>MU226596.1:2262474-2323287 GCA_018584345.1 Thuja plicata
ATACATACACACACACACACACACACACACACACACACACATATATATATATATATATATATATATATATATATATGAAAAACTTTCTTTGCTAGTTAGTTTCATGATTTATTACTATGTTTTCACCAATAACGTAAAACTTAATAGAAAGAAAGAATGTGTATAAAATGTATTCAAATGTAATCCGCTAAAATCATATAACTTATAAAACAATAATAACTATTTTGTAAGGAATACATAAATACACAAGGAAATAATGGTGTACTAAGGATAATAACGTTTGAGATGCATAATATTGATAGGTTCCTTAAAAGGCACACCATCCATATTAGAAATTTTTTAAGCACCTGAACCAAAGTCCTCAATTACAACAAAAGGTCCAAGCCAATTTGGGCTAAACTTTCCTTTTTCACCAGGTAAAGAATTCACATTTCTTTGATTCTCACATAACACTAAATCACCCCAAAAAAATGACCATTCAATTAACTTATGATTATACTACTTATGAAGCGATTTATGATAAGCCTTTATATGTTTTAAAGGATTTATTCATTATTCATCCAACATTTATAATTTTGTAATCGTTGTTCTCGAAATGTATCCTTGTCAATTATCCCATGAAATGAAACATGTAAAGAAGGTTCCAAAGGAATAATAGCATCAGTTTCATAGACAATATTATAAGGAGAAGTACCCGTCGCAGTATGAACACTAGTCCTATAAGCCCATAAAGCATAGGTAAGTTGGGTATCCCAATCTTTCACATGCTTATTAACAGTTTTCCTCAGAATTTATTCAATAAATTTATTAGATGCTTTAGATTGACCATTAGATTGAGGGTAATAGGGATTCAAAAATCTATGTTGAATTTGGTATTTATCCAAGAATTTTGTGACTTCTTTATTCTTGAAAGAGGTACCATTATTAGAAACTATATTCAAAGGAATACCAAATCATGTTATAATATTGTAAAGAATGAAATCACATATAACATCTATAGTATTCAAATGGAGAGGGACAACTTCCACCCACTTCATAAAGTAATCTGTAGCCATCAGGATGTATGTATGTCCTTGAGAAGAAGCCAGTGAGATTTTTCCAATAAAGATCAAAACCCCAAATACTAAAATGCCATGGAGCAACTTGATTACGGAGCTCATGAGAAGGAGCATGAATCAAATTATTACGTTGCTAACATTGAGGGTCCACTTCTTAACAAACATGAAATAATCTTGTTCCATTGTTTGCCAATAATATCCCATTCTAAGATGTTTATTGACTAAAGTTTTTCCATCAAAATGTCCCCAACAAGAACAAGAATGAGCTTCTGCTAGAGATATCATAATTTTAGTTCTACCAAGACATCTTAATAGAAAATAATCATAAGAGAATTTTTAAAGCATATATCCTAAAATGATATAATGCACTGCAAGCTTCCTAATATGATTACGCATGTTCCTTGTTGCTGATTCAGGAAAGGTACCATCATTCAAAAAATGTTAGATATGAGAATACCATTCATCCAAATGAAAATCAAAATAATCATAGGTAACCTTATTGGAAATTGTAGGGTTTTTAAGAGTATGTATAGTAAATTGGAAGTCCTCAACATTATTCTAAAGACAAACCAAAGAAGCTAGGCTTGCCATGGTGTCTGCATGTCGATTGTCTTTCCTAGGTAAAGTTTGAATCGTATAGGAACAAAATTTAGAAATAATATCAAGAGATAAATCTCTATATTTTTTCATTTTATCAATCTTAGTTTGATAACCTCCTTTAATCTTTTCCACAATAAATTGCAAATCTCCATAAATTTCCAAGTTTTTAATATTAAGGGATGAAGCTGCTCATAAGCCAACTATAAGAGCTTCATACTCTGCAATATTGTTAGTACAAGGAAAAGTTAATTTATATGAGATAGGGATTGGTTTTTTTCAAATGAGGGATCGAGATAATAACAACACTAGAACCTTTCTTACATCTAGATCCGTAAAAATATAATTCCCAAACATCATCCTATTTAATAGCTAGAATGTTTTCATTGGGGAGTTATATTGAAGTAAAGAATGTATCACAATGAGGACAAGGAGCTTCAGCCAAATAATTCATTAAAGCTCGTCCTTTAATTTACTTTTGAGAAATGAAATTAAGATCAAATTTTGTAAGTAACATCACCCACTTTGCAAGATGGCTTAAGAGATCAGTCTTTGAGAAGAGATGTTTCAAAGGATCAAATTTAACAATCACATTGAGTTCAACATTTAATAGATAATGCCTGAGTTTATGACAAGCATAAACTAAAGCTAAGAATTATTTTTTTCAAATTGGTATATCTTGTTTTTTAACCAAGTAAAGTCTGACTAATGTAATACCTAGTTCTTTCCTTACCTTCACTATCATGCCAAGCCAGCAATGCAGTTCACCACATTCAAAGTAGATGAAGAATATAGATAAAAGGGTTTATCAAATTGAGCGGGTCGCAAAATAGGAGGATTAGCAAGATACTCCTTAAATTTCTCAAAGGATTGTTTACATTCTTCATTCCAAGAGAAAGTGGTATCCTTTCTAAGCAAGGAAGTAAAAGGAACAGTTGTATCAGCTATGTTGGAAAAAAATGACGATTAGCTTGAATTTTTCCTTGTAAAATTCATAACTAAGAAATGTTCTTAACAGGAGGCATATTAACAATAGCATTAATATTTTTAGTATTAACCTTTATGCCTCTCTTAGAGATTATAAAACCTAATAATTTACCAAAATCCACTCCAAAGGCACATTTCTTAGGATTCAATCTCATATTGTAACTTCTAATCCTTTCAAATATTTGTTGTAAAATACTAACATGATCATCTCTTTGGATATATTTTTCCAAGATATCATCCACATAATCCTCAAGAATCTTATGAATGTAATCATGAAAAATCAAATTCATGGCTCGCTGATAAGTTGCTCCCACATTTCTTAATGTAAAAGTCATCATGACCCAACAAATTTCTCCCCAAGGTGTTATAAATGCGGTCTTAAGATGAATTTTAGTAGGAATAAAGATTTAATTATAACCTAAAAATCCATTCATGAAAGATAATAGAGCATGACCTACTATTGAATCCACAATCATAACAATATTAGGTAATGGGAAATCATCTTTTAAGGATGCCTTATTTAAATCTCAGAATTGAGTACATATTATTATTTTATTTTCTCCTTTTGAAATGGCCACAATGTTTGAAATCCTATCTAAGTAATCAATACAATTGATGAATCCAACATCCAAAAATCTTTAAATTTCATCCTTAACTAATAAGGCAATTCATGGATTCATCTTTTGGATTTTTTGCTTCATAGGTTTAATATTTGGTTTGAGAATGATATTGTGAGTAACAATCTTAGGGTCTATACTCGACACATCCGAATATGTCCAAGAAAAAATATCCTTATATTCAAGTAAAAGGGAAACAAACTAATCACGTTCATCTTGATTCAAATATTTCCCAAATTTTTATCATCTTCTCAGAGTCATTTGCATCCACTTGGACCTCAATAGTCTAAGTTATTAGAAAATTACTTTATATTGGAGAATCCATAGGTAAAGGAGACATATCTTGTTCATCATGTTCTCCAAAATAAGCTTTTGTATTTAGACAATAGGGGTTCCTTTGTTTATGATGAAACATAGGTAGATCCTCATAAGCTCCTAAAAAATTCACTAAGGATGTTAATCCCTAAGTTTTGTTGATGATTAGTTACCAACACTTAGTCATTTACTTAGGCAGTTTTAGTTGGTTATCACTATGGCTGAGATAAAACTATTCAAGCCCGAGCAACATTTTCGAGCAGAAATACAGGTTTCTAAGTTACATCATGCCGAGCCGAGTAGAATACTTAAGTTCTGAGTGATAGAGATGTTAAGTGTCGAGTAGAAAAATTTTTACATACATGTCAGGATTGATTCAAACTCTGAGGTAAAATGTTTAGGCCGACTTGAATGAGCTTTGGGCCCACATATGTACACACTTAATATTTATCTATGAAGTTATTTACACATTTAATTGTTTGATCCTATGCATTGCATGGAGCCAATTAGGAAATTGGAATGCCTTGGAGGCATAAATATGAGATCTTGATTGTTGATATAGATCTTGCAAATAGATCCGTAAAGACATATAAGATTGCTTCTAACCTTATTATTATTAATAGAGGTGGAGATACATAGAGAGAAGGGTTGTGTGTTCATGAGAGATGAAAAGTGATTTATTTCAAGAAGAAGCTTAGATCAAGCAAAATAACAGAGCAGTGAATAGCAGAGTAAAGACATATCAGATTGTGAGATTACAAGAGGTATTAGAAAGAGAAGATCCATCATCAACATCTGAGTGCATAATGAAGGATCACTACTTGAAACATTCTAACAGGTGTATCAGATGAAATCCCTTAATAGAGTGGTTCTAACAAACCTACTTTAAATCTGTTAGCTGAGTGGATACTTTATTGTAAGTTAAAATCCTTTCACAAGGTAGATTGTAATGATTTTTAGTTCTTAACCAAACAAACCTTTAACTAGGTAGATTGCATTTTGTAATCAAACTCTTGTATCCCTAACAAGCACACTTTATTTCTGTAATAGTGAATATTTTGTGGGTGTCATCCCCACCCCAATTTTACCTATTTGGGTTTCTGGGTTACCAAAATTCTATGTTATGGGTTATACATTTCATGTTGTAGATGCTATCTGATGTTAGGTTAAATTCATATATGTATGAATGTGGATCAATTTGTTTTAAGTGATTAAGTTTTAGGATCTGTTTCACCCCCCTCTTAGTATCTCACTTTCCCAATATTGTACTTCCAACAAAGGCTTCATCTTCAAGAAAAATATCCAAGATAGGTAATTTATCCATGTCAAGGATGAGCAAGTTAACCAAATTCAAATGTCAACCACAGATATGATTATGATTGAGAGGAAAAACCAATCTCCTTGATTTAGACATACTAAATGCCTCACTTTCTTCTTCCATTCCTACATTTTTCTCGCTCGAAGAAGTCAAATCTAACAAATACCTATTCGCTAGATCTGCACTTCATGAAATGAGAGAGATGGGTGACAATGAGAGAGATATTTTACAAATGGTAAAAGAAAAATTAATCTCTATGGGGTGTATTGACTTATACCTGACAATCCATGAGACCGTGTGGGATACGTGACAGCAGATAATAGTTATATAACTAGACAAAGATAATCAGACAAACATAGTTCACTTGATAGTTTTTATTACATCTTGTGAAGGACATTATACATTGTTAAAATTATCTATTTATCCTACAATATTTTGAATATCTTAGCATTGCATGAGACACCACTGTTGTGGAATTTCGTCAAACAATTCTCATGCGTTGCTAGTGTTTTTATTATATCTTGTGAAGGACATTCTACATTGCTAAAATTATCTATTTATACTTTCAGAATTAGCTCACTCCATTGCAGGGAACAAAGAGAATCCCCTATGATTTAACATCATTGATGTGAAAGAAAATATAAAATTATTAGAAGCAAATCTCATAAGATTGTATTTAGATTAAATGCATTGATATACAAAAATACCCCAAAAAATAATAAAGAAAGGTAATTTTATTAATCATGTCAATGATTTGTGCATGTCTAAATACTAGTGTCTTTCAAGTGATTTGATTTTTGTCATGCCCAATAGAAATGAGAATAGTCTTAACTAGTGAGGATTTTTAAGCATATAGAGATTAAATAGACTCTTTTAGAATGAAATTTCTCTTAAAAAAAGATCAAAGATATAAGTAGGACATAGTAAACAAGGTGAATAAGAGTAGTCAGATATTCATGCTAAAACCAAAAATTCCATTAATATGAAACCCTAAGCATATTAGTGGAAAAGTGCAGATTTAAACCCAAAATAATCATTAAAATATGCCAAACATCTGGCATAATTGTACATTGTGTTCATGTCATTGATATTCTTCTTCATCCATATCATCATCAAGATCATCTTCATCGATGAAATCATCACCACCACTATCATCGTCATTGTAATCATCATCATCATCATCATCATCATCATCAATAGCAAAGTCATCGTCTTCTTAGATTCATATTCTTCTTTGACTAATTCTCGATCGTGATCATCATCTACATCATCTTTCAATTCTTCCTCTTCCTTAGCATCGTCTTCTTCCATCACATTATACTTTATCGAACTTCCTCTTGGAGAATTTCTAACAAAAAATGACAAACCCATTTTATATGGAACCTCTAAGTAAAATACCTGCTCACATTGGCTTGGAAGAACACAGAGCTCTTCTCCAATTGGCTCAAAAAACCTTATATTAATCATTGGAAATCCATTGTCATATTCAATAACAATTCTATCATGATCATTATGATTGAGTTGTAGTATGTACCATTTAATGATGAAGAGAACTAATTTGAAGGAATTAAAGTCACAGTCAAGTATATCAACCAAAATAACATAGTATCAATTTTGTGACTTTCAATGATGTATGTCATTTCTAGATGAAATATTGGTCACTTGGAAGATTGCACTTATCCTAAAATCACAAGTTCTCTTCGTGTCATCCAAACTTTTGATACAAAATTTATAACCATTTCATAAAATAACCTTGTGGTTTTTCACCTTCAACAATGTCAAACATGTATAAATTATTGCATCATGAGTTAAAAAACATATAGTTAATTAACAAATTTATAAGTACCTGGTGATCTATTACATCATATGATAAATCTATTTCCTTTTGTGTAACATTGGGATATCCATTATGATGAGCTTGTATAACTAATGAAGACATGAATTCCCATTTTAATCTATGACCAAAATGTTGACATCGTTAAATCGTTATCATCATCCAATCTTGATTCTTTGCAATAAACAAATTTGTTGCATCCCACTCTTTAGACACTATAAAAAAGTAAATAGATGACTTACAATAGATTTATTTTGAAGATTAAGAATTGAATAACTACAATAACATCTCATAATTTATTACCTTTCAGTTTCCTAAATCTACCGTTACCTACCATGTACTCCCCTTTGAAATTTTTAATGGAGTCAATATCCCAAATTCAATCTATATGAGTCTTTGTTGCAATATTAGGAAGATATTGAGTAACGTACACCATCATCTAGTATACCATATATCCCTCAATCATAAAACACTTGGGATGTGATCTTTGTCATACCAAACCCTTCAAAAATTTCAAGTGTCTCTCAACCATCCACATTGACCGAGTTTGTATATTTTCACACAATTCAATCTCATCAACTTGGTGTATGAGGTAGTGTTCTTGTGCATTGAAAAAAGTTGAAGGTAAACACTTTTACATTTCACACATTAGATGAGGAATTCTTTTCTTCTAATATTTTATATCTTCTTTATGGATTTCTTTAGATGACAACCACCTACAAGGGATTCAAGACACAAAAATATATAAATACGAGACTTTACAATATTTTACTTGTTTGATGTTATTGTTTGATATGTTGAACAAATATCACTGCTTACCTCATGTATTTTCTAAGATCATATATCACTTGTTTGATATTATTGTCGAAGTTCTTTGGGAGCGATAAGGGTAGCAAATACTGCAACAATTGTCAACTGATCATTTCATACAATGAAAATTGAATGCAGTTACACAAATATATTGTAAATAAAAAAGAATTTGAATTACCTTGATGAAAGTATGTCAATCATGCATTTTCATCCCTAACCCAAAATCAATTTTCTTTGATATGAGATTGTTTATATCTGTAGCAAATCCTATAGGAAATTGAATTTTTTGTATGACTTCTTTTATGAGATTACTTTGTTGCTTTGTTAATAACCAAGGAAGAGTGCTTACATTAATCCGATCTGCATTTCTATTTGATTCAATGATATTTTTCATTGCATGATTAGAATCATGAATCTTACTACAAATTTTGCCAAGTTTTTCTTTGTCACGCCTTCCATCCAATATTTTCCATAGTATCTCTATTACATTCTTTCCAATATGCATAGTATCAACAAATGCACAATTTGTAGCTTTTCATAGTAGGGAAACCTAAAAAATTATTGGGGATAACATTTTAGTCACTTTGGAAGCTGGTTAGTGATGCCTTCACGACCTTCAAGACCATTAACTACATAATTAACCAAAAAAACACAATCAAAATATAAAATTTTAATCATAAACCATTAGGTGGAATGATATTACCTCAAATTCTATTATATTCCAATTACCATAAGTGAGGTGTCATTCTTTGTGGCTTTGATGTAGTCTCTTCTTTCCCATTGAAAAGATATTTTTCTGCACTTTGATACATATGATTTTTGGGGAGGAAGTGTCTATACTCATCAAACACCTGCTTTATTAAACTTTTGGAAAGATGAGATCTCATTTTTGGACCACACATTGGACATGAGAATTTTACCTTTGTTTTAAGACCTACAAGATAATGATACAATTGGATTAAATATGTTAATTTTAAGAGTTAAAATTATTGCATACAACCAGAATTCACCATAACATACCACTGAAATGTGTAAACCCTAGAGCATCATGAATTATCCACACAAGAATTACATAGAATTTTAATTTTTTTTTGTCCAATTGGTCTAGAGATTTCATACATAGTGAAACCATTCCATAACACCAACTACTCATTGATAAGAGGAAGAATATATACATTCATATCTTTCACTTGGTACTTACCTAATTGAACTAACAACATCAGATAACTATTGTGTCCATTTCACTCCAAGACTTCTAATTACATGTAGATAACTATAAAATAATAAAATACGTGGAGAAATCATTGCAAACATAATGTGCTCCCTCTTTATTGACATCCATGGAGGAAGGTTATTGTTGATAACAAAATAAGGCTACACTGAGTAAACTGATCTCATCTCTTCATATAGATTGATATCATCTACTACCAGAGAAATCCTAAGATTTTGAGGTTCTTCTTTAAAGTGTGGGCACTTTTCCACTATGTCCATAAATGATGAACTATCTACAGGCATTCGAATAATGTCATCTCAACTCTTTCTGCATGCATGGTAATCCATAAATTATACCGAGCTATTGCACCTAAATAATCATTTCAGATGTGGAATAATGGGGATGTACTGAAGAACCTTACGAGGCACCTTTTTTGTCATTTGATCATCTCTATATCTACTCGTATGGTATTCAAGAATTTCTTTTGCATTTTCGTGTTCTTTATGATAAATAATATGATCTTTTGAGAAGGCATCTATTGCTTGATACTCCATTCCAATATGTTTCATAGTGGCACATAATTATTGGTATGAGTGAGGGAGATCATTTGATGGTGGTAACAGAAACTCACCTATAAATATACAAAAAAATATATAAGTTTTTATTATAAACAATATTAATGGTACATTTTTCACCTTTTATATACTATAATGGCGTATTTGACAAACCTTAGAATATGTAACATTTCTATGTTGGATAAACCATTCATAACCTTCAAATTCACCAACAACAATACAAAAAAGAGAAGAGTAGATTTGGAGCCTTCATAAAGGGCCATGTTCACCTTCTCAAGTAGAGGTATATCATGGATGACATCAATGTCATCATCATCAGTAGTACCAACATAACCAATACCAAATGTGTCCAGTGGAGCTAACCAAGCTATCCTCAGTATAGATAGTTTTATAAGTGTGGATTCGGTATCCACCATTAAAAAAAATTTCACTTTTGTACTTCTCTACCAGTTGTCCTGGTATCCTCATTCCCTTTTGCATTGTTTGTTTGAATCTAGAGAAATATTCATCCATAACTATCTCAAAGTTATCTCCAAGTGATTTGATGTATTTAACTATCTGAATTGTCACTAGTCAGGTAGTATCCCAGTTGACATTTCCTATGGAAGGAAATAAATTTTTCAAATAGAAGAATATACACATTAATAGTGAACCAAACTTACATGAGTCTATCTTTGCAAACCTGATTGTCTTCATGTTCTCATCTAGTTGTCTTAGTAGCAGTTTTGATAGGTCTAACTGCATCCCCTTCTTGACAATCTTAAATGCAATATCTATTGCTCCTGATGAAATTTTGTTCATCCTGCTAGATTTAAAGATTTTGTATCCTATGACACAAGCACCAAATTTTAGTTCCTCATCTATGATGGTGGATATATTTAGTCATCTTCCATCCCATACTGATTTGGTATCTTTTTCAATGTCTTTCCTGGAAGGGTTCTTGATTGCCTTCACCTCGTTGGTTACTGGGTAACCAGTCACGGTGTGTATCACATCTCTAGTGATCAGTTTTGGCTCATCCAGCCACATCTTTCTGTCATGCACTCTGCTTAGACTAACCGAATCCATTATATTTTGAATACTTTTGGGAACCATAGGGCATTTGTGAGCCCTTTCAATTCAATATTCTTATGTTCCTCTTTTATGGTGCCATCATCATTGCAAAGCTTCTGGTAAGCTTTCTCAACATCTAGATCGCCAATTTTTGTGATTTTATAGTGAATATAGGATCTGACATCCTCTATCAAAAAGACCCTAGGTGGAATCCCAAAAAATGCACTAGAGTCATGAGCTTGCGAGGCAAATTATGGGCATATCTTTTACTTGGGTTCCTCAAATGTTGTGTTCTTAATTAGATTCACCTTGTTTTCCTTGGAATTCTTAATCTTAGAGGTTATAGATGTAGTCGCCATGATTTTTAGAAATTAGGGATTTTCTCATAAATGAAAATGAGGTTTTCAGTTTATTTGTTACTTAATTTCACCTTTGTATCCATTTAGAGTCTGTTTGGAGTGTGTTGAATTGAGTTTTCATCACTTTGCAATCTGTTTTCTCTATGCTCTATTTTCCCTCTTTTCTTTTCTCTAGTCTCTATGTGAATAAATGAGGCTTCTCTGTCATCTATTTATAGACTTTTCCCTAATTTGAGTCATTAATGCTCAACCACTTGTTGGTGTGTGAAGACGGAATCATCATGTGAATAATTAACTCCCCTTCTCAGTTAGAACATGATGCGTTGGGAAGCTTTTGACTTGTCTAAATTTTCAAACATTCACTGACAGATTTTAGTTTATAAGCGAAGATGACATTATCAACTTTTACATGACGATCGATGGATCTCGGTAAGCATTTAGCAACTTAGTCATTGTATGTACACTGATTTTTTTTGGTATATATGGTTCAATGAGTTTGAAATCATAATTTGAATAAGTACTACCATAATGCATCTTTAATTATGCTAATTTGGCATTTATTAACATGTAATGGAACTGATGTAAAGTATAGCTTGGTATAGTGTAGATCCATAATTACTTATTCTGCTTAAGTGGTGTTGGTGATGTCACCATATCCATTAGATAAGGTGTCACCATTTTCATTACTTGGTCTAGCATCATCAGTGTTTGTATCCTTTTTCCACATTTTGTTTCTCATTCTCCTAATATCTTCAATGGTGTTTCCACTGGAAAATGTGCTTGTCTCTATTACTCAGTCTCTACATTCCTTTCCTAGATGACCAACCCTATGACTGTGTAAGCATACCATTCCAGGGTTAGTCCAAGTTCTATACCTTCTTGTCCATTTCCTCATTTAATTTTCAGCTATGTGACCAAATCTCCCACATGTTGTGCATTTTTCCCAAGTGTTGTAATCCCAAACATATAAGTTACCGATTCTCTTTGGTTGATAGGTAGTAACTTGATTTTTTGGCTTCCATGCTTGCATTTTATTTTTCCCGCATTCAGAAGATGTGTGCCCATGCATTTTTCAAGTAGGACAATACTTTTCCATGTAAATTTCCTTTCTTTGTTGTTTCACCTTAGATTTACATTCATATGCTTTATGTCCTTTCTTGTTACAATTATAACAATATCCTATGAATATGAAAGTAGATTTAGGAGTACCTTTAGCTTTTCTCCTGCAAACATTTGATGTGTGGCCTTTCTTACCACAGTGATTGCATGTCAGCTTATTTTTCTTTGGATTTGTGAGGACATATTTATGATCAAACTAATTTGATGATTCTTCATGTTTGGTGTACCCTAGTCTAGTATTGTTGTTGACTCTTCTTTGTCCATCAAGAAAATCATCCATTCTTTTGGTGCTTTATTTAACTCTCTTGATCATGTCTATATGTTGTCTTTAGATCATCATCTCATGTTGTAATCTTTCATTTTATTCTCTTAGCTCACGAATAGCTTCCAATTTTCCATTGAGTTCTGTATTTAGTCGATTTGCCTCATTACTCATTTGAATTATTTGATTGGTGATCTCATGATGATATTTAGTAAGTCTTTGAGTTTCTGACTCTCTTTCTTGTAGCTTTTTATTGATCTTTCTTCTTTCATCCATAGCTAGTGTTCTTTCTTTACCAGCTTCTCTAGCATTGTTCATAACATCAAGCATTCTTACCATTTGTGTTTCTTGACCAATTTGTAGTATCTTTACTTACTCTATCAGATGTTGATTGGCTTTAGTTAGACTTGTGATGCTTCCTTCTAATGTGTCTGATGAATTTCTAGATGTAGATGTTGATGACTCAAATAGATATGGTATCTCTTCTTCCTAATAATCTTTCTCATTTCTCTGAGTTTCCATAGTTTTTCTTTCATCCAGTAGTTCTCTCATCTTGATTCTTGTAGCCTTGTATTTCTCATAGAAGATCTATATCTCTAGCTTCTGATTCTCAATATTCTTATCAAGCTTGTACTTATCCATTCTATGATCTTTTCTCTTAAGTATTTAAACTTCTCCAAATAAGAGATCTAGCTCTAATTCCAATTATTGGAATTAATGGGAAGTGTGTAATAAGAGGGGAGCGATGAATCAGTACCTCTAAAACTTTTAGGTAATTTAACCAATAACAATGTGTAATCAAATTAGATGCATTACCCATCTTATCTATTGTTCTTTATTTATGCATGTAATATCAGTTCATAAACTTAATTGTATGCAACATTCATAAAAACATTCATGAAAGTAATAACACATAACACTAGATATTGTAATGCACAAAACCCCTATTAAAAGGTAAAAACTATGGTGGGGATGACACACACAAAAAATTCAGTATTTGTAGATTGGAAGGGGTCAGTTAAGGCTTATAATTTTGATCACTTATGATGATCTACCATGTTAGGATTATCATGTGGAGACTAGTTAAGGTCTACTCTGTTAAGAGCTTTAGAAACACTATTTAGTGTGCACTCGACTAAGAGATTTACAAATGATTGTTAAATCCACCTTTTTTGTATGTAATCTAGAATTGATGAGTACAGATCCATTAAAGCTTACATGTACAATATATCACCTAATGTGATTGATTAATACCTATGTTGCTCAGGTAGCTTGTTTATGGTTCTTGATAACCAATTTCATCTTTTGCTATTCTGCTTCTTGAAACTCTTAGTCTACTCCATAGATGTACTCCTTGACTACTTTCATTCTCACATCCATCAATAAAGATTGATTGCACATATATTTATACAATAGATTTTACCTATTTCAGTTTCACATATTACAACAATAACTCTATGATCAAATTATACAACTTGACTTTGATCTCCTAGTTTGCATGTTTTTAATTAGCTGGACTGATTAAAACGCTTACAATTACATTTCTTATCCTACAAGAAATGGTTCTAAAACAAATCAAAATGCTAAAAACAAATCATGAGTGATTTATCTGAAATGTAACTCATATCTACATTTCTCAGGATGTAACTGACTTTCGGTGTCTGATTCTCTGTTAGAGCTGAAAGTCTGTCAGTCCAGTTCCCTTGCTCTGTTGGGTTCCTATATTGTCTATTCTATCAGTTTGCATTGTTTTCTTCTCGTCAGGTTCCTTGGTCAGTTTACTCCTGTTAGGTTCCTCTTCTTCAACTTTTTAAGTTTGCATTGTAGGTTATGACCTTGGTTTACCTTGTAAACACTTCTGTCAGTTTTCTCTGTCCTTAGCACTTTTGATGATGTGCTAAAACCTAGCTCTTAGTATAGGTTTAGTTGATGGGTTTTCTTTGCATACTAATGGAAAAATATTTATGTCATCATACTAAGGTGCAAATATTGTGTTGCATTGTATATGAGCTCATTGTTTAATACTAGCATTGCTTACATCTTTGCATTTGGAATGCTTGATGACGACTAGCTTTTAGAGCTAGGGAATCATTGCTATTTCCTTCAAGGCATTGTGTGAAGTGTTTTATCTCTCTTTATTTTTTTTTCTATCGATAGTCATTATGTGGTACTCCCCATTTATGACCATTTCATGAGGAAATGTCTTTATGGCTTGCGGGCTGCAAGCTAGGGAATCATACATTATTTATGAGCTCATTGTTTGAGAACCACATGACCTTGATACTATCATGGCATGGTGTGGAGTATTTAGACATTTTATTTATGCTAATATTGATGCTCACTAATTTTTACATGCTCGTGAGATGTCTGCATTATTGATTGGCATTATTTTATTAGTATTGAGGTTTAGAATTACCACTCCAACTTAGGCATTGGGGCTTTGACAGTACTCTATCCTAATAATGGAAACCTTCTTGAGCTATGGGTGGACTTTGAATAAGAAGGAGTCTCCGAATTCTAGGCTAGTTCCTATTTGATATAGAATATCACCTTCCTGATTGACAACTTAGTGGGAAAAGGGAAAAGGAAACTTTGGAAAAGTGGAAGGGAAAGTGAGGTGATACACCAAAATGAAATCAAACTTTGATTGGAAAACAATGTACTAACCCTAACTCATATACCTAAGCTTAATACTTTGAATCTCTTATCAACATAAAGGTTAAAGACTTAGCTACTAGGGTATAGACCACAAATAGCTTAATCTATCAACAAACATACATATTCTTCATAAGGTTTGAATTTTATTCACATAGAGGAGGAATAGTAAAACATTCACTTCTCCTAGCTACTAAAATGAATAAACAATTAAAAAGAAAGATGAAAACAAGATTTGAACTCACAACTCAAAAGATATATGTGGAAATAGATAATCTTCTTCATTATCCTCTAAAAATTTGACAAATTGGTTACAAATAATATCTCCAAGGCATCAAGGAACAATATGGTCACTTTTATCCCTTTCTCCAAAATGTGCAACCCCCAAACATGAAGTAAAAGGCCAACTATATAGCCCATATGGACCATTTTTGAAAAATACTTCTCCCTCAAAAAATTCCTCCAAAGTAGAAAATCATAAAATCCAAGGCTTAATAAGTGCCCTAAATCAAGCCCTAAATCTAGCCCTAAACATGGCCCCTAAAGCTGGTGTATCAAAGACTTCATCCTTTTTACATATATACCAACCTTATTACAATATATACAAAAAAAACCATAAAAAATGCACAACTCCAGATGCATAAACCCAAACTCATAACCCAACACCAAAGTATGGAACCCTAACTCCACTAAGCCGACAACATGATTTAAAAAGCTCTAACTCCAAAACAACCTGACACCATAGTTTACCTAGGTTAAGCTAACTCCAGCTCCATTCTTGATCATAGCTCATTAATGACATGACCATACCTCCTGGAAAGGTATACGGCTATCTTCATAGCATAGGAGTATTATCGTGGCATTGCTTGGGGAATGTTGAGGCACTGTGAATTGACAATGCATTAACTCACTTCGAAAGTGGACTCAAAATCTAGATAAAACACATTTCATAATGTTTATTCATCTTATTTACATAACACTAAGGGTTTTCTATGGTGCAGCCATGCTTGGTTGAATATGAAGTTTGGAAGCCATAATCAATGGCGTTGTATATGCACTTTGACTATGTTGAGAAGATTGAACTTCTTGGGCTCTGTGGTAAACTGTGAGTTTGAGCACTGCATGCCATAACCTATGGAACCTTCTATGAATTTTCTCTTTGAAGATACTGGGGTTTGGGTATTTGTTTGCTCAGACTATAGTAATAGAACTCGGGCTCTATAAATAGTGAGTCAATACTTGTGGCTTTCATTACGTGGAAACACATGGGAAATAGCTTGAAGATCTTAGACTCTTGATGTTTTAATGCCATAACATATGGCACTGGATGCATGAGTTAAAATTGGCCTGGTGTTAGTTTTTTTTTAGTTAACCACTGTAAGCTTGGATTAGGTCTAAGCTTTGGTTGAAAGATGTGGAGTTGCACTTTTAATAGTCTCAAAACTTGGCATATTTCAGCCACTACTTTAGACTCATTCCCAGTTTGCAGTGCACCATGAATGAAACTTGGGAAAGTGGGATTCTTTGACCATGGCTTTTACCCATTGAAATAAACAGAGCTTGGGCTCCATTCCTTCTACTAGTCTCTACCCATGACACTTGGCATCTCCATTGCATCTTGAACTCGGCCTTCTTGACATTTGTCCTCCAGATAAGTTTCCCTCATGCTCTTTGTTGTTTCTACATAACATAAATGCATCCCTTTGTAATCAAGTTGTGATCTTTTGCATTTTATTTAAGACTTGGGTTTTAGTAACTTCATCTTTCTGGTCTCTTTAAAATATTTACATCTTTCTAGAAAAAAATTAGGATTCTTGTTTATTCCTTGTATCAATTCCTTCATTGTAGAATAAACTATCATTTATCTTTGATATTTGTTTGTCTGTTGCTTTGTCTGATGTTATCTCCTTCATTATGGCTCACTATTTTTAGATGAAAAGCAACAGATTAGGGATACCTACATGGCTATTGTTGCAAATCTAGAAGTAAACTTGAACATGTGCAAGCTTGTCGGTATTTTTGTTTGCAAGATGAATTTGGACTTCTTCCATGGCTATTTTGTTGTACATGACTTAGTTCCATTTAATTTTTTTCAATCACAACAATGCTATCATAAGGAAAAAACATGTCTCTCTCTGTCAAGACCAAAATTTATCTTTTTTATCTGAGAAACACATAAAGTTTTCTTCTCCAACATGAATATAATGTTATAAAAATAACATTTTGTATCACATTTGAAACCATGAGCATCTTTAAAATGAAAATATTACATGTTCAATCACTCTAAGAATGTAGTTCCTCTTAGTGTAAAAAAGCACACTATTATTCAATTACATATCAGATACCACCCATGGGGTTCAAGCACGGGCTCGTGACTCCCATGGGCAATACTCATAATAGGAACCTTATTTAAACATGCATATCCAATAAGAAAGATTGTATACCCTGTATGCATGATGAAAATTGCATTTCAATACACCAGAATAAGATCTACTTGCTCTATTACCCTGCATAGAATCATCACTTTGACATTTACATTAAGGGCATGGATACTATACTCTCTTGAAGTCATGAATTACTACAGCATCACAAAGTTCTTTAGCTAATGAATACACCCTATTTTGTTTTCTCATAATATAGTTGTTTTTCTATGAATTCTCACTCTATGAAAGCACATAAACATGTTGTTGCTTCAATTATTTCTCACTATTCTTTATGAATATCTCATATGCAACTTGTCAATTCTGTTATCTATCCCCATTCTTTGAAAACCCTATTGTTTTGTAAGCATAGACAACAAAACCTCATAACATGAAACTAATGAAACATGATTGATCACTAGGCATGCATTTTCCATAATTGATCTCAACTAACTTCAATTCATATGTGTTTTATGCATTTGCATACTTACTGTAACAACATCACTTCCACTTCTCCTTGCATGATGATAGTGAACATTTTATCCTTGTTTTCTGCATATTCCCTCCTAGGACCCTTCACTGCCCATGTGTCTCCTACTACAACATTGACTCTTTTTATGCATCTGGATCTTTTCCCCTGGCATGAACATGAATTGTAACCTCTTGTCATGCATACAACCTTCATGTGTGTAATGCCTTATGTGAATTTCAAGGACGGTCTTGTGACTCTCACTGCATTTCTATTGTTATCTGCATTATAGTTCATTTTTCACCTATTGCACACATATCACCAGTCAACCTGTTAGGTTAGAAGACCAAATGACCCAAATTATTTTTGTGTGTGAGTGTCATATGAGATGGCACTCATTCATGAATGTTGGTTGGTTTCTTTGTGTTTGTGAACTAACATGTTGATCTAATTCTAAAAAAGGTTTCTTAGATAGAAATACCAAGTCCCTTTCATTGAGATATCTGGTTTTCAAAATAAGAACACCATACATCAAAATGATCATTAATAGTAAAAGGATTCATGTTTAGAACAAGTCCCTTTAATACTATCTTTCACTTAGTGTGGATGCACATTTCCTTATTGCATTGAATTGATCAGGTAGATATGCAGCATTGGAAGAATTGATTTTATGATGTTTTTGTTTCATGCATTGCTTAGAGCCAGCTAGATCTAACACCATTTTCTCTCTCATCGTGCAAGTGAAACCCTAAAGACCTAGTGAAGATGAAGAACTGGACTTGGAGGCCCAAGACCTGACAGACAACCAGCTGACAACCAACATACAACAAGGAAAAGCATGACACCCCTACTCCATACTTCTATCATGCTTTCTATTCTTCAAATGTACTCTTTTGATTGACATGAAATATGACATATGAAAGGACACTTGTATACTGCATTCGGTTTAAATGCACAATGTAATGATTAGTTATGAATTTGACATTTAAAAATGTGATCATTACTTAGAGTACAATAATGAAATTTGATAATGAATGCAGTAATGAAATTTTAATCAAAAATACCTGAAGGATAGTTTTAATTAGACCCCTAAAAATGCAATCTTTTCTTATTTGTGTTCATTCTTTTGTATACTTTTAATTTTGGGTAACCATTTTGGCAACTTCTACTAGATGTCTTCCTGCTAAACATGACCTACATACCTTATCCTTGGGTAATAGAGTTAAAAAACTAGAAACCATTAATGCAACCATTATTGAAATGAAAATGCATCTAATCTAGACTCATGCAACCTAAAGACCCAGTGCTTGGACAACACTTATTGACAAGGAAAATAGACTAAAACTAACCCTCAAAGAAAATATTGAGGTGTATTCCATCAACTAGAATCTACAAAACTTCTCCATCACTTGTAGATAATTGGAAAGTATTATTCTATTTGCAAGCTGTAATAACAAAAGGGCCTGACCAAAAGTTGTCATATTTATCATGTTAGCCTTGTCTTCTCTTCAACACATCCCACTTGAGTACCAAATCCCCTTCCTTGAATGCTATGGGTGTATCCCTCTTGTCAAAAGACCTTTTAGTTTTCTCTTGTCTTAACTCCATATTCTTCAATGCCTTCCTTCTTTATTATTCAAGTTGTAGCAATTTAACATATCTCAATTTAAGAGGATCTTTCTCTTCAAACAACATCATCTGGTCAGCTAGCCGTAAAGAAAGAAATTTAGTAGAAATTGGAAATCTTGCCTCTTTACACGAAACCAAAACATAGGGTGAATTCCCAATAATCTTCTTTGGTGTGATTCTATCCAACCATAAGGCTACCTTTAATTTAGAGTGTCAATCCCTCTTATTTCCATGTAGATCCTTTTTGATAATCCTAATCATGTTTTTATTGGTAGATTCTACAAGACCATTACCCTAAGGGTAATAGTTAGAAGAGGTATTTAGATAAATGCCATTTTTAACAGCCCACTCTATTATAACTGAGCCACCAAAAGCTAAAGCATTATCTGACACTATTGACTGAGGGACTCCAAACCTAGTTACAATATCATCATAGAATTTCAACACAATAGATCCTGTAGAATCCTTTAGTGCAATGGCCTCAATCCATCTGGTAAAGTAATATATAGTAGTCATAGTCCATTTATGACCTGCACTAGAATTAGGATTTATTGGACCTATAAAGGCAACTCCCCATTTATTAAATGGCTGATGCACAATGATCGGCTTTAATGGAAGTGCTGCCAACTTTTGCTTTCTTGAAAATATAGCACACTTTTGGCATTTTATTGCCCAAGAATGGGCATCTTTGAATAAATTTGGCCAATAATAGCGAGCTCTTAGAATTTTCTAGGCTATATTTTTAGGGCTAAAATTCCCTCCATAAGATCCATCATGAAACTTAGATAAAATCTTGTTTTGATCAACATATTCTATGCACTTGAGAAGCATACTAGAAAAATATTTCCTATAAAGAATATTATCAATTACAATATAAGGAATAGATTGTAATCTAAAGTACCTTATTTTGTCTTTCTTAAGATTTATTGGACATTGACCAGTTTGTAGAAATCTAGTCATATCTGATAACTAGGATGTTGAATCATTGATTAACATAGAATTACCTTGGAATGAGGAAGCCTCCTTAGTGGATTTAACCTTATCTTCTCCTTCTACCATCTGAGCACATAAACCTTTGCCTCTAACTAGCTTGGTTACATGAATTTGCACATCATATTCCATAACCCTTGTTATCCATCCAGCCCTTTTTTCATTGACATCTTTGTTCAATAAGAACTCTTTAATTCTAGGATGTACAACCATTAGATGTATCTTATTCCTAGAAACCAAATGCTTAAAAATTTTTAAGGCTTTAATAATAGCTAGCACATGTTTCTCAACAAAACTGTACTTTTTCTCATAATCATCCATACCTTTGCTAAAAAATGTAACTCGCTACTCTTGTTTATCCTCATTCTTTTGCACTAGCATTGCTGAAACAATGTCAAAACCACCATAAGCATATAAAATAAAATCCTTAGAGAAATTAGGATTAGTTAAATTAGGGGCTAAAGATAAAGCCTGCTTAATCTATTCAAAACTCCTCTTTCCATCAGCAGTCCAGTTGAAAGGTACATCCTTTTTTAACATAGCAGTCAAAATTTTTAACAAGTTTGCAATATCATGGATAAAGCGTCTAACAAAATTTATCCTTCCATTAAAACTTTGCAATCCTTTCTTATGTTTTGGCAATGATAGTTGAAGAATTGCATGAATCCTTTTTGGATCAATAGTTGTACCTTCTTTAGACACTTGGTATCCTAAAATCTTACCTTCATGTACTACAAAAACATACTTTTTGGGGTTAAGAGAGACTCCAAAAGCTTTGCATATTTGTAATACTTGTCTCAAATGATCTATGTGCTAATTTGCAACCTTACAGTAAATTGTGACATCATCTAGGTATACTAGAACAAATTTATACATTAAATTCTTGAAATCCATGTCCATTGATTTCTAGAATGTAGCTCCTACATTTGATAATCCAAATGACATTCTCCTATAAGCCATTGTACCCCTTTTGGTTGTGAAAGCAGTTTTAAATTGATTTTCATCTCTTATTAGTACTTTGTTATATCCAAAATAACCATCAAGAAGGGAGAATCTTTCAGAGCCAGAAATATATTGTAAGATATGTTTCATGGATGGAAGAGGGTGTCTATCTTTTACGAATGCCCTATTAAGGTCTCTAAAGTCTACACAAAGTCTTATCTCTCCATTATTTTTTCTTACTGGTACTAAATTGGAAACCTAGGATGTATGCTTGATTGGAAATATGATACCACCATCTAGGAGTTCATTCAGCTCTTTTAACATTAAGGCCTCTAACCTGGGGTTAATAGGCCTTTACCTTTGTCTGATTGGCTTAACATTTGGCTCTAGTTCTATGGTACACTGGGTTAATTAAGGATCAAATCCTTTCAAGTCAACATAATCCCATGCAAATACATCATTGCATTCTCCGAATAAATCAATAATAAACTCTTTTTCTTCAGGGTAATTAATGTTACTAACCTTCAAATACTTGTCCCTGAATATCTCCACCTCTTAATAGTGATCTTCCTTGATCAACAAGCTGGTTTTATTCTTTCTGAATTGATCATCAGAGTTGAAAGATGAGTCTAGGCTGACCAATCCCTTTGGAAGCTTATTAGTCTTCAATTGAATGATTTGATTTTCCATTTTCTGACTGAATTTGTCATTCTTAGAAGCTGAGAAATCTTCTGTTTTAGTCATAAAACTTAAAATATGTTCATCAGTGTTAAACACCTACCAATTGACATCATTTTTTGGGATAGATGGCCTTGCAACAATCTTGACATGTGACTGGTCTGAAATCTACCCTTTATTTTTAGTAATTGAAACATGTGCACCAATACCAGCCAGCCTATCAGTGTGCATATTTTTCCTTCTAGGTAGAGAAATGAGGTTAAATACATCAAAATCATCTAGAATATCAAAAACGCTAGATTTATACAACTTCAAAATATCATTTTTAACATCATTGATACCTCTCACCTAATTTACTATTAACTCACTATCCCCAAATGCCCTCAAGCATTTGATTCTTCTTTTTGTTGCCCACTCTAAACCCTGAATAAGACTTTCATAATCAGCTACATTGTTACAACATGGAAAAGATAATTTGTATGCAAATTAAAACTTATCACCGTCAGGTGAAACTAACATCACCCCTGCACCAACATGATCTTTATTCTTTGAGCTATCAAAATATAGATCTCATAGCTGGTTAGATAATTTGGATTTAGATCATTGCTTTTAATCAAATTAGGAAAAATGACATCATATTCCAACATCACATAGTTACCAAAACCAGCATCAAACACATAATCATCTTGATCACTTCTAGTTTCCCATTCATCCAAAACAATGTCAGGATATTCCTTAGTTTATGTATTATAAGTTGAAGGATCATTACTCTCATCTGAATCCATAATCACACAACTTGCATTAATGGGGCTAGGATTATAAGGCTCTATGTGTTCCTCGGACCATAACTTTTACTTTATGGACCTACCTTAGTACCATATCTAGTTCTAAAATATAAGTGGGACCAATCTGTTGAGAAATATCCATCTATTTTGGCTGTGAGGTCTCTTGACAGACATAAGGAAAAATAAGGTGGTAGGTCTATGAAAAAAATATCTTGAGAAATTAAAAAATTTGGACATGAGTGTAATGTCAAGCTTGCATTTTTGACAAACCCTAAGGTCTTAACTAAAGTAAAATCAAGATGGACCACTCTTTTCTCAAGAGGTTCATAGTGTAAGTCTAACAAGTCAGCTATCTTCTTTGGCATGATAGTGCTGGTTGCACCACTATCTACCATACAATTATGCACTAACTTACATTTCCAATTATCAAAGAAACATAAAAAGGAGGAGCCTTATTATTTGGTGGTTTCTTACCTTCCTTTTCTATTGTCTTTTTCACATTTTCTAGCTTTTATCAACTGCTAGTTCCGATTGCTTCAAATCCGTAGTCTTTTTAATCACTTGTGTTGCTGGTTGCTAAAGTTTAGCAGGCTTCTTTTCTTCTTTAGCTATTTCTTCCTGAAATTTAAAAGACTTTGAATTAGCCATCACCACTCTAGGAGGCTACTGAAAAGCTTGTTGTGAACTTTTTTTGCCTTTAGAAAGCTCTTCATTCAATAAATCAGCTTGCCCTGGAATGGCTAATGAATCCTACACATAAATAGAAACATTCATATTCTTGATATTATCAACAATATTTTAGGGAACAACAAACTGTACCTTTTGAGGTGATTTACCAATGGTCTGATCTTCCTACCTCTGATGCTATGGTTCTTTGTTGCCAAGAGTGGAGTGACCCTTTAGAATAGAAATAGGAAGAATGAGTGATGATTGAGTTGTGGCAGAAATCTTAGTAGTTGACTGCTCTGATTCTAGAG
This sequence comes from Thuja plicata, assembly GCA_018584345.1. Lineage (NCBI taxonomy): Eukaryota > Viridiplantae > Streptophyta > Pinopsida > Cupressales > Cupressaceae > Thuja > Thuja plicata. Next base: position 2,286,137 of record MU226596.1, read on the forward strand.
CTCTCTTCTTGGCTCTTGTGTTTGCCAATATAGGTGAATCATTACTTATTCCACAAAACTCTTCCTCTTGCCAATTCAAAAATGCGGTGTCTGGAGTAGTCAAATCAAGATATTTTTGAGTCTATTCAATGGATGTAGTAGGTTGTGAATCAATCACACTTTGAACCATTAAGGATTGATTAAGCACTCCATTGGTGCATTTAGAATTATTGTGGGGCTCATTACAAGGAAAGCACCACTCATAATCAGCAACAAGATTATTTTGGCTAGGAATAATATCCCTAACAACATTAAGAGGTGTAGGATTACAAGGTTTATAAGGCCTTTGGTTCCAATTTTTCCTATTTGTATTGTTATTTCCTTGGTATTGCTGCTTATTACCTTGGTAGATGGGTTGATTAGGCTACTGAGATGAAGATCTAGAAAACTGGTTTTGAGTATGGGCTATTAGATTCCCTTGAGCTTGCTATCTTTTAAGGTTTACCAACTAATTTTTGAAGGTTTGTAATAAGCTCTCAATCTTTTGTTAGCTGTCTTTTATGCCTTGTAACTCATTGGAAGGAGCAGCGGGCATTATCTCTTCACTTTCATAGGATGGTAATGGATCTAGAGGCGGGTTAATCAATGGTATATTGGATTGGATACTAGGAAAGAAAGGAATAGGTGGCCTAGGAGCTATCTTTCCTACCTAAATGAGGCTATTCTATGCCCTATTTGCAATCTCAAAATCTTGAGGTAAATAATTTCCCCCCATAGATTGGATCATCACTGAAATATCACTATTCAAGCTTTTAAGAAAATACAAAAATTCATATACAGCAGAGGGTCTTATTGGTGGCATGGATCCTATTCCAATTCTTTTGAAATTGGAGATTGAAATCACTTATATCTTCTTGTGGATCCCTTTTAATAGTATTTAGTTGTTCCACCAAAGAAATATTATCAGATTTATCTTAAAAAATTTAGACAATTCCTCACCTAGTGCATCCCCTGTAGCAATTGATCCAACTTAGAGAGTTTGGAACCATTCCAATGCTTTGCCCTTTAATGATGCAGCTAGTAGCCTTAAATCTACATCCTCCTCCATGATATGATGCACATTGAAAAGAGAAGCAACATATCTGATGTGCTTGATGGCTATTGTTTTTCCTTCTCCCATGAAAGATGGCAATCCTTTCATTGTTGCCAATGGTATGTTGTTGTGAATTTCAATCCTCAAAGGACTTCCTTGATCAAATGGCACAAAAGGAAATCTTCTAGCCATTGTTGATGCTGCTGCAAAAAAATTTGAAACTTCTGGTGGTTCTTCTTCTACAAGTTGTTCAAGAACAACTTGAAATTGGAGTGTTGGAGGACTCTCTAAAGATTCTTGATCTGAATTTGGTAAATCAAAGTAGTAAGTAGGAGGAGTTGAACTTCTCTCAAATCTTTTTCTTGGTCCTCCTAGCTTCCTACCCCTTGCTACAGGATGAGAGCTCTTTTCGACCTCTAGGCTCTCTCCACAAAGTTATTCCTCTCTTGGTATGTGATAACTGCAAATACTCAAACTCTTTTCCACTCCTTATTTGAATTCTATTCATGTATCACAAGGAGTCCCACCAGGTGTTCCAAAAACTATTGAAGTTTAGAATTACCACCCCAACTCAAGGATTGGGGCTTTGACAGTACTCTATCCTAATAATGGGAACCTTCTTGAGTTGTGGGTGGACTCTGAATAATAAGGAGTCTCTAGATTCTAAGTCTTTGATATAGAATATCACCTTCCTAATTGAAAACTTAGAGGGAAAAAGGAAAAGGAAACTTTGGGAAAATGGAAGGGAAAGTGAGGTGATACACCAAAATGAAATCAAACTTTGATTGCAAAACAATGTAGTGACCCTAACTCATATACCTAAGCTTGATAATTTGAATCTCTAATCAACATATAGGTTAATGACTTAGCTACTAGGGTATAGACCACAAATAGCTTAATCTATCAACCAACATACATATTCTTCATAAGGTTTGAATTTTATTCACATAGAGGAGGAATAGTAAAACATTCACTTCTCATAGCTACTAAATGAATAAACACTTATGAAGAAAGATGAAAACAGGATTTGAACTCACAACTCAAAATATATATGTGGAAATAGATCATATGTTTTATTATCCTCTCAAAATCTAACAAATAGGTTACAAATAATATCTCGAAGGCATCAAGGAACAATATGGTCTGTTTTAGCCCTTTCTCCAAAATCTGCAACCCCCAAACATGAAGTAAAAGGCCAACTATATAGCCCATATGGCCCATTTCAAAAAATACTTCTCCCTCCAAAAACTCCTCCAAAGTATAAAATCATCAAATATAAGGCTTAATCTAAATCAATCCCTAAATCAAGTCCTAAATCTAGCCCTAAATCTAGCCCTAAACATGGCCCCTATAGTTGGTGTATCAAAGACTTCATCCTTTTTACATATATACCAACCTTATTACAATATATAGAAAAATACCATAAAAAATGCATAACTCAAAATGCATAAACCCAAACTCATAACTTGAGACAAAAGTATGGAACCCTAACTCCACTAAGCTGACAACATGGTTTTAAAAACCCTAAGTTGAAAATACCTGTTGAAAATATATAATGTTATCTTCATAGCATAGAAGTATTGTCATGGCATTCCTTGGGGAATGTTGAGGCACTGTGAACTAACAATGCATTAACTCACTTTGGCAGTGGAATCAAAATCTAGGTAAAACACATTGCATAATGTTTATTCATCTTGTTTTCATAACACTTAGGGTTTTCTATGGTGCCACTATGCTTGGATGAATCTGAAGTTTGGAAGCCATAATCAATGGCGCTATATCTGTACTTTGACTATGTTGAGAAGCTCGAACTTCTTGGGCTCTATGGTAAATAGTGAGTTTGAGCACTACATGCCATAACACATGGTGCCTTTTGTGGATTTTCTCTTTGAAGATACTAGAGTTTGGGGTTTTGTTTTATCAGACTATAGTAATAGAACTCGGGCTCTTTAAATAGTGAGTTGACACTCATGGCTTTCATTGCATGGAAACACATGGGAAATCACTTGAAGAGCTCAGGTTCTTGATGTTTTAATGTCATAAAATATGGTGTTGGATGCATGTGTTGAACTTGGCTTGGAGTTAATGGTGTCTTAGTTAACCAATGTAAGCCTGGAGTAGGTCTAAGCTGCGGTTGAAAGATGTGGAGTTACCCTTTTAATAGTCTCAAAACTTGGCATATTTCAGCCACTGCTTCATACTCATTCCTAGTTTATAGTACACCATGAATGAAACTTGGGAAAGTGGGAGTCTTTGACTATGGATTTTACTATTGAAACATATAGAGCTCAGGCTCCATTCCTTCTATTAGTTTCTACCCGTAACACTTGGCATCTCCACTGCATCTTGAACTTGGCCTTCTTGACATTTCTACTGTCATGCTCTCTACTACTTCTACATAACATAAATGCATCCTATTATAATCAAGTTGTGATCTTTTTCATTTTATTTGAGAACTCAGGTTTTAGGAACTTCATCTTTCTGGGCTCTTTAAATGATTCACATCTTTCTAGCAACAAATTAGGATTCTTGTTTATTCCTTGTATCGATTCCTTCTTTGTAGCATAAACTATCATTTCTCTTCGAAATTTGCTTGTCTGTTTCTTTGTCTATTGTTATCTCCTTCATTATGGCTCACTATTTTTAGATGAATAGCAACAAAATAGGGATACCCACATGGCTATTGTTGCAAATTTGGAAGTAAACTTGAACATGTGCAAGCTTGTTGGCATTTTTGTTTGCAAGATGAATTTGGGCTTCTTCCATGGCTATTTTTTTGTACATGACTGAACTCCATTTAATGTTTTTCAAGCACAAAAATACTATCATAAGAAAAAAAACATGTCTCTCTCTGTCAAGACCAAACTTTATCTTTATTGTCTGAGAAACACATAAATTTTTCTTCTCCAGCATGAATATAATGTTATAAAAAACACATTCTATATCACTGGTGAAACTGTGATCATATTTAAAATGAAAATATTACATGTTCAAACACTCTTAGAATGTAGTTCCTCTTAGTGTAAAAAAGCACACTATTATTCAATTACATATCAGATACCACCCATGGGGTTCGAGCACGGGCTTGTGAATCCCATGGGAAATACTAATAATAGGAACCTTATTTAAACATCCATATCCAATAAGCAAGACTGTACACCCTATATGCATGAAGAACATTGCATTTTAATACACCAGAATAAGATCTACTTGCTCTATTACCCTACATAGAATCATCACTTTGAAATTTACATTAAGGGCATGGATACTGTACTCTCTTCATGTCATGAATCACCATAGCATCACTGAGTTCTTTACTTGATGAATATACCCTTTTTTTGTCTCACAATATAGTTTTTTTTCTTTGAATGCTCACTCCATGAAAGCACATAAACATACTGTTTCTTCAATTCTTGCTCACTATTCTTTATGAATAGCTCATATGCATCTTGTCAATTTTGTTATGTATCCCCATTCTTTGCAAACCCTACTATTTTGTAAGCATAGACAACAACACTTCATAACATGAAACTAATGAAACATGATTGATCACTAGGCATGCATTTTCAATAATTGATCTCAAATAACTTCAATTCATATGTCTTTTCTTCATCTACATACTTAATATAAACACATCACTTCCACTTCTCCTTCCATGATGATAGTGAACATTTTATCCTTCTTTTTTTCATATTCCCTCCTAGGACCCTTTCATTTCCAATGTGTCTCTTGCAACAACATTGACTCTTTTTATTCATCTACATCTTTTCCCTTGCATGAACATGAACTGTAAGCTCTTGAGATGCATACAACCTGCTTGTGTGTAATTCCTTATGTGAAGTTCGAGCACATGCTCGTGACTCTCATTGCATTTCTTTTTCTATCGACATTATAGTTCCTTGTTCACCTATTGCACACATATCACCAATCAACCTATTATGTTAGCAGACCAAATGAGCCAATTAATGTTTGTGTGTGAGTGTCATATGAGATGGCACTCTGTCATGAATGTTTGTTGCTTTGTTTGTGTTTGTTGAACTAACATGTTGATCTAATTATAAAAAAGGTTTCTCAAATAGAAATACCAAGTCCCTTTAATTCAGATATCTGGTTTTGAAAATAAGAACAACATACATCAAAATGATCATTAATAGTAAAAGGTTTCATGCTTAGAATAAGTCCCTTTAATACTATCTTTCACTTAGTATGGATGCACATTTCCTTATTGCATTGAATTGATTAGGTAGATATGCAGCATTGGAAGAATTTATTGTATGCTGTTTGTGTTTCATGCATTTCTTACATCCAGCTAGATCTAACACCATTTTCTCTTTCATGATGCAGGTGAAACCCTAAAGACCTAGTGAAGATGAAGAACTAGATTTTGAGACCTATGACCTGATAGAAAACTAGCTGACAACAAACATACAACAAGGTAATGCATGGGACCCCTACTCCATACTTCTATCATGCTTTCTATTATGCAAATGTATTATTTTGATTGACATGAAATATGAAATATGAAAGGACACTTGTATACTACATTCATTTTAAATGCAGAATGTAATGATCAGTTATGAATTTGATATTTTAAAATGTGATCAATACATAGAGTATAATAATGAAATCTGATAATGAATGCAATAATGAAATGTTAATCAATAATACATGAAGGATAGTGTTAATTAGACCCATAAAAATGCAATCTTTTCTTATTTGTGTTCATTCTTCTGTATGCTTGTAATTTTGGGTAACAATTACTGATGTCCCTATTTGATTGGTCTATGCTCTATTTGTTATATTTTAATAGCGGCAATATAAAAATCAGAACATCGACCAATCAAATAGGGATATCAATAATAAAACCATACACTTACTGTTTTGAATTAGACATCTATTATAATAGTAAACTATGCTAAGGAACTCTGTTATAAAATTTCAAGGCATGAAATTTTCTAATTGTACATATATTTTATGAGTATAACTATACAATAGAAGAACACCCACATGCCTTGGTTGTGATTTGTTTATGAAAGGTTTTAGTTTTCCCTTCCCAATTGAGATGTCATCCTAACATTCAAAAAGCCCAAGGTAACAATAAGTCTTGAACATTAATGCATGATTGTGGATCCTCAAGTAGGAGTTGTGATGCAAAGTAAGAACACTTATATGGGTTTACCCACATAAGGACAATGGTTTCATTCATCTTTCTTTCAAGTGCTCTTGGATAATTTCCTTGGCCTCTAGGCTTGGGCATCCTATAGGGGTTGAACCAAAATTATGAAGGCAATAAGGACACATATAAGAATAGGTTTGGGGACTTTTAGACTTATGTTCAATCCTTAGTGATGGTTCTTGTTACCATATTTTTCATGCCCATTCCAGTTTGGTAACATAATTACTAGATGAGCGATTATAGTACCCTAGTTTGCATTATTAGATGATCTTGTTTAGTTTGTGTTCATTTCATGAAAAGATACATGTAAAGGAAAATAAATTTCTGTATCTAAAGATTAAATGTATATATATGGTAAATAAATTGTATATAATATACAAGGAAAGGAATTGAAAGATAAAATCATCTGGGCTTACACAGGTCGTGAGCATAGCCAACTTTTAGAGAATATGCAAGAGTACAAGCATACATAAGAGGATGAACATAAATAATAAGGGTACCAGACATTGCCTAAAGTGATGAATTTTTGACCCAAGTATGAATCTAGTGTGCTCCCATGTGATCCAGAACCTACGAAGAAAATAGAGATGGGGGTTAGATAAAAAAGATAAAAGAAATGAATGGCATCCTATTACTGATCCTCATCTACAATTATGAATGTGCATAGTCAAGTCATACACTTCTAAAAGAAACACCATGCTTCAGGACATGTGCACTTAGAAGAACACTACAGAAAGTAAAGTAGATACCATGTTTTTCCTCATGAAATGATCATAAATGGGGAGTACCACATAGTAAATATCAACAAAAAACAAATAAAAAGAGATCAAACACTTCAAAGAATGCCTTGAAGCTAATAGCAATGATGTCGTAGCTCTCAAAGCTCGCGGGTCATCAAGCATTCCAAATGCAAATATGTAAACAATGCTAGTATTAAACATTGAGCTCATAAACAATGCATGATGCCCTAGCTTGTGGACTGTGATCCATCAAGAGATTTCCTCATAAAATGATCATAAATAGGGAGTACCACATAGGGAATATCAACATCAAAACAAATGAAGAGATATCAAACACTTCACACAATGCCTTTAAGGTAATAGCAATGATGCTCTAGCTCTCAAAGCTCACAGGTCATCAAGCATTCCAAATGCAAAGATGTAAACAATGTAGACCTTATGGCAAGACATGTTGTCAATTAGTGTCAAAACACTTAGTCATCTAGTGTTGACTGAGCCAACAAGTATAATGATTGACCCAAGTGATCAGTGTTACCCGAGTGATTAGTGTTTCTTGAGTGACAAACATTGCTTGAGTGATCAACATATTTCCAGAGTATCAGTTTATCACCCGAGTAGACTTTTGGACCCGAGTGACAGTTTTGACCTGACTTTGCATATATTTTTTGATATCATTATTTCTAATGGAAGCCAACTTATGAAGTTATTTGTTTGGATAAGATATATATGTAAGATACTTTTTTTATCCAAAATGTATAGTTGTAGAAGTGTAAGTAAGGATACACATGCGAATATGAAATGACAAATTGATTAAAATATTGAAGAAGTATACAATACAAAAAAGTCTCTGTTGGAAATATATAATATTCCCAATAAGTGAGAGGGGGGGGGGGGGGGGGGGGGCAGTGAATCAGGAACCAATAAAACTTGATCTTCTTTATGCATAATTAGATGGTCTAATATATTTGCATACATAGAACTAAAAGTAAAGAATCATACATAACACATAATACAATATTTGGTTACCGAGAAACCTTCCAAATATAAAGTAAAACTAGGGTGGGGATGATACCCACAAAATTTAGTACTACAGTATAAATTTATCTTGTTACAGCTTACAATGACCACTTCTGATGGCCTACCCTGTTAGGAGCATAAAAAGGACTGTTAGGTCTACCTTGTTAAAGGATTTAGTACAATGCAATAAGCAATGCAACTTTGTTAAGATATTTAGAAAAAGGTCTATTAGGTCCACCTGGTTAAAGGATTTTTTTTGATCCACCTATTAGAATGAACTAGTTGATGATCTTCTTTGTGCAACTATGATTTGTTGAATGAGATCCTTTTGAATATAACTAATCACCTGAATGTGATAGATGAGACTCTGTTGTCCTAAATTCTTCTTTAATCTTAATCAATCTACCATTCCTATGTCTTCCACTCTCACTATGTTTCCTGACACTATTACAATTTGGATAAACAAACTATCATACACATATATCTTATCCAAACAAATAACTCTACAAGTCAGCTTGCATTAGACAAAATGATATTAATGAATATGTGCAAAGTCAACTTCAAACTATCACTCGGGTCCAAAAGTCTACTCAATTGATAAAATGATACTCGGATGATATGGCTAATCACTGGGTTTATACTGATCACTCAGGCAATGCTGGTCACTCAGGCAAGACTGATTACTCGAGAAACACTAATCACTCAAGTTACATTATACTTGTTGGCTCGGTCGACAGTAGATGACTAAGTGTTTTAACACTAATTGAAAAGATATCTTTCCATAAGGTCTATAATCTCGCTCTTTGGCATTAGTGACAAAAACACTTATCATTGATCTCTATTTCTAATATGTCAAAACTCCCCCTTTCTGTCTACTTGGGTTTTGACACTTTCTCTGCTGCTCGGGTCCAATTGACTCTATTTTTTTTTCAAAATTATTTATGTAATGTAAATTTTCTTTTCTACTCAACTGTACATGTGTTTCTTCAATGTACATACATGATGACATGTAACTGAATGAATGAGTTGATAATCATGCAAGACATTAAATCAGTTAATGTATTGTATTTTCATTGATGTCAGCTTGATACCATCTATATGGTCATATACATAATGCTAAAGACTTTAGAGAATCAAAGGAACTAGGGTTATTCTTTCAGCAATGCATAAAATTCAAGTATTCACTAAGTGACAAACAACACCGATGGAGTGCAAACCATCGGTAAAGGAAAAGAAAAATACTCATAGTGATACTTGATGATCAGAAGTATAGTGTTGCCCAATGAAGAAAAACCACAGGATGCCCGATGAGATAAAGACAGAGTTTCCCAATGAGTAAAAATCCAATAATGCCTGACAGATGGAGATTTCGAAGCTAAGTAGAGTCTCACCGACGGAACTATCATTTGTCACCGAGGACTAACTGCAGAGGTGACCGATAGAACAAAGAGTTTTAAAAATGACAAAATATCTAGCTAGCAAGAGCTAAAGATAGACTTAACTGGTTGTTTTCTTTGTTTTATTCGATGAGAATTAAGTGATTAATTTAAAGATGATTTGTACAATTGGCAAGAAGATCACTATGAGACAAATCATGAGTTATGCTTTAAATCTAATTGTCTAGATTGTTTTTCATGCCAAGAATCAAGAATCAGGAATCAAGAAACACTGATTATCATGTCTATATAAGAGACAAGCTTAATTCAGTTATGAATGGGATTAAGGGGAGTAAATAGAAAGAGAATGCTAAAGAGAAACTGATGAAGAACAAATTCATATAGTCTTGATCAATCAACCTGAAGGAGAGCCAAGGAATTATGTAGACACCAACGAACAGTGAGCACAACATCATAGAGAAAAAAGTGTGGAGCACAAAGGATTGAATTGATATATTGATCAGAGAGGTAATGTACTTAAATAGATCTAAAAATTTGTAATTAAAAGTTGCAATATGAATAGGTCATAGTGTTTCGGTTTAACCATTGAAGCATCAAGTCTCTTAAATGAGCATGACTTAAAAGTCCTCTATATATTGAGGTACATCCCAAGGAGTTCCAAAAAGGTTGATTCATGAAAGTAGCATTGGACTTTCCCAATACCTATTGACAGTCTAAGGAGGCTGATTCAAGGATGCTTGCAATAGATTCCCAATACTAAGTGACAACCTCTATGTATAAAATCCTATAACAAGGTCGCACTTAACAGTGTGTTTATAACCTTTAACAGGGTTGGCTCCTAACATGGCTAACTTTAGAAGAGTGAAAATTTGGGGTACTGGTCCCAATGGTTTTTTTCTTAACAGGGTTTCCATGTTAAAAATTCATGTATTATGTGTGTATGACTCATTTCTTTACTATTTGTATCTGACATAGTTAACACTGGATTGATCGGAATACTCTCCTTATTTACTCATTTTTGGTAAATATTTATACTACTTATCAGTAATTAAGAAAGAATAAGGATTGACAAAGAACATTGATAGACAGTTAAATGATTATTAGTATTTCATGGAATACATCTTGTAGGGACATAATAATCTGAGGTTTATTAATTGGTGGTTAAGTTTGAAGGATAAATTTTGAGGCCATTGATTCACTCCCCCCCCCTCTCAGTTATTACTAACAATTGGTATCAGAGCGTGTGTTCTTAGAAAGGAAGCTTTCATAGACAAGATGTACCCAGGTTGAAAAAAGACAACTTTGCTTCATGGAAAAGTAGGATACGACTCCACTTCTAAGGTATTGGTAATGATGTTACTCAATTCCTAGACACTAAATATGTATTTCCCATAGGAGTATTGATAGTAAATCAATTGAGAGAGAAGCATGAACACAATTCCATAGTCATCGATCTTTCTTCCTCACTCTCTGATGCTAAATTTGAAGATGTCAAAGATTGCAAAATTACAAAAAAGATGTGGGACAAATTGAAGCTTGTACATGGAGGTGATACAAATGTTCTGAGAGCCAAGACAGAAAGCCCTAGAGGAAAGTTTGATGATCTTAGAATGAAAGAAGGAGAAAACATCACACAGTACAACACAAGAATCAAAGAAGTAGTCAATGCTGTACGAGGAGTTGGAGGTACACTTGAAGAGGAGATAGTGGTAAGTAAAATCTTAAGAACCTTACTGCCTGTATATGCTATTAGATTTTCTGCCATTCAAGAAATGAGAGTAGTAACAAACAATACAATTACTGTTGATAGTTTAATTGGTAGACTGATTTCATTTGAGATGAATAACTTCTATAATAGTGTCTTACAAAACTTAGAGTATACATATAAGTCTTCTATGAGAATAAGCAAATCAAGTCATAGACACACATCTAGAAGAGATAGTGAAAGTGAAAGTGAAGAAGAAGATCTAGATGAAATAGAAGCACTTATGGCTAGAAGAATGTAGAGAGGCAAAGGTAAATACAAAGGCAAGTTACCAGGGTAAAAGCACAATAATTTGTCACCCTTTTATAAATGAAAAGGTTAATAACACCAAAACTATAAAACTTCAAGGGCATAAAAGTCACATTTCTGTTGAGAATTTAAAGATGATGTAAACTGAAGAAATGTGTGAAATAGGATGAATTGTAAGCCTTTAATTTTTTTAAAAAAATTGAAAACAAATTAATATGTTTTTGGAATTTTTTAGTTCTATTTTTCATTTGCTGAAAAATACTGTAAATCAAGGAGTTTAGTTCCCTTCAAATCATTATAAGTAAAACATTGTGTTTTCCTCCACTTTTAGAATATGTTTTAGATGACATATATGGCTAGTGCAGAAAAAAGAAAGAAGTGTTTTCAATCTATAGTTTTTCCGTTATAATTTTTCAAAGTCAAACTTACCTGAAATAAACAGTTTTTGTCTCCCACCACTTTCCGCTATCAAAATTATACCAAAAACCAAATAAATTACATATTATTGAAGATGACTTTGTTGTCTAGTGTTTTCTATGATATTAAATTTTTTTCAAATTGATTTATCATTTTTATTTATATTTTTTGAATCAATGACTGCTTGACTGTTAAAATACCCACTTTCAATATTTTTTAATTAAAATAGACTATGTCTAATTAAAATACTATAAAACCTATATGAGGATATTCTTGAATTTGATCTCTACAAAAGAGTACTTTTGTATTTTTAAAAAAATATCATTAAAAAGACTAGGAGTTATTGAAACGCCACTTTTTCTGAAATAATTTTATTTATATTATAATTGGACTCAAAGTCGTATAAAACATACATTTAATAGACATTTACAATTGGAAAAGTTGAAGAACTTATCTAACTTAGCTAGAATTAAAATCTAGCTAGACTATATGTTGACCAAAATTAAATTTTAGTTAGAAATACTAAAATTCAGCTGTGCTGATAAGTTAACCTAAAAGGTGACAGATTATTGTTCTTTTACCCACCACTTGTATGCTTTGATTGTAAAGAGATTGGACACTTTACTGCAAGATGTCCTAACAGAAGAAAAGATAATAGAGTTAATGACAGATCTTTTGAGAAAAAATCTGACAGAGGTGATAACAAGGATTACATAAGTTACCAACAATCAAAAAGAAGAGATACCCGAGACTACAAGGACAAAGGTAAGAAAGCCATCTACCTAGATTATTGAAAAGATGAAGATACTGACACCGAACCTGATGAAGACATCGAGATGGTATTTGTGTCTGTGAAAGATGATTCAGATGAAGATGAAAGGTATGTAGAAACTGCACTCATATCTAAGGATAGCAAGAATGACATCTGAATCATAGATAGTGGCTACACTCACCACATGACTAGTGACAAAGAAAATTTTAACACTTTTGAGTATTATAATGGTGGCACAGTAAGAATGGGTAATGATACACCTTGTCTAGTTGAAGGTAAAGGAACTATAATTTTGAATAACCTGATTAAATGTGAAAATTTTTATTGGGTAACAGGATTGAATTATAATTTGTTGAGTGTTTCTCAGCTAAATAATTTAGGTCATAGAGTAGCATTTGAGAATAAGAAGGCAAAGATCTTATTTGAATCAGGAAGATTGATTAATATTAGTCAAAAGACAAAAGGTAACCTATTCTATCTAAATGATACTAACACACTTGCTTAATGGCTGGAAATGAAGACATATGGTGGTGGCACAAAATATTGTGTCATATAAATTTTGACAACATGATGAAAATAAGCAGAAGGACAAATGTAAGAGGCTTACCAACGATGACAAAGCCTGACAACATCATGTGCAAGAATTTTCAAAAAGGTAAAATGACAAAGTCTAGTTTCAAAAGTAAAACCCATACATCTGATGATATTCTAGAATTAGTCCATACTAATCTATGTGGACCAATGAGGACAAAGACTTATTATGGAGATAGATATTTTATTATCTTTGTTGATGATTACTCTAGAATGATGACAGATATGTTTCTAAAAGATACATTTGAAGCGATCAAGATGTTTAAATGGTATAAGGCTATGGTAGAAAAACAAAGTTGTAAGGATTTGAAATGCTTAAGATTAGATAGAGGAGGAGAGTTGATATCAGATGAATTCATTAACTTCTACATTGAGCATGGTATAAAAAGATAGGTTGATACACGAAGAACACCAAAAAAAAATGGGATTGCTGAGAGAAGGAATTGATCAATAGTTGATTGTGCTAGAACACTGAAGATAGAGAAAGGCATCACCCAAGTCTTCTGGAGGGAAGCTGTCAGTACTGCTATCTACACACTAAACATAGTATTATTGAAGAATGACACAAAGAAGACACCCTATGAGCTATGGTATGGTACAACACCCAATGTAAGTTACTTCAAGATCTTTGGTAGTCAATGTTATGTCTTAAAAGATGATAGAAATGGAAAGCTTGACGCCAAGAGTGATGAAGGTATCTTTCTAGGATATTCCACCAAGAGCAAGGCTTATAAATGTCTTATCAAGGCTTCTAACAAAATTATTGAAAGTGCAAATGTAAAGATAGATGAATTTGTAGAAAAGAATGCACTGGAAAGCATAAGAGAACCAGAGGACTACATAAAGTTTGTATATTTTGAAGAACCCAACACTCTTCCCAAGAAACAGTGCTTAATTCTAGAACAACAAAATTTTTCAACCGACGGTTAGACTATAATTATCGACAGTCAGAATAATGATCAAAATAATGTGCAAGGTGATGAAGAACATAATGAAGAACAAAATAATGATCAATCTGATATATAAAGGGTTGTACTTGTACTTGCAAGATATGTAAGAAGGAACCATCCAGAGATCTAGATGATAGGAGATAAGAAAGATGGTACAAGAGCAAGATGTAAGTCTCTAAAATCAAGTTGTTTAATTTGTGAGTTTGAGCCAAAATTTGTCAATGCTGCACTTGATAATGAAGAATGGATAAGTGCTATTAATGATGAGATTGAGTAGATTGAGAAGAACAAGACATGGTCACTTGTGCCAAGACCAGATGACAAGAATATCATCGGCACTAAATGGGTATTCAAGAATAAGCTGAATGAGAATGGAGAAGTCATAAGAGACAAAGATAGACTAGTATGCAAGGGGTATGAACAAGAGGAAGGTATAGACCATGGAGAGACCTTTGCACCCATTTATAGGATAGAAGGTGTAAGAATACTACTTTCTTATGCTTCTTATAAAGGAGTCAAGGTATACCAGATGGATGTCAAGTTAGCATTCCTAAATGGAATACTTGAAGAAGAGGTATACATTGAGCAACCAGAGGGGTTTGTCGATCTAGAAAAGAGAAACATGGTATGTAGGCTTCACAAAGCCTTGTATGTTTTGAAAAAATATCCTAGAGCCTGGTATGAATGAATTCATTCCTATCTTATAAGTATTGGATTTGTAAGGACTAGTGAAAATAATAATTTTTATTTGAAGGAAGATACTGATGCTAACACCTTGATTGCTGAAATATTTGTTGATGAAATCATATTTGGAGGAAATGATATGCTATGAAAATAATTTGATAATGAGATGAGCAAAGAGTTTGAGATGTCTATGTTTGGAGAGATCAAGTTCTTTCTTGGTCTATAGATCATTGAACAAAGTGAAGGTATTTTCATTATACAGTCCAAATACATTATAGAGGTCCTAAAAATATTCAAGATGGAAGATTCCAAACCAGTTGGAACACCAATGGCTACTGGATGTAAGTTGACAAAGGAGGACAAGACAACAGAGGTAAATCAGAATTTGTAGAGATCAATAGTTGGAAAACTCATGTATGTTGTACACACTAGACCAAATATTGCACATGCAGTAGGAATAATTGCAAGATTCTCTTCTAACCCCAAAGAGTCACATACAACTACTATGAAAAGAATCCTAAGATATCTAAAGAATACTGAGGAATATGGCTTATGGTATAAAAGAGAAGGAAAATTCTGAACTTAAGGTGTTTACCGACACTGATTGTGCTGTAAATCTTGATGACCGAAAGAGAACAACTGGAGGAGCATTCTTTATGTGTGACAGACTTCTCACATGGATTAGCAAGAAGGAAGGATGCATCTCTTAGTCTACTGCAGAAGTAGAGTGTGTTGTTGCTGCTGCAAATTGCTCAAATATTGCATGGATCAAGTAGTTGCTAGAAGGTATGCATATGAAGATCCTAGAACCACTAATTATCTATTATGATGACACCAATGCAATAAATATTTCCAAGAATCCAATCATGCATGCCAAGACTAAACACATTGCCATCAAGTATCAATATTTTAAAGAACAAGTTCAAGAAAAGAAATTGACACTTGAGTATGTGCAATCCAAAGAACAATTAGCTAATATCTTCACCAAGCCACTGCCCAAGGATACATTTGAGTACTTGAGAAAGAGACTAGGGGTCAAACCCTTATCTGCCAGGCAGTAAAAAGACTGAAGGCTGCATTAGCCTAAATATTACCAGAATATCATACATGTTGATGAAACCAAAGAGATGAACTTCAAAGCTACTTCTATATACAGATAGGTATATATCAGAACTGAGCACAAGAGCATATTGATGTATTGCTAATGGATAAGGGAAAATTCAAGGAATATATTTTGGATGGAGAAAAATGATTGTTTGACATGAATATCAGATATTTGTTATATTTGTTTGGAATTTTTGTCAAAGGAAGAGAAATTATCCATATTATCACATTACTCCAACAGGGAGAGATTATATCCTTAGGGAGAGGAATTGTATGGAAAGATTATACAAAGGGAGAGTTGCTGACAAGAGAAAAAGACAAAAAAAGAGAAGATCAGTCAAAAGAGAAAAATTAACAAGAGAAGAGGTCACAACACATTAGAAGACAAAGATCTACAAGAATCAAATCTAAGCTAAAATAGAGCTTACCGATGGTCACACATTTATCGGTTAACAGAACAAAAAGATTGGTAGTTTGATGAATCTCAACTATGGTATTTCATATTGTATTAGAAATAGTATAGTGTGATAATATAGTATATTTTCATCAATGCCAAAGGGAGAGATTGATGACATGTAATTGAATGGATGAGTTGATAATTATGCAAGACATTAAATTAGTTAACGTATTGTATTGTCATTGATGTCAACTTGATATCATTTGTACAGTCATATACATAATGCCAAAGACTTCAAAGAATCAAAGGAACCAAGGTTATGCTTTCAGAAATGCATAAAAGTCAAGTATTCAATAAGTGACAAACAACACCGACATAGTGCACACCATCGGTAAAGCTAAAGAAGAATAGTTATAGTGATACCGGATGATCAGAAGTATAGTGTTGCCCGACGAAGCAAAACCACAGGATGCCCGACGAGCTAAAGACAGAGTTGTGTGACGAGTAAAAATCCAATAATTCCCAACGAACGGAGATCCTAAAGCTAACTAGATTCTCATCAATGGAACTATCAGTTGTCACCAACAACTAGCTACATAGGTGACCCACAGAATAGAGAGTTCAGAAAATGACAAAATATCTAGCTGGCAAGAGCTGAAGATAGACTCAACTAGTTGTTTTCTTTGTTTTATTTTACTAGAGGTAAGTGATTGTTGTAAAGATGATTTGTACAGTTGGAAAGAAGATAACTATGAGACAAATCAAGAGTTATGATTTAAATTTAATTGGCTGGATTTGTTTTCATGCCAAGAATCAAGAATCAAGAATCAAGATACAATTAATATCATGTATATATAAGAGACATGATTAATTCATTTACCAATGGGATTAAGGGGAGTAAATAGAAAGAGGATGCTAAAGAGAAACTAATGAAGAACAACTTCATATAGTCCTGATCAATCAAGCTGAAGGAGAGCTAAGGAATTTTGTAGACACCGCCGAACAGTGAGCACAGTATCATAGAGAAGAAAGTGTGGAGCACAAACGAATGAACTGATATATTGATCAGAGAGGTAATGTACTTAAATAGATCTAAAACTCTATAATTCAAAGTTGCAATATGAACAGGTCACAATGTTTCAGTTTAACCATTGAAGCATCAAGTCTCTTACCCAAGAAGGACTTAATAGTCTTCTATATATTGAGGTACATCATAAGGAGTGCCAAAAAGTTTGATTCATGAAAGTAGTATTGGACTTTCTCAATACCTATGGACAGTCTAAGAAGGAGGCTGATTCAAGGATGGTAGCAATAGATTCCTGATACTAAGTGAAAACCTCTATGTATAAAATCCTCTAACAAGGTCGCACTTAACAGTGTGTTTGTAACCTTTAACAACGTTGGCTCCTAACAAGGCTCACTTTAGAAGGGTGAAAATTCTGGGTACCGGTCTCAATGGTTTTTCCCTTAACAGGGTTTGCATGTTAAAAATTCATGTGTTATGTGTGTATGATTCATTTCTTTACTATTTTGTATCTGACATAGTTAACACTAGATTGATCAATATACTTTCATTATTTACTGAGTTTCGGTAAATAGTTATGTTTCTTATCAGTAATCAAGAAAGTATAAGGATTGATAGATAACACCGAGAAACAATTAAATCATTATTAGTATTTCATGGCATACATCTTGTAGGGACATAATAATCTGAGGTTTATTGATTGGTGGTTAATTTTGAAGGATAAATTTTTGAGGCCACTGATTCACCCCCCCTCTTAGTTATTACTAACAATACAATGATATTTCCCCTTTTTATGCCATGATATTTCTGCCTTGTTTTTGACAAAAATGCCAAAATTGGTAGCTATAAGGTTATTCCAGAATATGATAGAAAATCACTATGTACCTTCAAAATTTGAGACAAAGTGTTGTCCTAATTGTCCTATGGTACCTTCATGATGTGCATTTTAATATGTAGCTCTACTGACAACTCTATCATTAGCTTTGCAACTAAGAAACTATTGTCATGAATGAGTGTCTTGGCATGTGTGATGCATTTTTGCATTACATCCATGTCTATTAGAAGTTGGCTCTGTATTATTGTAAGTTAATCTCTATTCCTTCCTTCTTCTCTAAATAACTGAGCTTGCAGATCAGTTAGATACTTGATCTTCAAGAAGTGAGCTGAACTAGTGCTTGGGTCAAGTGCTAACTGCCTTGCACTTTCCTTCATATTTGCATCAATCTTTACTATCTTTTCCTTGATCTCCATACTAAAGTTAGAAGTATCAATTAACTTTACAAATAGTGCTACCACACTAGTCACAGTGGTTTCTAGAGTGCATATAACATTTGTGAGCTGCACTTGGTCAATTACAATCTTCTTTGCAACATTTTCTAGAACCTTGTTTTCAAACTTCTTTTTTGCCTTCTCAAGTAACTTCTCTTTACCATTCATGTCTATGTTGAATTTTTCGACAATGTCAACAAGTTGGTCTATTATTGAGTCACTCTCATTGACTTCAATCTACAATGCATTTACAAATATGTTTTTGACATCTTCAAGTACTTTGTTTCTTTGCCTTTCCTTCTGAAACTTTTTTGTGTAGCTCTTTTCTTCCAAAGTTCTCCTAATATAACCATCTACTCTATAGATAAGCCAAATAGATCCCAATTTGGAATCACAATGTCTTCATCAAGATCTATCGCATCAATATTCACTACTTTCTCCTTTCCTTTTATTTTAGGACTCAGGGAAGGAACAATCTCCTTACCTTTAGCTTCTTCATATTTTACCTCAGTATTCAATCCAATTAAGTCATTGACCTTTACTATACCAATTTTTGAATCAGTGTTAACTAAAGAATCAATACTAGCTGTATAAACATCTACCTTGTCCTTCTGTGACTCAGGTATGCTTGGCTCACTAGTGAGTGCAGCCTATGGTTTAGTTCATACTTGTTCAGATGTGGATTCTATAACCTTGTCCTGGCTCAGAGATACTATGCTATGGATAGGTGATTGGGGAAATGATGACATAACCTCTACTGCAATCTTCTCGGCATTGGACTCTTCAATAGTCTGTACCTCAGGTAATGTATCATCATTTGTCTATTCTGGAGGGTCTATGTTTGGTACTTCTTCCTTATCATCTTATTTTACTTCAAATATTTCTTTCCACACCATTATGGCATGTTGAACTACATTATTTATCTTCTTGTTCAATATTTGAAAGGCCCTGAGTATGGGAGTGTGCTTATTTTCATATTTACTCATGGCCTCTTTTACTTCTTTTCTCTTCATAGTAGGCATGATTTTCCTCAATGTTTATTCCCTTATGTCCCTTTCAGTTTAGACTACATTAATCCAAGGAATAGAAAATCCCTTGAATAAATCTTTAGTCATGTGGCTCTTCAACTTAGAGGGGTCATATTTCCATCTTTCCATCTTCTCCACAAATACTTCTTCAATTTTCTTCTTTTCTTCCTTAGTCCTAGAAGCATAGTTGAGTGACTTTAGAGAACCCATACCTCTTCCTTCTTTCAGGTATTCAATTTTCTCATTAAGTGTGGGTTGGTGATTTCTTGAAAACTACAATAATAGTTTCTACATCATCACCATCCTTGCCTAAATCAATTTTTCTCCTTGGTCTCCTTTCGGTGATAACAAGGGTAGTGTTCTTTGCCTTTTGCTACTTGGGTGTTGCCTTCCTCTTCTGAGGAGGAGGTTCAATATCAATCTCTTCCTTTTCTTTATCAAGTTCAACATCCTCTATCTTAACTGTATCCTCTTTATTCTCAGTGATAGAAGGAGAGTTAGAGGTCTTTCCATACTTCTTCTTAAATGTATCAAGCCACTTCTTTCCTCTTTTCAAAATCTTAGGAATCAAAATTTCCAAAGATATCCTGCTCTTAGTTTCTTCATATGTTCCAAAGTAGATTTCCTTTGGATTAACAAGTCCATTCAAAAGAGCCTCTATGATTTCTCTTATTTCATCAATGTTGACCTCATATGCAAGAGGTTTTACCCATGCAAACCTAGGATTTACTGCTTGTATATAAACCTTATCACAATCAACTAGGAAACAAATTTCATCCTTGTAATCTTCAACTAGTTGCTTAGGAATTATGTACCTACTCTGCATCTTCTGTTTAAAGTTATCAAAGTATCCATCCATGATGTTTTCAAACTTATCTCCTAACTTAGCTATGAATTCATTAGTCTGATGAATTATAGGTCTATCCTTCTTCCATACTACTGTACCCTTGGAAGGGAATAACTTCTGAACATAAAAGAATATGCAAATTAGAAGAGAACCGAACTTACAAAAATTAGTATTTAATACTCAAATTCTTTCCATGTTCTTTCTTAACTGAATGATCTACAATTCTAATAGGTCAAACACCAGATTCTTCTTCACCACTTTTTATCCTAGGTCAACAGCTTCACAAGGAACACTATTAGTTATGCTCAAACTATATATCTTGTGAGAAATAACATGAATGCCAAACTTCAATTCCATGTTAGTAACTCCATTAAGTCTCATGCCTCTGCCATCCCACTCGGTAAGAGTTAACTAAGCTAGGTCATCTCAGGTTAGGGTTTTGGTAGCTTTCGGCTTGTCTATAATAGGATACCCAGTGATACGGTGTATCAATGTCTTCGTAATCTTCACTGGATGTTCTAACCTTAGGTGCATGTCATAAACACAACTAAGAACATATCTCATCCATTTGATTTGGAAATTCCTTGGCATGTGCATGATGTGTGTCAAACCCTTGTTTTCAATGTGTTTATGCTTGGGCTTCAAACTCCAATTTGTACATAATGCATCGTAAGCTTGATTCATCTCTATAGTTCCAAGCTCCTTGAAGTGGATGCCATATTGCTTGGACAAATTGATCAAACTTCTCTTTTAATCACAAATTTTCTCTGAATCACTAAGGGCTTTGAATTGCTCTGTAAACTAAAAACTTTGTAAACAATAACCTTTACAATCCTTCACTTATAAGAGATTTTCAACCATTAGAGTATTTCATTAAATTCTCTGTACATAGTAGCTTCCATAGCTCAGGTATTTCTCCAAGATTCACTCAGAAGCTCAGGTGTAACTAGCTTCCCAACTATCAATGCAACCTGACTCAGCTCAGTTAAGCTAGAGTATCTCGAGTGCAACTAAGATTCTGACTTGGGTAGAACTATAATATGTCCTCATGCATCAATATGTGGATTTAGACTTGTTATCTCATCTAGAACCTATGTATGATGGCTTGTATTCATAGTTCTAGTCATCTCCTTGTATTTCTATTATGTGATGATAGATCCACCCAACTCACTATTTTTCTTGTCATTAGATCCTTCATTGCTTTGGTCTAAATTATTAGGTGATTTCCTTACCCATTGCTGACTCATCTGAGTTCTGATTTCAAAAGCTTTAGCTTTTCCATTCTCAAAACTAGTATCAACTTTTTCTTTATTCATACAATTCTTACTTAGATGACTAAGTTGTTTACACACATAAAAACTCTTTGTAGGATCTCTATTTTTGAAGTGAGTCTACATACAATTTGCACCAATGTGCCCATATTCACTACAATGACAACATGTGCACCATGTGTTGTAATCCAAACCAAAAATTGACTTGTTTAATTGTTTAGCAGGATTCCACTTCCTAGTTCTGCACTCAGAAGATATATGACCTTGCTTGTTACACTTGTAAAATTTTCCTTTTGACTTAGGTTTCTTGGTGCATTCACTTTCTCTATGTCCATGTTTGTTGCAACTATAGCATTTATCATTAAAATTTGACTTCCCATTGCTCCAACATTTATTTCATGTATACCCTAACTTACCATAATGATTGCATGCAGGTTTGTTTTTATTTTGAGCTCCTTACTATGAGGATTCACCTTGTTTAGTATACCCTAATCTAGTCTGTCTCATGATGTCTAAATTCTATTGTCTGATCTATGCTTTCTTGTGAATTCATCATACTCTCATTTGTTTTCTTTTATGTATTGAGATCGTTCTGCAGTCTTTCATTTTTTGTTCTTAGATTGATAACTTCGTGTGTTATATTATTGAGTTGACTTACTAAATCAGCTTGCTGAAGTGACAAGTGTTGGATTTCATTTTCTTTTTCTTCTAATCTTGTACTCATAAGTATTTTATCTTCTTGTGCCATATTTTTGTCATCTTCTACTTTGTTATTTAGTTCCATGACTTCACACATTTTGATAGAATTAATTTCCTATTCTCTCTTCAAATTTATGACTTCTTCATGTAAAGTGAGATTATTTGTAAGTAAGTATTCAATGGCCACTTTAAGATCTATATTTTCATTCTCAATGGATTTCTCTAGTCTGTATGTTTCCATTGCCTCTGATCTTTTCTCAAGTTTTCAAGCTTCTAATAAGAGAGCCACTGCTCTAATACCAATTATTGTAAATATATAATATGCATAGTGACGGAGAGGGGAAAATGAATTAGGAACCAATAAAACTTGATCTTCTTTATCCACAATTAGATTGTCTAATCTATTTGCATACATAGAATTGGAAGTAAAGAGTCATACAAAACACATAACACAATATTTGGTTACCCAGAAACCTTCCAAATAGAAAGTAAAACTGGGGTGGGGATCATACCCACAAGATTTAGTACTGCAGAAGAAATTTAGCATGTTAGAGCTTACAATGACCACTTCTAATGGCCTACCTTTTTAGGATCATAGAAAGGACTGTTAGGTCCACCTTGTTAAAGGATTTAGTATAATACAATAAGTAATGCAACTCTATTAAGAGATTTAGAAAAGGACTATTAGGTCCACCTGGTTAAAGGATTTTTTTCTAATCCACCTGTTAGAATGAACCAGTAGATGATCTACTTTATGAAAGTATGATTTGTTGAATGAGATCCTTTTGAATATAACTAATCACCTGAATGTGATAGATGAGACTCTACTATCCTGAATTCTTCTTTAATCTTAATCAATTTTGCATTCTCATGTCTTCCACTCTTACTATCTTTCCTTACACTATTGCAATTAAGATAAAATAATTATCTTACATATATATCTTATGCAAACAATAAGTCTACA
The DNA here is from genome assembly GCA_018584345.1 of Thuja plicata. Taxonomy (NCBI): domain Eukaryota; kingdom Viridiplantae; phylum Streptophyta; class Pinopsida; order Cupressales; family Cupressaceae; genus Thuja; species Thuja plicata. Next base: position 2,309,570 of record MU226596.1, read on the forward strand.
AGTCGGCTTGCATTAGACAAAATTATATTAATAAATATGTGCAAAGTCAGCTTCAAACTATCACTTGGGTCTAGAAGTCTACATGGTTGATAAATTGGTACTCAAGTGATACTGCTAATCACTCGGGTCATACTGATCACTCAAACGATGCTAGTCACTCATGCAATAATGATTACTCGGGCAACACTGATCACTCATGTTACATTATACTTGCTGGCTTGGTCAACACTAGATGACTAAGTGTTTTGACACTAATTGACAACATGTCTGGCCATAAGGTCTACAATCATCTATCACATTCAGGTGACTAGTTGTATTCACAAGGATCTCATTCAGCAACTCAGAGTTGCATAAGTAGATCATCTAGTGGTTCATTCTAACAAGTGGATCAACAAAATCCTCTAACCAGGTGGACCTAACAGTCATTTTATAAATCTCTTAACATAGTTGCATACTTATTGTATTGTATTAAATCCTTTAACAAGGTGGAATCAACAGTCCTTCTTGCTCCTAACAAGGCAGACCATCAGAAGTGGTCAATGCAAGATCTAACATGCTAAATCTATACTATAGTACTAAATCTTGTGGGTATCATCCCTACCCCAATTTTACTTTCTATTTGGAAGGTTTCTGGCTAAGAAAATTTTGTGTCATGTGCTATATATGATTCTTTCCTTTCAGTTCTATGCATGCAAAAAAATAGATAATCTAATTGTGGATAAAGAAGAGAAGTTTTATTGGTTGTTGATTCACCCCCCGAATATCAGTCACTGTGCATATCATATATTTCCATCAGTTGGTATCAGAGCAATGGTTCTCTTATCAAAATTTTAATAGCTTGAGAAAATATTATAGGCAATGGAAACATATAGACTGGAGAAAGCCATTGAAAATGAAAAGATAGACCTACAAGTGGTCATGAATCAAATCAAGAAACTTAAGGATCAACTATCTCTTTTCCAGAAAAGAATAAAGAATTGAAGATTTTTGCAAAGAGAAAAGTTCTGAAGAAGTTGATGTAGCCATTGAAGACCTACTTACAAAGAATCTCACTTTACATGAAGAAGTCAGAAAATTGAAGAGAGAACATGGAATTCTTTCATTCAAAATATGTGAAGTCATGGAACTAAAGAACAAAGAAGAATATGACAAAAATATTGCACAAGAAGATAAAATACTGATGAGTACAAGATTAGAGGAAAAATAAAATGAAATCCATCACTCGTCACTTCAGCAAGAAGATTTAGTAAGTCAACTCAATAGTGCAAAACAAGAAGTTATCAATCTGAGGACAAAAAATGAAAGACTACAAAATGATCTTAATACTAAAAAACAAACAAATGAGAGTATGATGAATTCATAAGAAAGCATGGATCAGTCAACATAATTTAGACTTCATGGACATACTAGATTAGGTTATACTAAACTAGGTCGATCCTCACAACAAGAGCTCAAAAGAATAAACCTACATGCAATCATTGTGGTAAGTTAGGGCATACATAAAATAAGTGTTGGAGAAATGGGAATTCAAATTATAATGGTAAATGCTATAGTTTCAAAAAACATGGACATAGAGCAAGTGAATGTACTGAGAAACCTAAGTTTTAAGGAAAATGTTTCAAGTGTAACACACAAGGTCATATATCTTCCGAGTGTAGAACTAAGAAGTGGAATCCTACTGAACAATTAGCCAAGGAAATTTTTGGTTGGGATTAGAACACATGTTATAGATGTTGTGATTGTGGTGAATATGGGAACATTGGTGCAAATTGTATAAAGACTCACCTCAAAAAAAAGGATCCTACTAAGAGATGTTATGTGTGCAAACAACTCGGTCATCTAATCAATAATTGCATGAACAGAGAAAAAGTAGATATTGGTTTTGAGAAAGGAAAATCAAAGATTTCTAAAATCAAAGCTTAGATGAGTCAACAATGGGTAAGGAAGTCTCTTGCAAATTCAGACAAAAAAAATAAAGGATCTAATGGCACCCAAAATAGTAAGTTGGGTGGATCTACCATCACATAATATAAATTCAAGGAGATGACTGGAACTATGCATACAAGCCATCATACATCATTTCTAGATGAGATAAAAAGTCCAAATCCACATATTGATGCATGAGGACATATTATAGTTGTACTCAAGTTAAAATCTCAGTTGCACCCAAGCTACTCTAGCCTAACCGAGTTGAGTCTAGTTGTATTGTTCTCAGAAGTTGGGAAGTTAGTTTTCACGGAGCTTCAGAGTAAGTCTGGGAAAACTACCCAAGCTATGCCAGCTACTATGTACAGAGCATTTAATGAAATACTCTAATGGTAAAAACTCTTATAAATGAAGAATTGGAAAGGTTATTGTTTACACAGATTTTAGTTTTCAGATGAGGTCAGAGCCCTTATAAATTCAAAGTGAATTTGTGATTGAAAGCAAAGTTTGATAAATTCTCTGAGTGATATGGAATCCACATCCAGCAGCAAGGTTAAGAAAGGATCAAAAATGTTGGTGACAGATGTTGTTTGTGAATTTCTAGAGTTTAAACTCTATCCAGTAGTTTCAGAGGAGATAGATCCATTAGGATCTCATTCGCTAATTCCTCTAAAGGTGTTACTAATTAATGATATTCAAAGCTTCTATAACTACAACATCCAAGAGCTTGGAACAATAGAGATGAATCAAGCATATGATGTATTATGTGCAGATGGGATTTTTAAGCCCGAGCATTAGCACATTGAGGACAAGGGTTTAACTCACATCCTGCATATGCCTAAGAATTTTGAGATCAAATGGATGAGATATGTTCGTAGTCATGTCCACAACATGCACCTATGGCTAGAAAATCTAGTGAAGATCACAAAGACAATGATACACTGTGTCATAGGATAAACTATGCTTGACAAACCAAAAGATACCAAAACCCTACCCTAGGATGACCTAAATGAGATGACTCTTACCAAGTTGGATGAAAAAGGCATGAGACTAAATGGAGTTACTAACATGGAATTGAAGTTTGGGATACATGTGATTTCTCACAAGATATACAGTTCTATAAGACCTAATAGTGTACCTTGTGAAACTATGGACTTAGCAAATAGGTTGGTGAAGAAGAATCCAATGTTTGACCTAGAAGAATTGCAGCTCATCCAGCTAAGCAAGAACATGGAAAACATCTGGGTATCAAAGAAAAATCCATGTAAGTTTGGTTCTCATCTGATCTGCATATTTTTTATATTAAGAAGTTCTTTGCTTCCAAGGGAACAGTAGTATGAAAGAAGGAAAGACCCATAATTCATCAGATAAATGAATTCATAGCTGAGTTAGGAGATAACTTTGAAAATGTCATGGATGGATATTTTGAGAACTTTAGATAGAAGATGCAGAGTAGATATATAATTCCCAAGCAACTAGTAGAAGCTTACAAAGATGATATTTTCTTCCTAGTTAACTGTGATAAGGTTTACATACAAGTAGTAAATCCTAGGGTTTGTATGGGTGAAACCTCATGCATATGAGGTTAACATAGATGAAACAAGGGACATCATAGAGGCTATTGTGAATGAACCTATCAATCCCAAGGAACCATACTTTTGTACATATGAAGAAGCAAAAAGAAGGATATCTTTGGAAATTGAGATTCCTAAGATTTTGAAAAGAGGAAAGAAGAGGTTAGACAAGTTTGAGAAGAAGTATGGAAAGACCTCCGACTCAACTTATATCACTAAGAATAAAAAGGATACAGTTAAGGTAGAGGATGATGAACCTGAGAAGGAGATAGATGTAGAACCTCCTTAGGATAAAAGGAAGGCAGTACCTAAGAAAAAGGCAAAGACCACTACACCTTTTATCACCAAAAGGAGATCTAGAAGGAGACTTGTATTGGGAAAATATGATGATGATGAAGAAGTAGATATTGTCATTTTCAAGAAGCCACCACCTACACTTGAGCAGAAAATTGAAGATCTAAAAGAAGGCAGAGCTATGGGTTCTCTTAAGTCATTAAATTATGCTTCAAGGACTAAGAAAGAACAAAAGAAGATTGAGGAAGTAGTTGTCAATAAAATGACCAAATGGAAATATCACCCTTCAAAGTTGAAGAGCCATCTGTCTGAATATTTTTTTAAAGAAGTATCTATTCCTTGGAGCAATGTAGTTTGAGTTGAAAAAGACACAAGGAACATTAATTGAAGCAATTCATGCCTGCTATGAAGTGAAAAGAGGTTAAAGAGGCCATGAGTAAATGTGAGAATACTCATACTCCAAGATTCAAGACCTTCTAGATACTGAACAAGAAGATAGAAGATGTAGTACAACATGCCACAACAATGTGAAAATCTATATTTGAAGTGACAGGAGATGATGACATAGAAGTACCAAGTTCAGACCCTCTTGAACAGACCAATGATGATACATTACCCAAGGTACAGAAAATTGAAGAATCTAATTGCAAGAAAATTGCAGTAGAGGTGATGGCAATATTGCCCCAATCACCTATACAGAACATATTGTGTCTGAGCAATGATAAGGTTATAGAATCAACATCTGAACTAGTGGGAACCAAGCAATAGGCTCCACCTACTACTGGACCAAGCATAAAGGAGTCACAGATGGACAAGATAAATTTTTCTTCAACCAGTATTGATTCTTCGGCTAACCTTGATTCAACAATTAGTATAGTAAAGGTCAATGACCTAATTGAATTGAATATTAAGGTGAAAGATGAGGATGGAAAAGGTAAGGAAATTGTTCCTTCACTGAGTCCCAAGATAAAAGGTAAGGAGAAAGAAGTGAGTATGGATGAAATTGATCTTGATGAAGACATTGTGATTCCAAATTGGGATCAATTGAGCTTATCAGTAGAGAAAATGGATATACTAGGAGAAATATGGAAGAAAAGAGCTACACAAAAAAAGCTCCAAAGAGAAAAGCAAAGAAACAAAGTAATTGAAGATGTAAAAGGCATATTTATAGATGCATTACAAGTTGAAGTCAATGAGAGTGACTCTATTATGGACCAACTTGTTGACATAGTCCACAAGTTCAATACAGACATGAATGGTCTAGAGAAACTACTTGAGAAGGTAGAAAGGAAGTTTGAAAACAAGGTTCTAGAGAATGTTGCAAAGAAGATTGCAATTGACCAAGTGCAACTAACCAATGTTATTCGCACTCTAGAAACCACCATGACCAATGCGGTGTCACTATTTGTAAATTTGAGTGATAATTCTAAATTTACTGTGGAGATAAAGAATAAGTTAGTACATATTGATGCAAATCTAAAGGTAAGTGCAAAGCAGATGGCACTTGATCAAATATTTGACTAATCTACAGGATGATTTATTGAGAGAACAAGCAAGGAATAGAGAGTTTCTTACTTCCATCTAGATCCAACTCCTACCACGCATGGATGCAATGCAAAAATGTATCACACATTCCAAGACACTCATTCATGACAATAATTTCTGAGTTGTAGAACTTATGATAGAATTGGCAGCCAGGCTATAGATAGAATTTCACATCAGGATGGTGCTACAAGACAATTAGGACAACACTTTGTCTCAAATTTTGAAGGTACATAGTGATTTCCTATCATACTTTGGAATAAAATTGTAGCTATTTCTTTTGGCATTCTTGTCAAAAACAAGGGGGAAAATTCATTGTATATACATTGAGGAAATACATGTACAATTGAGTAGAGAAGAAGATATACTTTACATAAATAATTTTGAAAAATAAAAAAAATAGAGTCAGTCTGACCTGAGCAAGAGAGAAAGTGTCAAAACCCAAGCAAATGGTAAGGGGGATTGGTGACCTATCAGATTAAGAGTTCAATGATAAGTGTTTTTTTCAGTAATGCCAAATGGGGAGATTGTAGACATTATGGAAAGACATGTTGTCAATTAGTGTCAAAACACTTAGTCATCTAGTGTTGACCAAGCCAACAAGTATAATGCATGACCTGAGTGATCAGTGTTTCCTGAGTGATCAGTATTGCCCAAGTGACCAGCATTACTCGAATGATCAGTGTGACATGAGTGATCATCATATTTCTCGAGTATCAGTTTATCACTCGAGTAAACTTCTGGACCCAAGTGACAGTTTTGAGCCGAGTTTGCATATATTGTTTGATATCATTATGTACATATATTTTCTTTGAATCCCCCACATTGTAAACTCAATGCTAAGGAGCTAAAAGTATGATGTCAAAAAATATTACTTTTCATGCCTTGAAATTTTATAACATAGTTCATGCCTTAAAATTCAATAACATAGTTTATAACATAGTATTAAATAGTGAGCTCATAAATAAGGTCATGTCTATGCAGCACAATATTTGCACCTTAGTTAACAAAATATGTTAACAACATATATGTTAACCTATTGTGTTTGTTTGCAAATTACTAACACATGTTAACACAATAGGCTAACATACATGGCGTTAACATATTTTGTTAATAACATATTGTGTTAACATGTGTTTACTAAGGTGCAAATATTGTGGTGCATAGACACGGCCCATAAACAATGCATGATGCCCTAGCTTACATCCCTTGAGCCATCAAGATATTTCCTCATGAAATGATCATAAACGGAGAGTACCACATAGTGAATATCAACATCAAAACAAATAAAGAGAGATCAAACACTTCACAAAATGCCTTAAAGGTAATAGTAACGATGCTCTACTTCTCAAAGCTTGCAGGTCATCAAGCATTCCAAATGCAAAGATGTAAACAATACCGGTGTTAACATTCATATTGTGCCATTAAATCAACAAATGCCATAAAAATGAAATTGAGTTAATGAGAAGAAAAAGCTTGAATGCCTACCTCAAGTCATGGCTTTATATGGTTGGTTGATTAGGTCATTAGAATGTATATCATCAATCAAAGAATAAATTATTACTTTTGGGGGTCTTTAAGTAATAACCAAGAGCTATTATTTCATATTCTTCTGTTCTATTTATAAACTCTTTCTTGATTGTAATTATTTTAATGTTCAAAGGATGATTAAAATCTCTTGATTGTAATTATTTTAATGTTGAAAGAATCATATAAAAGAAAGCATCAATGCAGGAATGTCGATTCAGGAATATAAATAAGTGAAGGATTTGGGTTATGTGAACTTTTGTGTAGGAAGATTCTCCAACAACTATGGCAGAACTGCAAGTGAGTGTGAATTTTTTGTTTAATATGATTTAGTAAAAAGCTATTTTGATAACGTTTTGTTTTGGATTTTTAAGGATTTTGATCAAAATCCTATTCTGTGTGTTTATGGGTAGCTATGTCAATATGGGTGATATAGAGTTTTTACATGATTGTTTCTATCTATTTGTGGGTAACTCTTTCAATATATGTTGTAGTGTTTACCACATCTATTACAACTATAGAGCCCTTATTTTTTGTTTGTTTAATTTTACAGTATCACATGCATGCTAAGAAAAAGGACACTGTAAGATAAGGATTCCCCTTCACATGCCCTTTGTGTTGCTGACAATCCTTTTAGCATTTGATGAACCTTTTCTCTACCTATTAGTATTGCTACACTGTTGTGATTTTTTAGCTTTCCTTTTTCATAAAGATGGGTTCAGGTAGATTAGTGGAGTCATGGTAGTAATTCTCTTAGTATTGGAGCTCTTGGCATGTTGTTTTTTTGGTTGTGTATCTGCCAAGGAGGTTGGTATTCACGCATGTATGCTAGTATATATACATTGAGTATTGACAAGGCTTGCAGTTTGTGATAAATGGTTTAATGGGGGCGTGTTGTATATATAATATATATAGGTATATGATGTCTTCTCATGTTACCATGGAGAGTTGTAGCAAGCTGAAGTGTTTGAAATGTGTCATTTTATGTTTCTCTTTGTTAAAGAAAGGTTGGTCCATTGTTACTGTACTACATGAGTTATGCTGGTTTATTTTTATTCTTGAGCTCTCCAACAATTTGAGGATCGATCATTGAGTATCATGAATTATGCTGTTTCTTTCCATTCTTGAGCTCTCTAACATTTTGAGAAAGAATCATGGAATATGATAAAAAATTTGATCTAAATAATAGACACAAGCGAATCCAGAAAGATCAAGACAGTAATGTTTCTAATAGGAAATGACAATTCTTTATTTCTTGGTTTTTCTAGTGTTGATGAAGCAAGGGAATCATTGCTATATAGTTACAAGAATTCTTTCAATGGTTTTTCAGCTCAAATTTCTCCTACAGAAGCTTCTACCATATAAGGTAGCTCTAAGAAAAGTACAATAAAAAACTATGCTTCACGTGCTATTACCACAACAATTTATGGGGGTTTATTTCATAAAATGGTTATGAAAATTTTTATTTTTTCTTGACAATTCATTTAACTTACCATTCTAAGAATATGAGAGAAAGGAGCTTGTTGAAAGTATATTAAAATTCATGTGGGTCGATTTTATAAAATGGTTATGGAAATTTATGTTTTCTTGACAATTCATCTCAACCTACCATCCTCAGAACATGAAGGAAAAAGATCTTGTTGATGGTATATGTAATATTATGGGTTTTGTTTTGTGTGTTGAGCATGTGGATGAGGAGGCAACTATGATTGACAATGGTTAGTACTTTAAATAATTGTCCAAAGTTCCAAAAATTGGTTTCTATGATGTACTGACTTGTAATGTTCATGTAAATCTCATCAAAGTAAGGGAACAAACACCAATCAAGGTATTTTGGAATTAAATGTGTGATCATTTTGGGTTATGGTGAACATTAATATAATCTTGTCCCACCCCTAGTCTTAACTAAAATTCTATTTGTTATTAATATGATTTCTTTTGGATTAGTTTGGGACCAGACATAATGATCGACAAAAATCTCTCGGATCTAAATCAAAAAAATAACTCTAGAAACTTCATAAATCTCATTCTATTTGTTCACAATAATGAAATTCCCACAAATATAATGTACTTCTATATACTAGATGTAGAAATGGAAGGGGTGATATGTGTATTTATAAGCAAAGGAAGAAGGATGCACACCATAAGGTCATGGAGTTTTTGGGGTATAGATGGTGGGGCACAACAAGATAAGTCTTCCCCTTTAAACACCCTATGGAAACATGCAAAATATGGGGAAGATACAATAATTGGGCTCCTAGATTCAGGTGCACATACATTTTAAGTTAATTATACGTACAGATAGAGAGTATATTGGACTTTCATACATGGATATGTATATTTAATCTAAGAAAATAGAACTTAATTGAAAGCTTTACAAATATATTTTTGACTTCAAACCTGAGCTCTTTTAGAAATTTGGGTGTTTCATTCTAAACATGATGGGTTCTCATTTTAGTTGAAAATTTTGGCTTGAAATCATTCTATATTCACTAAAAGGTGGTGTTCATTATATTCTCTAGAATAAATCTTGTCGTGCAACTTTGAAAATTCAATATCTCTCATTTTATATGAGAAAACCTCTTTCTTTGATCCTCTACAATGTACCAATGGTACTGGTCATATTTTGATTCTGTGTATATATTATTCCATTACTTTATACATTGATTAGTATTGATGGCTTATAAATTTACTATATCGTTTTATATGGGTCTCTCTGTTGTGTTGCTATGACATAGTGAAAATGATGACACATTGATCATTTAATTTTTGATGTTTGTTTTGGTCACTGTGATGTCTCCTTCATGGAGCTATATTTTAGTTCCTTTACTTGGTACTTAATATTACTTTGAATTTATATCATACACTTTATTTCAACCCTTCTCCTAATTTTAAGTAGTAATAACTCTTCAACTATTTTTGCATCATTTAGATCTTTCACATATTCCTCTATCTCCATTGTCTCCTAAGAATCATCTTCATGGTATGATATATATACAATAGTTACCTCATTATACATTGGTAACCTAATTACTGGATGAGTGACTACAGTACCCTAGTTTGCATTATTAGATGATCTTGTTTAATTTGTGTTCATTTCATGGAAAGATACATGTAAAGGAAAATAAATTTCTGCATCTAAAGATTACATGTATATATATGCCAAATAAATTGTATACAATATACCAGGAAAGGAACTGAAAGATAAAATCATCTAGGATACCATGAGCATAGCCAACTTTCATAAGAATATGCAAGAGCGCAGGCATACATAAGAGGATGAACATAAATAATAAGGGTACCAAACATTGCTTGAAGTGTTAAATTTTTGACCCAGGTGTGAATCCAGTGTGCTCATGTGTGATCCAAAACCTGCAAAGAAAAGAAAGATGGGGGTTAGATCAAGAAGATCTAGGCAATGAATGGCATCCTATTACTGATATTCATCTATAATTGTGCATGTGCATAGTCAAGCCATACACTTTTGAAAGAAAAACCATGCTACAAGACATGTGCAATAAGAAGAATTCTATAGAAAGGAAAGAAGATACCATGTTTTTCCACCTGAAATGATCATAAATAGGGAGTACTACATAGTGAATATCAACAACAAAACAAATAAAGAGAGATCAAACACTTAACACAATGCCTTGAAGGTAATAAAAATCATGCCCTAGCTCTCAAAGCTCGCGGGTCATCAAGCATTCCAAATTAAAAGATGTAAACAATGCCAGTATTAAACAGCGAGCTCATAAACAATGCATGATGCCCTAGCTCGCAGCCCACAAGCCATCAAGATATTCCTCATGAAATGATCATAAACAGGGAGTACCACATAGTGAGTATCAACATCAAAACAAATAAAGAGAGATCAAACACTTCACACAATGCCTTGAAGGTAATAGCAACCATGCCCTAGCTCTCAAAGCTTGCGGGTCATCAAGCATTCCAAATGCAAAAGATGTAAACAACGCCAGTATTAAACAATAAGATTATAAAAAATGCATGATTCCCTAGCTTGCAGCCTATGATCCATCAAGACATTTCCTTATGAAATGATCATAAACAAGGAGTACCACATAGTGAATATCAAAAGAAAAAAAAACAAAGAGAGACCAAACACTTCACACAATGCGTTGAAGATAATAGAAACAATTCCATAGCTCTCAAAACTCACATGTCATCAAGCATTCCAAATGCAAAGATGTAAACAATGCCAGTATTAAATAGTGAGCTCATAAACAATGCATGTTCCATAGCTTGTAGCCCATGAGCCATCAAGGCATTTCCTCATTAAATGATCATAAATGGGGAGTACCACATAGTGAATATCAATATAAAAACAAATAAAGAGAGATCAAACACTTCACAGAATGCCTTGAAGGTAATATCAATGATGCCCTAGGTCTCAAAGCTTGTGGGTCATCAAGCATTCCAAATGCAAAGATGTAAAAAATGCCAGTATTAACATTCATATTGTGTCATTAAATCAAAAAAATCCATCAAAATGAAATTGAGTTAATGAGAAGACAAATCTCGAATGCCTACCTCAAGTCGTGGCTGCTATTATGCCAAGATCCCAATCTTCCACATTTAGGGCCCTCTTCACACACGATGGTATGCAATCACGAAAAATTAGAAATGAGACTTTCTTCTTCTTTTCTTTTCTTTTTCTTTTTCTTTATAATCACGCGCATGTCAAAATTATGACCGTACCATCGCTATTACAATAGCATCGGGGGCACTTGAAAAAAAATACCAAAATCACACACAAATGGTAGTGTCATCGCAAATTGACATCAAAATTCAACCCTAAATGTTGTAGTGTTTATTTTTGATGTAGATCTCCTACTTGTGCTGACTCTTAGTGTGTTCTTTTTGTTGTTTTGAAGAGATTTCTTTCATGGAGGCTGTTGGTGCCTAGTATTAGAGCTGGTGGAGATTGTAGGAGTTGATTTCTTTGAGAGGGAGAGCTTAAATGATTTCAACCCCTTTTTTCCCTTCTCTTGGTTGGGACTTCTTGACGCTATTGCTTCTTTGTACAAGGTCTTCACTGAAGGGGAAATACAATATCACGTACTTTCATATTGGGGGATTTAAAATGGGAAAAAAGGGGGAAATAAATTTCCCAATATTAGGCAGGGTTTTTCTTTGGTGTGGAGGTGGGGGTTTATATAGGAAAATAAGTGTGGGGAGTATTGGAGGCGGTGAAAAAAAGGGAGTTTGGGGCTATACTTTTTAAAATTGGGGTATTTTAAGTATGTCATGAATGCACATGCTATAATTAAGGTTAACTAAGTGAAGCCCACATTCTTCCTTGTCTCTGTAAAAGTTTGTGGTGGCTCCTAGTGGCAGTGATGTTGGTGGTTTATACTCTTGTTTCTGCATGGTGCCTTGTAGCATTTGGGTTTTGGTGTAGAGTTTTTTAGCCCCTCTAGAGTTGTGTCTAAGGGTTTTTTTTTATTAATAAGATTCTTTATCTGGGTGAATGGTTTCCTAGTTTGATAGTTGGTGGAATAGGTTGGTGTTGATTTTCTTTTGAGGATGGGCTTTGATAATTTTTGCCCTTTTGTATTCCTCTTTATCTAATGGGCCTATTTTCCCTCTTGGTTAAGCTTCTTTATGTAGGTGTTTAGGGATCTCTAGGTGCATTTTTGTTGGAGGTAGTTCAGTGTTTGCATCATAAGAGGGTGTTCTTAACTATGCAAATCTCATTCCCTTCTCTTATTATGTTCTCAGATTCTTCTTTCATGTTGTTGTTCTTTTTTACAAGTTCTCTTGGATATGTTTGAGTGAAAGCATCTTGAGAGGATGGACTTTTTTGTGCTTGCATATTTCCGTTCCTTTCTCTTTGTTGGATCACTTAGGCCTACTCTTTTGGCTTGTGACAGTTGATTGGCTCTAGATGTATAGTTATTGGTCATGGAAAGTTGTCTGTTTCTTCAGAGGGTATAATTATTGTGCTCTTTGCCTTCCTCTTTCCTCTCTATTTTGGGTGCCTTTTTCCCTGTCATCTCTTTTGTGTGTAGGTATTGGTTGGTTTTATAGTGCAAGTTTTATGTTGGAGTTTGGGAGAAATTATTTTAAGTGGTGGAGTGTTGGTCTATTCGTTCCCCTTTTCCTCCTCCTATTGCACTTGACACCTTCAACTTTTCTAGTCTTTTTTCTCTTAGCTATGCTTCCTTTTGAGGTGGAAACAGGTGGATCTCTGGGTGGATAAGAAAGTTGTGGGAGCTTGTCAATTTTTATTGGAGTTTGAGAGAAATTTTTATAAGTGGTTGAGGGTTGATGTACTTTTTCCCATTCATCTCGTCCTCTTGCAATTGGCTCCTTTTGCTCTACTGGTTTCTTCTTTCTTGGATACAATTCTTTTTCAGGTGGTCGAAATTCATATAAAGGTGGAGTTTTGTGTGGCTAAGAAGGTTTGTTTGCTCTTGGATGACTTTCTCTTGTGGTGCTAGACTCTATTGAGGTGGACTATAATGGTACTTGTGATAGTTTCTTCATGAGTAATTGTTTCATGATGAAGGTTGGGGGAACCTTACAAAACCCCTTTTTTTGTGACCCTTATCTGTGCTACTTGGGACCTTTTCTATGTTATGAAATATTTAATTTCTTTTGGTTATGAGAACAATGTAAAACCAATGATTCTGGTTATGGGAGCCTATCAAACCCCTATGTAAAGTTGTTTGAGGCCTTGGCTTTCTATCATTGCAGCTAGAGCTCTCTTTGTAGTTATCCTTTTGGTTCCTAATGGTTTAGTGTGGGTACGACTATTGTTGATTGAAGTTCTTTTCTTTGTAGTCATTTGTTTGGGGGTTCCAGATCCCACCAAAATCTATTTGTAAAGGGTTT
>MU226596.1:2324130-2348680 GCA_018584345.1 Thuja plicata
AACAATAGGAATATAAGCATTTAATTAGTATTTTAGCTTCATTTGAGTTTGAGTATACAAGCCTAATACATAGACTATGTTTTGTGTGTGTGATTATGCAAAAGATGGGTGAGTACAAAGAAAGCATGGCGGCGTTGGTGATGTTGGTCTTTTTGGGACGTAATGTGGGCCTTGGAATGGCAATGGTGAAGTCAGAACCAACATCATGCTGCAGCTCTTGCGGCATAGGACAATTTCTCGGTGGTGGTCTGGTGTCACACTCCATACCACGTCTCTCACTACACACCACCACCCTTCCCCACACCACCACCACCATTCCCATTTTCTAATCTCAAGTCCATTCATATTCATATACATATTCTACCATCCTTGCCACCACCATTCCCATGGTCCATCCTCAATTCTACCTATACACTTTTTCATCCATCCCTGTCACTACCCACCCCACACTCCATACTCATCACTATCCATACACTTATGTCACAAGTAACTAGATTTCTGCAACCACACAATATGCTAAATAAGTGAGACAATCACACTCCACCTTTTGTACTTCTTCTTGGATTTTGTACCTTATGCCAATGCTAATTATCTGTGTCTATTCATACTGATTTCTTGAAAGGTTCTTGATAAATATGCACTTCTACATTATTTAATTTCTTTTAATTTTATGTAAAGACGGCTCTAAAAAATATTAATTAATCATTCAAAATTTCAACATTCAACAGTAACTTAAAGAAGTTTGAGAGGAAAACCATTCAATTGTCAAACTTAATCATAGTTGTAACAAAAACAAGGCCTAAATCAGAATGTCAAATGGGCATTTCCCATAAACTACCAAATATAAAGAAAATAAAAAGACAGTTCCTGAAGTGGCCAAAGCAGTGGCAGAGGAAGGCAGAAAGATATCTTAAACTTTTCAATAAATATATACCTTAATATTTATCTAAAGAAAATTGAGAGATCAATTTGAAGTTATTTTATTTATTTAAAATTTATTTTACTTTAGTTTATAATTTTTACTTAAGGAATTGCATATAGAGATAAGTACGACTTTGTGTTTACTTTGAAAATCTTAAATATTATTTTTTTCATCATTTAAATCAATCTTAGATTAAAAATACATGGTTAGAGTTTTTGTCAACTCGCTCATATTATTACACTTCACCCGTATTATTATTTTTTGTTATTTTATGATACCTAATAAAAAATGTAGTATAAATAATATATTTTAAGAAAATCAATAAATTCTAGGAAAAATTGAACTTGAAATGATTAAAGCTTGCATATAGATGAACACCTATAAGAAAACTATCTTCCACACAAGAAAGCGACATTTAACTCCATGAAGCACTAAGATACTTAAGAAACCTTGCCTGTATTAAGCGAAAAAATGCGGAGATAAAAACTGAAAACTAATAAAAGAATCCCTAATTAACTAGGTTATTATTTTCAAATATACTTAGAGTAGTACACCAACAATTAAGACTTTCAATAGTTTTCTCCTAAGAAAAGCACTAGTAGTTGACTACAACAATTTGAATTTTTTGATTTAGGAGTTGTTCATTGTTAAGCACACGAATTTTACTCCAATGGGGTTGTGTGGTCTAGAAGTGCATGTACTCATGCAATTATCAACTCCCTTTCACCCCTTGTCTCAAACAAGAATAAATTTTGAAAATCATGTGGTATTGCAAAGTTAAAATGCTTTTAAGAAAATTAGGTTTGGGCTATTTTGGGATTGCACATTTTGTTACTTAAAGTGTTGGGTGGTTTTTTAAGCACGTTTGTTGCTAACCATCTTTTTGCAAGACTCTTTAAATTACATTTGTATTTAATATATATTATTGAGTGGCTTACGTAACTTTTATTTAAAAAATAATAATAATACCATAGATTTTTACAATTTTATTTGATCAAATTTGAATAAGAAAATTGATCCATGTCATACATATATTATCCAAAATGGTGAACTATAAATTCATTTAGAAAATCCTAAAAATTATTGATGAAACATATTAGAATGTGAACCAAATTTATACACATGTAGGTCATTTTAAGTTATTTATTACATCTAAGAAACCCTTAACAAGGTGGAATAACAATGTAATGGAAAAGGCTCAGGTCATTTACTTCTCATCATTACAATTATTAGAATTAAAAGTTACAAAACTAAAAAATAAATATGCAAGGCTTAAAAATTATTATAAATAATACACAAAATATACTTAAAATTTTCAAAATTAAATAGGAAAAACAAAAGCTGATAAATGATAGACAATTGATAGATAAAATTAAATGCAAATTCAAATAAATATATACAGAATAAAAATGACACAAAAAATAAATGAAAAGGGATAAAAAGAAAAACAATATTAATAGAGTGAATGCAACCACGTTTAGAAGTAAATAAGGCATGGAGGACAAAAAACAAGCCAACGGTTAGAGGGGAGAGAAACAAGGATCCCTCTAGCACACTAGGTCAAGAAGAACAAAAGTAGGAGAAAGACTCTCGTGAACATCCAAGATGTAAACATGCTTTATAATGAGGAATATCAAGTACTGGTGAAGGAAAGGATACTATAAGAATCAAGGAAAAGGAAATGTATGATGACATTAATTTTCCATTAGTATGCAAACAACACTTTCGGTAAGCATACACCGAAAGATAGGACAAGAGCAAACCAAAAATCAGATACAAGACATCACCAAAAATGACTAAGCGCAAAGAGAACCGACGACACAACTTTGTGTGTATACCAAAAATGCAAAGAAAGAAAAATAAAGAGTAACCCTATAGAGGTACTTGACATGTAGGATACAGTGCAGATCAAGAGATAGTCAACTAATTTCAGAACATAACTGAGAGTCAGAAACCGTGAATCAGTTGTAGCCCGCAAAAACTTGATCTGACTTCCACGTTAGATAAAACATTCTTGATCTATTTATAGAATCTTGATTTGTTTTTAAAACCATATCTTAAGGGACAAGAAACATGAATGTAACTACTTTAATCAGTCTAAGTGATTTCAAACACATACACTAGGAGATCTAGGTGACAGTTGTAAACGTGATCCTAAAGTTAACTGTTACCCAAGTTTTCCTCATCTGGTAAAATTGGCTATAGGTGGAGCAAAATGAGGCTCCCACAAGGTTTGAGCCTAGCCTATGGAAAATACCTTAAATTTTCTGGTCTTGGTTGTGTCCTCTCCATATCTTTTCAGTTCCCTATTTTTTGCCTTTTCTATACAAAAGAACCTAAGTATGAAAATCCTAATCGTTTCATGGTAAAACCCTAACTCGGCCATTTCTCATTCTATTTTCTTATTGCCTTTCTGGGTCACTTAAGTTCCTAAAATATTCCATGTGCACATTGAGCACCACCTTTGGTCTCTAAGTCGCATAAGGGAAAAAGCATATTCTATTTTATCCGGTGACCCCGAGATTTTCTTTAGTCGTGTAGTCACCCAGCGTGACCCGAGGTTAATAAAGTGCAATGAGATCCTGCGACTAAAGTATTTTTTCAATGCATAGATGTAACTTAAGTAAAATCAAGGTATGGTTAAGTCCTTTTTAGTCGGGAGGTCTCGTGATAAACTTTGGGGTTAGAAATATTTATTACACTTCGAGATTACTCAATCATTGAGTCTCTAGATTCTTCATGGTTAGGAACGGCTTGAGTTAAGATCAGTGCTGATGTAAATGATAGAGGTGACAAGGCAATGGTAAACAAATAACAAGGGGACATGTGTCTTGATGGGCCTATGTTTTATACTCTTTCAGTCTCCAAGCCTCGTAACCATGATAGGATATTCCATTCTATTTGGCGGTTATAAGATTGCCTTTGTCACTAGTTCTCTGAAAGGATGCAGAGTTAATGAAAAGGTAAGGAGATTGCAAGACTGCATTGTTGCCAAGTCTCATGATGAAACTAAGGTTAAAAGGAACAGTTGGGAGATTCAGCTACAAGGAGGAAAAGGTAACCTAAGATTATAATGTGGAGCCCAGGTAGAGTAAGTTATCTGTGGCTACATTTTAAAATAAAATCAAATTTTGATCTCAGTCGTTGATGCAGATATCCACGCCAGCTGTGATTGTTGTCACACAAATATTTAACAATTCAAATATCTTTGCAGATCAAATTTAAACAGTTATGATAAAGCCAACTGATAGAGAATTAGATGGATAAGGGCTGACATTTTAAGAGGAGTAGGGTTTGAGTCAGCTTTTCTGAAGGGGTAATAGGATTTTTGGTGATATTCTCTGCAAATAGTATGGCTGAATTGACTCAAGCTTAGTTTCCTAATTAAGACCTTATTCTATGTATTTTGACTAGTCTTCTTTCATATCAGATTCAATGACCTTTTTCTGGAGATTTTCATTTATAGCAAGCTACTTTTCAAAGATAGATCTGATCTTTAGTAGATAGTTCTAGATTTTCTTCTGATAGATGGGACAGATAGGGCTTCTTTCATTCAAAAGCGAACATATTATAATGTGACCCTAATCATTTTTGAGACTCCAAGCCTATGTGCTGGGGAGTATATATATCAGTTTTAAGAGCTTTAGAAAAATATAATTTTCCTAGCTTAGAAGTTATCCATGGCATTCTTTCTTCCCTCTAACTCCTACAGTTTGTAATCTTTCATTGATATTTAGATATTGCAAAGGATTTTTGTGACATCTTTTCTACCCCTAGGCTTTCTTGTCTGAATCTCTCTTACTGAATTAGGATATATTAAATGATTTTAGAGAAACATTGGAGTCCTTGAGCCCTTTTTCTTTTTGCAATAGTGTGTACTATTGTGGATGATTTGATTTAGATGAGTTTGTGGATATCTTACAGTTCCCTGTAATTTTGTCTCATTCCTGTGCCAAATTTCAAAAGTGGATGTTTGTCTGCAAGTCATAGTCCGTGTCTAATAATAGTGAATATGCTACTATTTGTGAAATTCTTTCTTTCCCTGAATAGCCTCTATTTATCTCAGACCTCCCTATGAAATACTTATGCAGGCCTATCTAGAAAGTTGTGTTCTTTTTTTCTTCAAAGTTTCATGTTGAGGTTACTTAATGTGTCATGATTCAGGTCATCTTTGGTGTATCACCTAGTAGGATAATTTTTTTTTAATTTATTTCTCTTTCATGCATTCCTTCTATCCCATTAACTCAAGAATTTACTTTCATGTTAAGAAGCAAATTTGGGTTACATATCAAAAGGAACCAGACTAGAATCCAAAGGTCTTGTCTCGGTTAGCAAAAGATCCCACAACCATTAGACAATTCCCATGTTACACTAGATTACCAAGACTACAAGAGCTTGGGTAAGGGTGCAAATCTAGGTGCATAATAGTTCTTGCATGCCCAGTGGGACTACATAAAAAAATTTATCTTGCAAAGTCATGCTATCATCGATATGTTGATAACATGATCCAGGCATAGAATAGGTCACTCGACTGCATATCTGGAAACTCCAGAGGCCTACTGATTTCAAAGATCAAAGTGCTGGTATGTTCTAAATTTTCACATATTTTATAAATTTCCAGCCAACTATATGAGTAGACATGTCAAGTTACTATGAACAATTAGGTTACTCTCCTACTTATTATGATAATAGAATTCAATGGGATAGTCATCAGCCACACCAAAGCCCTCCAAGGCCTAATTTTACTCCAAAGTTCTATACTATACAAGGCCATCAATATATCCAACATGCCCCAAATGATTATGCGCTTGTAAGAGATTATGAGCAAGCCCTCCAAAGAGAAAAGCCATGGGAACTAAAGGCACAACAAGAGATGTTAATGCATAGGCAATTGGCTCACCATGCTTACCTCCCACCCTCCCTTTGCTAGCCCATATGGCAGCAGCCTCATATGTCAAATTTTATGAGAGAACAAAGAAAGATAACAAGTAAAGCGCTTGACATGATCAAGCAAATATCTGAGATAAAGAATTCACAGCAAGATATGGAAACTCAAGTCTATGAGTAGCAAGATATGGAAACTCATGGCTATTTTCAAGGGTAGACCCCTTACCATGAAATAGGAACCTTGCAAGCATATATCCCTGAGATTGGTATCCTTCATGGGCAGCAATTTGAAAAAGAGCTCAATTGCCAAGCTGAAACTATGTAAGCAAAACTGAAAGCTCAAATTGCTGAAAGGGAAGCCCTTGGGCCTGAGATTCCAAATAGGAGGTATCATTTTCTCCCACACCCTACGCACAAGGAACCTACAAGGAATTCATTTCCAAGCTTCAAGAGTCTTCTTGAAGCACAAAAGCCAACAAATCACTTGCAGCCACCTTTGGAACATCAGCAACCTAAAGAGGTGGTTGCAACAAGGGTGGAACAATGCCAAAGTGGTGCACGCTTTAAATTACCAAGGGTTAGAAAAAATATACCTCCTATGTCTTCCCTTCGGCCCCTCCAACCATATATTCCAAATTTTAAGGGAAGGGCTCTTTCTCAGGTAACTGTGACCAAAGATCAGCCCAAAAATTAGTCAGGGTAGTTTGTTTGAGGAAATGATTCATCCCAGAGGCCTCTATTGTCTCTCAGAGTGATGAGCCTCTATGGAAATGCCCATCTCTGCCTCCTGGTGATCAAATGCCAAGCCTTTTCAAGGGTACCAACTTAGTATCAGGACAAGAGCTTGTGATACATGAGCTTCTTTATGATGATGCAGAAGGGATAAGGTCAGAGACTTCAGAGCTCAGTAAGGACTGTGTTGAGCTTGGACAGAAATATGAGAAGGTAGAGGTGAGTATACAAGCTGATATCTTGGTAAACCTATCTGAGGGGCTATCCGTCTTTGTTGATAAGGAAGTAGAGACTGTCATTTCTTATGACGAAAAAATTAGTAAGGGAAAAAGGTGCAACATCAACAGATGGTGGATACCAAAGAAGATGTTATGACCTTGATGGATGAGCTTCCTAATTTTATTGAGTAGGATGATGAAGGTATTACCATAACTACCCTTCCAACTTTGCAGCAACAAGAGGAGAGCATTGGTAAAGGCTTTGAAGAGTGTGATTTTTTAGAGATTATAGGGAATTTTTGTGAAGGGCTGAATGATGAACCCTTACTCCTTGGTGTGGGAATTCAGAGTTGTGTGCCTTTTATGGAAGATCTAATTTTGGATTAATCTCTTTCAAGGAATCTTCCACCTAAGAAAAATTTGGATCCAATTTCAGATCTTTAGGATCTTGACAGCTTTTATGAACTTTTGGCCAGTTTAAAGGAAGAAAATGATAGCTTCTTGACCATTAAGGAGGAAGTGACATGGATTTCCATAGTGAAGGAGGACAACTATGAGGAAAAGGAAGATGCCAACAAGAAGGTTTCCACCTTCAAAATATTGAGGGGTTTCCCTATTAGATACCTAGCCCAAATGGATTTTGTTGAGGTACCTTCACATGATCAGATTGAGATAAGTGAATCTGATCTCATTTGTGTAGAGGCATCCTTTTATTGTTTGAAAAATCTATACATTCCTCATATACTCATAGTTATCCTTATGCATGTACTCCAAAGTATTTTAATCAGAAAAGGTAGTTACTTTAACAATCCAGTGAATGGTTTTGTTTAACCAAGTTTGTTTCACTACTTATCTTAGGGTAGATTAGATTTCCTAATTTCTTTCAAGCTTTCTAGTCTAACTTCCTAGCTTTTCAAGAAGTGCCCATGCACATAAGTTTTGCTTCAGATCTATTTTCTCTGTCAGAGGAAATTTTTGTTTGTAGAAATGAATCCATTCCCAATGGAATGTCTCAGAGGCTACTGGTTCTCAATGTCTAACAGTCAGACATCCAGCAGAAATTGCCAAGAATGTTACCCAAATTTTCCTTATCTAGTAAAATTTGCTACAGGTGGAGTAAAATGAGGCTCCCATGAGGGTTGATCCCAGCCTGTGGAAAAGACCTTAAATTTTTTGGTCTTTCTCGTGTCCTCTACATATCTTTTCAATTCCCTATTTTTTTCCTTATCTATGCAAAATAACCTAACTATGAAAATCCTAAGAATTTCATGGTAAAACTAACTCAGCCATTTCTCATTCTATTTTCTCATTACCTTTTTGGGTCACTTATGTTCCTTAAAAATTCCAGGTGCGCATTTAGCACTAACTTTGGTCTCTAAGTCACGTAAGGGAAAAACCATATTCTATTTTATCTGGTGACCCCAAGACTTCCTTTAGTTGTGTAGTCTCCCAGCGTGACCCAAGGTTAATAAAGTGTCATGAGATCCTGTGACTAAAGTATTTTTTCAACCCAAGGGTGTAACTTAAGTAAAAGAAAGGTAGGGTTAAGTCATTTTCAATTGGGAGGTCTCATGATAAACTTTGGGGTTAGAAATATTTATGAGACTTTGAGATTACTCAGTCATTGAGTCTCCAGATTCTCCATGGTTAGGAACTGGTTGAGTTAAGGTCAGTGCTGATGTAAGTGATAGAGGTGACAAGGCAATGGTAAAAAAATAACAAGGGGACGCATGTCTTGATGGGCCTCTATTTTATACTCTTTCAATCTCCAAGTCTCGTAACCACGACAGGATATTCCATTCTATTTGGCAGTTACAAGATTGCGTTTGTTGCTAGGTCTCTGAAAGGATGCAAAGTTAATGAAAAGGTAAGGAGATTGCGAGACTGCATTGTCGTCGAGTCTTATGATGCAACTAAGTTTAAAAGTAACAATTGGGAGATTCATATAGAAGGAGGAAAAGGTAACCTAAGATTATAATGTGGAGCCCTGGTAGAGTAAGTTATCTGTGGCTACATTTTAAAATAAAATCATATTTTGATCTTAGCCATCAATGCAAATATCTATGCTAGTTGTGACCGTTTTCACAAAAATATTTAAAAATTTAAATATCTTCGCAGATCAGATTTAAATAGTTATGACAAATCCAACTGTTAGAGGATTAGACAGATAAGGGGTGACCTTTCAAGAGGAGTAGGGGATGAGTTATCTTTTCTGAAGGGGTAATCTAATTTCTGGAGATATTCTCTACAAATAGTATGGCCAAATTGACTCAAGCTTGGTTTCCTAATTAAGACCTTATTCTATGTATTTTGACTGGTGTTCTTTCATATCAAATTCATCGACCTTTTTTCAGAGATTTTCATTTATAGAAAGCTACTTTTCAAAGATAGATCTGATCTTTAATAGATAGTTCCATATTTTCTTCTGACAAATGGGACAGATAGGGTTTCTGTCATTCAAAAGAAAACATATTATTATGTGACCCTAATCATTTTTGGGACTCCAAGCGTGTGTGTTGGGGAGTATATATATCAATTTTAAGAGCTTTAGAAAAAAAGAGTTTTCCTAGCTTAGCAGTTATCCGTGGCATTCTTTCTGGCCTCTAAATCCTATAGTTAGTGATCTTTCATTTATATTCAGATATTGCAAAGGCTTTTTGTGACATCTTTTCTATCCCTGGGCTTTCTTGTCTGAATCTCTCTTACTGAATTAGGATATATTAAATGATTTTAAAGAAGCATTGGAGTCCCTGAGCCCTCTTTCTTTTTGCAATAGTGTTTACTGTTGTGGATGATTTGATTTAGATGAGTTTGTGGATATCTTACAGTCCCCTGTCATTTTGTCTCATTCCTGTGCTGAATTGCAAAAGTGGATGTTTGTCTACAAGTCATAGTCCATGTCTACAAATAGTGAATATGCTATTGTTTGTGAAATTCTTTCTTTCCCTAAATAGCCTTTGATTACCTCAGACCTCCCTATGAAATACTTATGCAGGCCTATCTAGAGAGTTGTGTTCTTTTTTTCTTCAAAGTTTCATGCTAAGGTTACTTAATGTCTCATGATTCAGGTCATCTTCAGTGTGTCACCTAGTAGGATAATTTTCTTTCAGTTATTTCCCTTTCATGTATTCCTTCTATCCCTTTTCCCTCAAGAATTTACTTTCATGTTAAGAAGAAAATTTGGGTGACATATCAAGAGGAACTGGCCTAGAATTCGAAGGTCTTGTCTTGGTCAGCAAAAGGTCACACAGCCTTCAGACGACTCCCATGTTACACTAGATTACCAAGACTACGAGAGCTTGGGTAAGGGTGCAAATCTAGGTGTATAACATTAACATTGTTATTCATGAAACTCAATCAAGTCAAATCATATTATAATTAG
Organism: Thuja plicata; assembly: GCA_018584345.1. NCBI lineage: Eukaryota > Viridiplantae > Streptophyta > Pinopsida > Cupressales > Cupressaceae > Thuja > Thuja plicata. The sequence goes on from MU226596.1 coordinate 2,334,272, forward strand.
ATGATGCAAAGAGAGAGAGGAGAACATGAATGTAGCATACAAGCACATCTATGGATTATATTGAAATATCAAGAACCAGAACAACAAAAGGTGAATTTGGTTATCAGAACCAAGAACAAAGGCTACTGAGAATCAAAGGTATCATTCAATTATAATTAGGTGATAATATTATTCATGTAAACTAAATTGGATGTTTATTAGCAATAGGAGATTTCATTTCCCAGGTCAATTTGTAATTTTCTATCATTCTAACAAGTGAAGCAAAGTGTAAAAATCCTTTCAAGGAAGGTGGATTTAACAGTCCAACTATAAATATCTTAACCGAGTGTACACTCAGTAGTGTTGCTAAAGCTCTTAATATAGTAAACTCTAATAGGTCTCCACAGATACTATTAACAGTGTCAATCATCAGAATTGATCAAATTCTAAGCCTTAACTGGACCCTTCGAATTTGTAGATAGTCAAGATTTTGTGGGTGCCATCCCCAATGCAATTTTTACTTCCTAACAGGAGTTTTCTGTGATATTATATCTTGTGTTATGTGTCAATTACTTTCATGAATGTTTCTATGAATGTTCACATGTATGTTATGTTAATAAATTGTTATAACTCACATGAAGATAGTATAGATCAGATTGTTTGAATGTACAATTGATTACACAAAGGTTAATTGCTAAAAGGATACAAAAGTTTTAGAGGTACTCATTCACCCTTCCCTCTCAATACATATTTCCCATTAATCCCAACAATTGGTATCAAATCTAAGTCTCTTCTATGGAAAATCTTAAAGTCTTAAGAGAAAATATCGTACAATGGAGAAGTACAGACTTGATAAAAATATTGAGAATAAAAAGCTAGAAATTTAGATGTTCTATGAATAGTATAAAGAAGCTAGAATGAACATGAGATAGCTGTTAGATGAAAGAAAGAATATGGCATCTCACTGTAATTAGATAGATTATCATGAGGAAGAGATACCAGATTTCTTTGAGTCTTCGGGATAAACTACAAGCAAAGCATTAGACACATCAGAAGAAAGCATCACAAGCCTAACCAAAATCAATCTATATCTGGTTGGACAAGTTAAATATCTACAAATTGGTCAAGAGACACAGATGGTAAGGATGATTGATGTTATGAACAATGCTAGACAAGTTGAGAAAGAAATAACACTAGCTATTGATGATAGAAGAAAGATTACAGAAAAGATACAAGAAAAGGAGTCTGAAATACAAAGACTTATAGAGCATCACCATGAGATTACAAATCAGATTATTCTTATGAGTCAAGAGGAAAATAACATAAATGTTAACCTCATTGAAATAATGGAAGCTATTGGTGAACTAATGGATGAGAATGAAAATTTGAAACATGAAATAAGAATTCAGTAGCAGCATCATCATGAAATTATCAAGAAAGCTGAAGAAAGAAATAAAAGAATGGATGATTTTCTTTAAGGACAACGAAGAGTCAACAACAACAACAATGGTCTAGGTTTTACTGAGAATGGAGAATCATCAAATCAAACTAATCCAAAGAATCTTTATGAAAATCCAAGACCAAGAAAGCTAAAATGCAATCACTGTGGAAAGCAAGGCCATACATCAAATGCATACAGAGGAAAAATGAAAGGTATCCCTAAATCTACATATTCATTCATACGATTTTGTTATAAATGTAACAAGAAAGGAAATATAGCTTATGAATGCAAGTCTGAGATGAAACAACCAAAGAAGGAAACCTACATGGACAAATAAAGTCCTACTTGTAAAATGAATGGGCACACAACTCTTGACTGCTAGAAAAAGAAAAGGGAAGCATGGAATCCTAAAGGTAAAAATAATCCTTATCAACCAAAAAGATTCGGTAACTCTTGAGCGTTGTTTTGATACAAGCTAAACTTGCTAGGATTTCAAAATTTGATTTCCTCTCTTGAAAGAATAATGAGCTTATTCCTAAGGTTCTTCGGGGTTGGGTCACAACCTGCTTGGTTACTCAGTTGAAGATAAATGTGATTTTTCACGAGGAGGCCTTTGCTGGTATGTTCAAGACATCAAATTACAAAACACTTTAGTTCTTTTTTGGTATTTTCCATTTTAAAAAATATGGGGTTTTTGATAAATATAATGCAATTTTGTATTTTCAAAGGTGTTAGATTTTAGAATTAAAAGAGAAAAAGCGAGTAGAGAATAGAGTAATGAGAAAGTAAGAAAATGACTGAAAGTGAAATCCTACGGACATAAAACATTTGTAAACCCTTCCTTGCAAATTGAATGATGGGAGAGATTTTGTGTAAACCCATGAATCATGAATCAGACCAAGTCACAATTTACTACCCCATAGATGCAAGCTTTTGGAGAGAAGACGTATTCACTTGTGCAAGATTTTTGAAATTGATCAGATTGCAAGGCCACCAAGATGTGTGCACCCATGAGACAAATTTATCATTGAGCCCAAAGATGTTCTCTTCCACACATTTGTCACAGCAAGGTAAATCAAACAACATAAAACTCCAACTAAAAGGAACAAGAATTCGAAACACAATAAACAAGATGCTCTCTGAAAATAATGAATAATGCAAGCATACATTGAATAATTTCCCATAGGTAGCAGCAATTCATTTACCACAAATGAAGCACAAAATGTATGTCTTTACTACATTAGGAATCTGACCCTTTACATTGATTTGTGATAACAATATATAGAATTTGATCCACAACTCTAAATTCTAAGTTTAGGACATCAGAGAGAAAAATAAATTAAACTAAAACTTTACTAGAAGGGAAACTATTCTTAACTGAAACTAGATAACTTGCATGGATCCATGAACCCATTTACAATCAGTTTCCCCATTAAAGGAGGGTAAAACGTGCCAAGAAGAAAGAGAAAAGGAGGGTTTCTTCTGAAAACTTGGAGTCTCCTTCTTGTTTCTCAAAGTATTTCTTGGAATCTTCATCTGGAAGCTCTTCTGGTGGTGTAGACTAATAGGGAACCCATAGTCCCTTCAAAAAAAACTCAAGCTGACCATCAATTAGATTTGGAGTTCAACTCGTGTGAAAAAATGTGATCTCGTTGGAAACACCCAGTTTTTTTAGACCCTGACCTCAACTCTAAAAATTTTTAGTGTCAAATCTTCTCAGTGTTTATCATTAGAACTTTTGTCCAAAGTTTGGACTTGTTTGAGGCCAAAAAGGCTAAAATATCTAGAAGGTCGAAAAGGCCGAAAACTTAGAGGGCCAAAAAGGCCGAAAAACTTTGAGGGTCGAAAGGCCAAAAACTCTCTAGGGCCAAAAGGATGAAAACTCTATAGGGCCGAAAGGCCAAAGAAATGGATTGTTTGTGGGGCCAAAAAGGCCAAAAGGCTGAAAGGGTGAAACTTCAAAACCTGCTTTAAGGAAATCTTTTAAGTGTTGGAGATTTCTTCTTTAGAACTGCTTTGTTGTCCAATGGGTCTTTTTGGGAATACCTCTGGGTGTGCAGCCCAGAGCCTTTGTATGATTTCCTAAAATTCCTCATAGTTTATCTCCTTCCTTTTTTCCCTATTAACCTTTCATTCCTACTTTTATTTGAAGGCAGTCAACTCAGAAGTGAAGAACTATATCTCCTCTATGTGATTTGTCATCTTCATCATTTCTTCCTTTGAATAAAATAATTGTTGGAGGGATTCCTTGGTCGCTGTACCTACCATGATGTCCCTAAATTTTTGGATCACTTCTTTGGATGGCCATAAGGAATGCTTATCTTCATCCTGGTACAAATCAAGGCTGATCCTTGTGAAGAAAATATCTATTTCTCCCACCCATTCCAGGACCTCTTTCTTCTTATCCAATATGGAAGCTTGAAATTTCCTCTAAATGTCAATTATCTTGGTTATGTGCTTGATCCATGTCTCAAATGTGTCTAGCTCCTCACCTTCATATATATTTACCAGGATCTGGAAGGGATGTTTTTTGATGATTTGTAAATCCTTGAGGGTGGCTCTCCATTTGCTTATCTCAGATTCTAGGCCACCATCATCTGTCATCAAATCTATCAGGTTTGTAGCCTCCACTAGATTAACCCTATAAGGTCTAAATATTTTCTTGATGGCACCTTCCCCGTATTGATCAAAATCCTCCTTCCAATCTACACTTTCTTTGATGAAGGATGGGGTTAAACCTACCGATAAGTCCAAGGTCTCAAAATTTAGATTCAATTCTTTAAATTAACCCATATGAGCCAGTCACTGCATCTAGTAGACCCACATGGTTTACAAAAGAAATCAAGTCACTTACTTACCAAAGATGGTGGAGTAGGTGTTGGGATATTTGGGATTGGAAGTGGAAGAGTAGTTGGTGGAGTTATGAGAACTGGGGGTGGAGTAGGAATAGGAGGTGGGAGAGTAGTTGGTGGAGTAGGAATGTGAGGGGGCATTATAATAGTATTGATCTATATTGTAGGATCATTGGTAGTCACCCCTTGCATGATTGGAGACTCTTGATTCCCAGAACCTTGATCTGCTTTAGAAGTATCTCCCACCTTGGGTGTATTTGGCTTTGGATTAGTCAATTGAGTGGGAGGTGGAGTTAATATTACCTGTGGTTGAAAAATAAAAGGACCGCATACTTCATATCTAGTTCCATAATCTAGTCTATCCTGGCCTTGGTCTGAGAATCCTTCTAGACCTTCAAAGTCTGATATTTGGAACTCATCAGATCCTAGATCATCTAAGGGGTTATCTTTCTCTTTAGGATCCTCCTGTTATTTCTAACTAATATCCTTTTCTCTCCTTTTTTGAGACCTTGTCCTTTTGACTAGGGGAACCTCTTCCTCTTCATCTCCTTGCGGGTCTTCCTATACAGTTACCAATTGTGGAGATGTCAAATATTTCTTCCTTTTGTATCTCTTCTTGCCTTTTTTGATGACAGGAGGAGATTGTCTAGAAGTAGAGGGTCCTTCATCCAGTGCAACGTATGCTAGCCCTATGGGAGTTTCTATTTATCTGGTCATTCTTGTCCCAGGAGCCTTGGGCCTTGGGTTTGACAAGTACTCTAGTGCACATTCATGGCCATACATCATGCTTGGCTCTTGTGATGGTGCCTTCTTGTATTGCAAAACTATATTTAAATCTCCACACTATTTATCCACCGTCTTGGGTGGATCCATCATTGTTTTCATAGGTATTGGGCTCATTTTGTAGGGCCTCTCTATCCATGCTTCCATTGTCCTCATCAGGTGCCTCACCCAAAAAATTATATCATCATTTTCATCTTTTTCAACCTCTGCATTCATGATGGGTCGGTAATAGATCTTGTCATCTATATAGATGGCCTCCAAGACCTCTTCTGAATCATACTCCCAAACTTTTGGGGGAATAAGTGTCTTTGTGAATTCTTTTTCCAAGGTAAGAGTCATTCTGCAATAATCCCACATTCTAACCTCATGATCATCTTTGTAGTTCATCTAGTGATCCTCCAGGTGTGGCTCGTGAATGTAGAACTTGCTGATAATGTGACTTTATGTGCCTATAGTTTCAAATCAAGGCCACACTATGTCATAGAGCTGTAGGGGACAGTCATCCCATTTGAAAGCCAAATATTTATAGACCTTCATATCTTGTAGGGTATATGGTCCTAGTGAGATCCAGAAAAATCCCAACAGTGCTTCTTCTTATGTTTTATGTGTTCATATGCATTTGCAAGATGTTGATCTATTTCCAAAATGATTATCTAGTCCGATGGATATCTAGGCAACTTCTTTGGATTCATAGTCAATCTCACTATTTGAATGTATGTGAAGGTTCTGAATTGTATGTAATAAGCACCTATGGCCCTCACCTTGGTGGTTTCTTCCTCTGAAATCCTTTTTGAAAAATCACCCTCAATAGATCAGATGATTGAAAAAATGAAGGCATCATTGACTATCTGGTATTCTAGGCTATCTTCTGAAATTTTTACCATTTTCTGTAATTGGGCGTATATGATGTGAGGCCATGCATTGGGATCATTTAGGCTCCCTCTCTTTATGAGTCCTGGGTAATATGCCCTTGCTACCAGTAGGAACACCACGTAATTACTCATATAAAACTTAGGGTTGTGTTTTACCGCCACTAGTTGTTCATCCAACTTGTCACTAATTATGGTTCCCTAGTCGAACCTAGACCTGTGGCCTCTTAGTCTTTCTATAGGGAGAATCATCCAATTCTCCAATTTGCATGATTATGGTAACCCATAAACTTGTCTTATCATTGTTATTGTTGCCTTAATGTCATCTTTCATGTATCCTCTCCTTAAGTCCATTTTGTCCAGCTTATTATTGGGGAGAGGTTTCTCGAGGTAGTGATTGTTGACTATTTCATAAGCTTCCTCCTCTTTGCTTATGAACCATAAGTTTCCCTTTTCTAGGAAGATGTCATAGAACTTGTTCATGCCTTTCTGGAGATGAAAAACATCTTCTATGACATCTAGCCTAATATCCAATACTGTTTGGCCCGCTGCATTCTGGACCACCCTTTTTTTGGAGTTATAATGGTTTTTGAGGGATATGATTAGTTTCGGCGAGGACACAACTTCTGGGTGGGCTGCTACACTGAACAGCCCAATACCAAGGAGGTACAATCCTCTAATCTCCCACTTGGTTGGCCTCATCTTGTTAGGAATTCATCCCAATCCACATTCCTGATATCAGTATCAGTGATTTCACTATGCTCGTTTCCAATCTTTGAAAGGGGAGTGTTCCCCTTGTACAAGTACTTCATGGGTGAATTAATCTTTTTCTCAAGAATTCATTTAATAAAACATGCAAGTATCAGTATCTTATTCGAAGAACAAATTGAAAGAAATCTGAATAAACAAAGCAAACAAATAAAAATTCTCTAAGTCACTAAAAATGCAGGTTTTTTTGCACTTTCAGGGTTTCGGATGCCGAAGACTGTTTGGAGGCTGAAAAGGCCAAAAGTGAAAAAAGCCATCATTTGAAGTGATTTTCTTTAGACCTTTTGGCATCCAAAATTTTGAAGGTTTTGCAGACCAGGTTTTAGAGACTTGGACTTGTCGGCATTTTGGACCTTTCGAAGGTCCAAAATGCCAAAAAGGCTGAATCTCTGAAATCACGATGAGGTCTGAAACACTAAAAGGGTTGAATGACTAAAACACTGAAAGGGACAAATCTCTAAAATGAGACAGACAAAAATTGGACCTGGTTTTCAACCTCCGAAAGGCCAAAAACCTGTGACAAGGTCACGACCAAACAAAACACTAACACAAAAACTAGAGGAAAAAACCAAACTCAAAATGGACTGACCTCTTGCTAAAATGAAGGTGCCCAAAGGCCCTTAGAGACTAGGGGAGAAGGAGATCTTCATGCCCTAAGCTAGACAAGCGCTAGGGAGAAAAAAATCTAAAACCTAAAAAGAAACCCGAGGAAGGAAAAGAAAATGTGAGGCAGCTAATGAGACCTACCTCGAAGGGGCTAGGAGTAGGGAGAACAACATAACAAAGCTTGGAGGCATGTGCTTGGTCAATCTCAAGGTTGAGGGAAAAAATTGTTGAAGTTGTGAGCTCTCAAGGAATTTTGAACAAGAACACCAAGTGATCTCTAATTGGGGCCTTCACAATTTACAACCCACGGGCCTTAACATCAGCATTTTTGGTTGTTTCGGTGTCTAAAACAATGAAAGTTAGGAGGTAGATACCTTCAAACTTTCAATGTTTTTGGAGGCCAAAAACACTGAAAGGATAGAATTTTGGCCTTTCATCTATTTTGGCATTTTGGAGTACTATGGTCCCCCAAAACTCTGAAAGGGTTAAAAGGCCAAAAAAGGTTCTTTTCCTTGTCTAATCATGCTGATATATGTTCTTTTGAGACTGACCGAGCGAGGACTCAAGGGGGAAGACAAGACCAAGAACAATAAAAAGAAAAACAAAGTGGCTCCCCGTGGTCAAAGGACCAAAAAAATGGGGTGTGAGCTATGGACCCACAAAAGTAACTATTATGTATGGGATTAAAATTATAGAGCATGTGGAAGATTTGGTCACATTGCTACAAACTATATGAGACAGTGGACTAGAAAGTCTAGAGGCTAGACTAACCTTAGAATGGAATGCTTACACTGTCATACAGTTGGTCATCTCAAGAAAGACTGTAGAGACTGAATGATAGAATCCAACACATATCCCAATGGAAACACCATTGAAGGCATCTAGAGATCAAGAGACAAAATTTGGAGAAGAGCTTCAAACAATGATGAAGCTGGACCAAGAAAAGCAAATGGTGACACCCCATCCAATGGATTTGGTGACATCACCACCCCCACCTAAGTAGAACAAGTAAGTATGGAACGTTATTACACTATGTATTATTTTTACATCAGTTCCATAATATGTTGATATAATGCAAAATTAGCATAAGTAAAGATGCATCATGGTATTACTTGTTAAAATATGTGATAACTATGTTATTGGGTATACATACCAAAACCCGTCGGTATACACTAAAAGCTAAGACTACCTAGACTTAGCGAGAAGTGTTGGGTAAAAAAACAAAAGTTGCTAAATGTAGACTGAGCCTCATTAGTAACCAAGAAAAATGAACAAGTTGCCCACAACATTGAAACCTATTGGTAAAAGAAAAGAGATGAACAACCACACTGAAATCTCATGTTGTCACCGAAGGAAAGTAAAGTCTTCATCGGAAAGCTCTATCTTCATACATCAAGGAGTTGGTAAGAATTAATGACACGTGTTTTAGGTCAAACAGCTATCAAAGGGCAATGAAATGGACTCATTATTTCTGACAACTAGAGAAGAGTGACCAAGGTGATTTTTGAGCAGAAAGTGACTGAATCACAAAGTGACCACAACTCGACACACAACACTCCAAAGTACATCAGAAATCTTTGCAAGAGTAAATAGTAAGTTCTACAGAACCAACAACTCTATTTTTCATATTTCACAAAAAGCACTAAATTTGAGAAATGGCCACGAGTTTGAGAATTGTGAATTACAAGAACACCAAGAAGGATGAGTTCAAGCTCATAAAAAATTCAGCATGTGAGGAACCAAACTACAATATTCACCCTGAGGTTTCCTCACAACCTGATGATGCTTGAGCATTCCCACGAATACCAGCTAGGGTTTTTCTCATGGAAGACATATGATCTTTCATATACTGCAAGGTTGCAAAAATTTGAGATTTGGAAGTTGAACAAGCTTATAAGAAGCTATGCAACAAAGATGGGTCATTGAAGGAAGAACATAAACACATTTAGGTGAAAGGGCTCACCAATGCCCTAATGTTCCTGTAGGTTTTCAAAACTGAGTGGATTCAGTTAGTACTGAGCTGAATGCATAATCAAAAGATAAGGCTTGATAAACTGAAGATGATAACTTGAGATGTTATTCATGGTGTCACTAGTTACCCTTTAATCCATAAGGTAAAAGCACTAAACCACCCATGCATAAATGAGATCGAGAAGATCATAGGAGCCAAATGGGATGGTAGAGGGTTCAAGGTTTCAACCATTACCGATGATGAGATGAAATTTGGTGCATGCATTCTAGGCTACAAATTCTTCCAAGCTAGGAGGATGAACAACATAGCATCAGGTGCAGTAGACACAGCCTACAAAATTATGAAGAAGGGAACAAAGTTGGACTTATCTAAACTTCTAATGAATGAGCTGGAAGAGAATCTAAAAACTATAAGGAATGCAAAGACAAACACGTGTAAGTTTGGATCACTTATTATGTCTATTTTCTTCTACTTTCAAGAAAAATTCCCATTTCTAGTAAATGTCAAATGGGATAGCACGAAGCCGGTCACCATGTAGATCAATGAACACACAACCACATTGGGAGATAATTTTTAGATATTCATGGATGAATAATTTAATGTAAGTAGGAGATATTTTTCCACAGTAAGTCAAATTGTGATATTGCTATCAGGATTCAACTGTGTAGTTTTTGAGTCAAACTCATTGACCCATAATTCATGAGTAGTGGTTCACATGAACCCATCTCATTGCATCACCTAGATCCAATGAGTGCTATGTGTTCCATTCATTCTCATGAGAGATGGGTTCATGTGAACCACTACTCATGAATTATGGGTCAACGAGTTTGACTCAAAAACTACACAGTTGAATCCTGATATCAATATCATAATTTAATGTATTCAAAGATCGAATGCAAAAGAGGGTAAGGATCCCTGAGAAACTCATTGAGAAGTATAAAGATGAAAAATGTTTCATGGTTGATACAAATCATACTTATATCAAGCCTTTTGTACAATGGAAACCATGGATTCAACCATTAGAATATGAGATAAACATTGATCATGCATCTAGAGAAATTGATGCCTTGTTAAATGAACCACTAGACAAGAAAGAACGCAAGTTTGGAACATATGAGGAGGCCAAGACAAGAATAAAATATATCCAAGTTAAGAAAATTTTCAGGAAAAAGGAAAAGATGGTCAAGAACCTCAAAAATACACTATCGGCAATAGAGGAAGAAACAGAGTAGGAAGAGGAAGTTGAACAGGAGGAAGAAACTAAAGGACAACTAATTATAAGTGAAGATGAAAAAAAGAATGACTCCAAGGAAATAGAGTCAGATTCACCACCTCCTCCACCAACCAAGAAGCCAAGGACCACAACTGCTTCTAGAACAACAAGCCAAACATCTAAGGATTCAACTCCTTCACCTTTGAAGAAAGGAAGAGTAAGGACATACAAGAGGAAAGAAACCACATAGAAAAGAGGAGCAAACAAAATAATAAATAAGCTTATCAAAACCCAAGAAGACATTGAAGACAACGAGCAAGATGAAGCTACAGAGGCAGAAAATGTCGAGCTTAAAACTCCTGAAAGCATTGTTGACATATGAAAATCTATTGCAAAGTTTGGATCTATTACAAATTCAAAGATTAGAAGATGGTTGAAATTGGATCGAGAAGATCAGAATAAAATAGAAGATGCCATCATAGAAAAAATATATACATTCAAATATGTACCAGTGCAATTTGAAGGTAGTTTGGTACCAAGGGAACTCTTGGATAGACTATATGCAAGATGGTCATTTGCCTTGAAGAATGAGAAGGAAATAAGAGAAAGAGTACTTGTTACTCATGCATTTTGAATCCAAGAAGGAATAAATTGATGATATGATGGAGAAAAACAAAAAGGAATTCTCACCAAAGTTGAGAGCCTACAAATTTATTCAAGGGGGCCTTAAAGAATAGATGAAGAAAGCCACAAGAAATGGTGTAAAATTATGAATAGACCTATTGAGGAAGATATCCCTGATAAAGACCTACAACAGAAAGATGTTGAAAAGTCAACTCAAGAATAGATCTTAATCAAAGATGTAGAAGATGATACATCAGTTGCGTTCGACAAGGAAGAAGATGACACAACTGGCAACAAAAATATGGATGTTGTAGATGAATCATGGATAGTCACCACAAATGACAACATTGTGGACAACACTATAATTGACATCATCGATGATCCAAAAGAAGAAGTAAATAAAGATGAAGATGTCAATGATAACAAGGACATAACCAATGAGAAAGAAATAATAGTTGACACTGCACAGGTGAACATTCTAGGCAACATGCCAATACTGATACAAGCTATCAATATTCTACAAGAAACAAACAAGTCACCTGAAAAAGACACTCCCAAGGATGCAAGGGAAGATGAAAAGAAAGACAACACCGATGATTAGAAAGACATCAGAGACACTCACACAGTAACTAATACTAATAAGGTTACAGGAGGAGATATAGAGAAGGATGTAGAAACAAAGAAAGATGAAGTGCATAATGACACCGACAAAGGAGATAAACCCAAACAAGGAACTCCTAAGGAAACTAACAAAGTTGATATCAACAATGTAAAGGTTAATGTGGAGACATCTACAGACACCCGACAAGCTAAAACTGATACAAATAAACAAAAAGAAGCACAACAGGTAACTTCCACAAGAGAAACTGAAAAAGTTGAGATATTGGCAATGGTTTTACATTCTAGTGCTACACAAAAGAAGAAGAAGAAATCAAAGAAGAATAAGTTGGAAGTTACTTTAGATGAAATCACTGAGATACCAAAATGTGATCCAACTACACTTGATTTTTAAGCATTACAAGAATACAGTGAAATATGCCAAAGGAAGGCAATATAGGAGAAACTAAGGAAACAACACTGGAACTCAATGCTACTCGAAACAACTAGGGAAATGTTGGTGCTCAAATAAATATATTGGATTTCCTACAGATTTTTACTATCCAATGATGAGAAACCCAAGTGATTTGGCCAACTAACAAGTCACAACCAAGGCAAGGTTAGAACTTCTGCAATTTTGGCTCAGCAAAACCAAGGCTAGTAGGCCTATACCTTAAACTTATCCTTCAATTCTTAATGATTTTTATAGTAGATAGAATACAGCTCAAACCCTCTCTCTCAAGTGTGGCAAGGCACTTGAAATAAGTCTAACTAAAAGCAATATATCATAAACTGTAAACTAAAATACTTTAAGTAATTAAATAATGTTTAGTAAATATGTGTGTAAATTGAAATGAACAAATTGATAAGATATCAAAAAAATATAACAATGATCTGAATAACTATAATCAAAATAATGATTAGACCAGTGCCTTATTCTATCATGGGAAATAAAGTCAAGATAATTCCAATCTTATGTTCAACCTCAAAGATAGTTTTACAAGAAAACTTATCACTTCAAAGGTGTTATGGAATGTACATGCAACCTAAAACAAATTCAAAGATATTTCAAATGGGTAATACTTCTCAGATGATAGATCAATTGACTAAGGCCTCAATCAACAGAATTTAACCATGCAAAATAAGAAAACCAATTGAAAATATAGACTATGAATCAAATTGGGAAGCATGCACATCAAACTATCACTTTGAAGAAGTTCTATTGGTTTATCCAAGGGACTAATTGTAAAATGATAATGAAACTATGACACATGTGAAAGAAAAATGACTTATCTTTATTGATTTTGAAAAAATAGTACATCCAGGTCCATGTTATAGTTGTTGATTAAAAAATATCCAGATATGTGAAATTGTATTATATTGTATTTTCTTCTCTTTACATTTTACATTATATGTGTGTGTGTGTGTGTGTGTGTGTGTGTGTGTGTGTGTGTGTGTGTGTGTGGCTTTCACACCTCTTTAGGGTCAAAAGACAACTCTTACTACAAATTATTTTGAAAAAACAATAAACTAACTTAAAAATAACTACCTAACTTTCAGATTTGTCTTTGGTTGAAAATTCAAAACATATTATGAAAAGCTGAGATTTCTATTGGAGATAGAAAATTTGATTTCCCAAATTGGGTCATTTTTAGTTTTTTAAAATTTGACCATATTCAACCTTTGTCAGCATCATCTTTTCATCAAGATGAAATTCTAGCATTTTTTGAAACCTTCACTTACATAATTTTGATTGTTCCTATCACAGAGCTTCCTTCCTTAATCCATCAACTTTTAATTGAAAATTAATATAGTTTTGTATCCCATTTCATGTACTCCATCATATCATCAATTATTGGGCATAGAGTTTAGGATTCCATTTTTAGAGATTTATCACTTTATAGGACTCAAAATTTTACCAAAAATTGAGAGCTCCAATAGGCTCTTTCTCAGGACGTATGCTCCTTGTGAGCGTAGTGAGATCCCAGTTATCTCTGGAGAAGAAGACCAAGTATTCTTAATAAATATGAAGAAAGACAAAATTGGGTGGCCCCAAGCCCCCCAAAAGTGAACCTTGATCCTTTCCTCTGTCAAACACCTGATTTCTATCATGCAACCTTCTGAATCGTTTGAATATGATATCATATTGTTCCTTTTCCTTATCAACAAGAGTATTTGAAAATACACAATTTTCAAAATTATTTAGCAGTAATATATGATCCCTTGTTGTATTAGATGTATCATCCTTATAGAGAATACTTATTGGTTCCACTTCATCAATGCAATGTTTGGCTTTTGATTTGTGCTTTTCCTTTGAGAAATCATCAGGCACAATGTCTTCTTGGCTGGATGGAGGATCCCTATGAATATGATCAATTATGTAAGTATCTTAACTAAGTTATTTTTCTTGGATGTTTTCTTGCACACAATATTCCCTATTTCTATTCTCTAGATATTGTTTCTCCTCACATAAATGTTTTGAAGGTAGCTCATATTCAGGAACTATTACTTCTTTTATAACAAGAATCTAATCAAGTGGGATACTTGGATAATTTTCAGTATTATTTTCCAACACATGCTTATCATTATGCTTGGCTATTTCAATCTCATCTTCACAAGTCTAATACAACTCTCACTCATAGAATGAAATAATGCATGTCTCACTTTCTAAATACACTTCCCCATACATATTTTGAGTTTCATCA
>MU226596.1:2350934-2362492 GCA_018584345.1 Thuja plicata
CAATTGACTAAGGCCTCAATCAACAGAATTTAACCATGCAAAATGAGAAAACCAATTGAAAATATAGACTATGAATCAAATCGGGAAGCATGCACATCAAACTATCACTTTGAAGAAGTTATATTGGATTATCTGAGGGACTAATTGTAAAATGATAATGAAACTATGACACATGTGAAATAAAAATGACTTATCTTTATTGATTTTGAAAAAATAGTACATCTAGGTCCATGTTATACTTGTTGATTAAAAACTATCCAAATATGTGAAATTGTATTATATTGTATTTTCTTCTCTTTACATTTTACATTATGTATATATATGTGTTTGAGTTGCTTTCACACCTCTTTAGGGTGAAAAGACACAACTCTTATTACAAATTATTTTGAAAAAAACAATAAACTAACTAAAAAATAACCACCTAACTTTCAGATTTATCTATGGTCAAAAATTTAAAACATATTGTGAAAAGCTGAGATTTCTTCTGGAGATAGGAAATTTGATTTCCCGAACTAGGTCATTTTTAGATTTTTAAAATTTGACCATCTTCAACCTTTGTCAGCATCATCTTTGCAACAAGACGAAATTCTAGCATTTTTTGAAACCTTCGCTTACAAAATTTTGATTGTTCCTATCACAGAGCTTCCCTCCTTATCCATCAACTTTTAATTGAAAATTGATATAGTTTTGTATCCCATTTCATGTACTCCATCATATCATCAATTATTGGGCATAGAGTTTAGGATTCCATTTTTAGAGTTTTATCACTTTATAGGACTCCAAATTTTTCCAAAAATTGAGAGCTCCAATAGGAGCTATTGCAACAAATTGTACCCGATGTTGATATTGATAAGAAAAAGCCAATTCTTGATCAATTAGCCACTCTCACTAATGTAATAACAACATACACTATTTATGTAAAGAAGGAAATTGAGGAGAGAGTAGAGCTAAAGTAGCAACATAAACTAATTGAGAACATCATCTAAGAAGTGGCAGTCAACAAAGTAAAGATTTCAAAATTCGTTATTGAATTAGATCCAATTATAACTGAAGTTATTTCCTTCATTAAACAACTAAGCACATTAGACAAGTTCACTAAAGAGAATAGTGACAACATTGCAAAGTTGGATACAGATCTAGCTAAAAGTGCTCAAAGCTTAACCACAGATGGAGACAATGCAATTAAGTTGCATTATGAGAAGATCATCAAAATAAAGATGTTAAGGAAGGGACTATGGGAAGTAGAGACACACTTCAGGGAAAAATTCATTGAGCTCCAAGCTCAACTTCTTCTGAACCTTACACTGCTTCAACATCACATCAGTTCAGCAACACAACTGATAGCAACTCCCCAGATGTCTGTAGCAGACAACATCTATGATATGCACTCCAAGATCACACTCAAGCACATGGATCTATAGAACTTAAAGAAACAATGGGATAAAATTATGGAAGACATGAATTATTTACACTCCCACATTTTTGATAAACTATAAGGTATTGACCTTTGCCCTTAATATCAAAAAAGGGGTAAATGATATGAGTACTATACTGTACAAATGAAAAATGATATGTATTATGATATGTATATGTATATTCATATTGGGGAAAATGATATATTGCAAAGATATCATATGTACAGATATACTAGTATATACATAGGGGGAGTCATGAAATGACTAAGGATTATATATGTTGTATATACTTAACATTTTGTTAGTATTTTCAACATATCATTTTTTTATACTAATGTTAAAGGGGGAGATCGATGATATTAATTTTCCATTAGTATTTAAACAACACTTTTAGTAAGCATACACCAAAATATAGGAAAAGAGAAAACCAAAAATTAGATACAAGAGATCACTGAAAATGACTAAGCACAAAGAGAGCCGACGACACAACTTTGTGTGTACAACAAAAATGCAAAGATAGAAAGATAAAGAGAAACCTGACAGAGGTACCTGAAATTTAGGATATAGTGCACATCAAGAGAAAGTCAACTAATTTCAAAGTATAATCGATAGCCAAAAACCGAGAATCAGTTGCAGCCCGCAAAAACTAGATCTGACTTCCATGTTAGATAAAACATTCTTGATCGATTTATAGAATCTTTCTTTGTTTTTAAAACCATATCTTTAGGGACAATAAACATGAATGTAAGTGATTTAATCTGTCTAACTGATTTAAAACACATAGACTATGAGATCTAGGTAAAAGTTGTAAACCCAATCTTAGAGTTAACATTGTTAGTAGTGAAACTTAATGAAGTCAATCCATCTTATAAATAGATGATGCAATCATTCATTATATAAGAATAATGTGAAGATAGAGAGGAGAAAATTAATGAAGCATTGAAGAACATCTATGCATTAGATTGAAAGCTTCAAGAACCAAAATAAAAAAAAGGTGAATTTGGTTATCAGAACCAAGAATAGAGGCTACCGAGAATCAGAGGTATTATTCAATGACAATTAGATGACAATATTATTCATGTAAACTAAATTGGATCTGTATTAGCAATAGGATATTTCATTTACCAAGTCAATTTGTGATTTTCTATAATTGTAACAACTTAAGTAAAGTGTAAAAATCCTTTCAAGGAAGGTGGATTTAACATTCCAACTATAAATCTCTTAACCAAGTGCACACTCAATAGTGTTGCTAAAGCTCATAACAAAGTAGAATTTAACAGGTCTCCATTGATACTCTTAATAGGGTAGATCATCAAAGGTGATCAAGTTGTAAGCCTTAAATGGCCCCTTCTAATCTATAGATAGTTAAGATTTTATGGGTGCCATCCCCATCCTAGTTTTTATTTCCTAACATGAGTTTTCTGCAATATCATATCTTATGTTATGTGTCAATTACTTTCATGAATGTTTCTATGAATGTTCACATGTATGTTAAGTTAATAAATTTATATAACTCACATCAAGATAGTATAGATCAGATTATTTGGATGTACAATTGATTACACAAAGGTCAATTGATAAAAAGGATACAAAAGTTTTAGAGGTACTGATTCACCCCTCCCCTCTTAGTACATCCCATTAATCCCAACAATGTAGAATTTTGGTCTTTAGTGTTAGAATATTCAAGGTAGATATATAGATCATGTACACCATTATTCTAATTCTTTTTTTACACCATTGATAATAAAAAAAGTCATCAACCAAGAATTGCATTGAACTAAAATAGTTGAACTATCCTAACTCTAATGTATATCTTTTAGACTCTAGGTTTATTAATAGATTATTTTTCAAATGTAGATATACTAAAATAATATTCTAAGAAAAGGACATTATATTAGTGCTTGAACTCCATGTTTTGATCCAGCAAATAAATTGAATAAGCATTCCTCTTCAGGGGTCTCGCTGTATGAATTTCTTAGAAAAATTATGGTGAAAAGATGCTTTTAGGAAATATAAAGATTCATTATGATAAAATTCAAAAAATTATACGCATGAAAGCAGTTTTCAAATTTATCTAAAAGTGGATTAGAGTATATTTATTAAAATGGAAATCAAGCTAGTATAATATTTGGGGAATGATATCAAGAGTTAAACTATGAATGACTTCCAATGAAGTGTTTAAATGTTAGAAGGTTCAACATTTTGAGTAGTTAGACAAATAATTGGGTAGGATGATGATGATGATGATGATATATATATATATATAGTTCATGGATATACATGATTGTATGAAGGTGTTGATGTCTTATTTAGAAAGGAATATAGATTCCCCCCATTCCTTTGTAAGGATTAAGATTTGAGCGTCCACTCTTTTATTGGTTGAGTAAAAACCTAAAATTAATATGTGAGAACCTAGGAAGTAATAAAACCCCTTTTAGGAAAGTAATTGTGTAAGTAATTGAAAAATAATCCTATCAATAATTATTAAGATTTAAAAAAAGATACATATTATGAAAAAGAGACAAATTTAGATTAGAATTAAATAGATAGAATGGATAAGAGGAATGAAGGGGAAAATAGTTACATGGTAAATCTACAAATTTATTGGAAAAATAAACTGAGGGTGAATTTTAGGCTACTAGAGAACTAGAGAATGGAATTTAAAATTCCATCCAAAAAATTGTCAAGAATGAGGTGGGTACCTACTATCATTGAAAAATATTAAGATAATCATTTTGAATATTAGAGGGATAAACATTTGGGAAAGAAATATTATTTTCTTAGATTTTTTAATTTATATGGAGTCTCTAAATAATAATATTTATCAATAGATGAAGGTTTTAGAAGAAAAATTTGTTGGAGATGATAGGTCAGTTTAATGGCATAATTTAGATACCCTAGGAGAACTTTTGATAGGTCTTTTTCCATGTTTTCTCTTATTTAATCTAAGACTTTATGCTTTAAAATTGCTAATATGTGGTAGTTAACCACTAAACCTCTGCTATGGACATATGCTTACTTAATATGCTTTATCTAGATGAATATGCTCTATTTATTACTATGGAATCATGATCATGTTTTATGGATAATTTAACTGATTGAGTGATAGATAATGCATATGTACTTTAATGATTATTTTCCATGAATTCTCTTATCCTAACAGTTTAAATGCAACACATCAAAGTAGTAACTATTGTCTTGATCACATGAGCATGTCCATGTGTTGGATGCTTGACTTGGTCCTGCAACAGACGCACAAAGATGGAACATCGGCGTAGCATTAGCGGAAGATTTCCAAGTTAATCCAGGTGAAAATGGTTGAGAGAAGACTTAGAAAATACAATAATTTCCCTAATAAAATCTAGGATATAGTGGGAAGTTAGATCTACAGTCACAGTAGTTCTTTCCTCTTTTCTTGACCGATTTCATTTCCTTCTTTCTAGCTTTCCTTTATGTTAGTTGTTTGTAATAAAAACCATGCCTTTTCTTAGGGCATATTGATTTTAGTAGTTAGATGTTTCCTTTAAATAAATCTCCACTCCTACATGATAAGAGAGGGAATTATTACGAGATAGTTGTAGTATAGTTCAATTCTATTTTTTTACTATTTATGAGAATCTCTATACTCTGTTATTCATTTTAATGAGAAAATGAAGTGTTCAGATTAATTTCTTGTAATTGAGTATTTTGGGTACTCACACAAGGGGGCCCACTTTGTGAGGAATCCATAGTTTGATTCATTTTAGTTTAGTTTTATTTCCTGCATTTCCGTTAGTTCAATTTCTATGCTAAATAGCTCCTGCAGCCAAAGCCATAGGACAACTATCACTTCCTATAGCCAAACAATAGAGTAACTAAGGCATTGTAGTTAGCTTGTGCAGTCTTCCATTCTGATAGCAATGTTCACTTCCATCATTTACTTTCAATTATTTTCTTTCACAAAAATAGCTTAACTTCCTTTCGAGTATTCATTTCATGCAGTAATAGGATAGTTTCCCTTCAAAAGCATTTACTTCATGCAGCCATAGAATATTTTATTTCCATCATTTGTTTCCTATAGCGATTATCGAGTGATTGGTTGAGAAAGCGCTTGGTGCATATATTTTGCTGGCCCGTTTCAAGTAACACATCCCTGGGTTTGACATATTCAATGAGTTTCTTATAAAGAGGATGAAGTGCTTAGTTGGATGTCCAATCCTTGAGTTAAAGGATTATGCCTAGTTTATGAGCCTTTATAACGAGTGATCATGAGACATGTTGAATAACTTTGAAAAATATAAAGAGGAGTTATGGTAGATGCTATAGCAATGCTTTGGGAATAGAAATTTAATGGGATGACACCAAATTGAATGGTGGGTTGGTTTCTAGCTATAGAACACATAAATATATTAATCATGGATCTATATGCAAACACTCACATTGTTGCCAAAAGTTGAAGTCGCAAATTTTCTTTTCTCGGAAGAAATCAAGGTAATAAGAAATATTTTAATGAAAAAAAGTAGATTGTGGGGCATATGGATCAATTATAATTTTAGAGAAAATGTTTGAAATTAATCTTTCCTTGGTGAAATATGTAATTAAAGGATAAACCAAAGACATGTCACATATTTGTAATTACTTTAATAAGGAAATTAGATATTCCTCCTTAAGAGGATTCCTACACATAGCACACACTTAATGTGAATGTGGCACTCATTAGACAAAGGAGTTACATACAAAATCCTTCATGCATCTCTACTTAAGAGATACTTCTCACACACTCCTCAAGTTGGTTCTAAAGTTGAATGTTGGATCTCTCTCTCTCTCTCTCTCTCTCTCTCTCTCTCTCTCTCTCTCTCTGGCCTCATTCAGATTATGCATAAGGGGTTTTTTCTTTNGTTGGATCTCTCTCTCTCTCTCTCTCTCTCTCTCTCTCTCTCTCTCTCTCTCTGGCCTCATTCAGATTATGCATAAGGGGTTTTTTCTTAGTTTTCCACTTTCAAAAACATTGTCTTTGTGTTGATCTTGAGCTTCTTGATCCTTTTGGTGAAACTTCTTGAATCGTCATTCACTCACTGAGTTATGGTAAAATTCTTACTTCTTACAACTCTCTCTTGGATTCTTTCCTTCCTAATCTTTATTTATTTTATAAATATTTCTAACATAGTATCAAAGCCTTTAATCCTTGTGTTGGTGGTCAAATCAATAGATTGGATTTCCTTTGGACTTGTTGATCCAATGATGGGAAACCCAAGTGATCTGGCCAACTAATAGGCTCAACCCCAAAACAAGGTTGGAACCTCTCCAACTCTGGCTCTGTAGAACCAAGGCTGGTAGGCCTATACCTTAAACTTATCCTTCAATTTTTAAGTATTTTTGTAGAAGATATAATACACTCCAAAATTTCCCTCTCACAGATGGAAAAGGAACTTCAAAGAAATCAACTTAAACATAATATGCTATAGAATGAAAAACTAAAATACTTAGAAATCATAAAAAAAGCTTTAGTAAATACGAATGTGAGCTAGGATGAACAAATGGATAAGATATCATAAAACTATAAAAAATGAACTAAATAACTATAATCTAAATAATGATTAGATCAATGCCTTATTCTATCATGGGAAATAGAGTAATTTAATCATCCCGACCCTACGTACAACCTTAGAGATAGTTTGTAAGAGACTATCACTTCAACAGTATTCAAATGAGCATATATCTTAGGATAAATTCACAGTTTATTTCAATTGCATTCAACTTTTCAAATGATACATCAACTGATTATGGCCATAATCAATTAATTTAATGATACAAAATGAATAGACCAATTGACAATATAGCTGTAATCTTAATCAAAAGTATGCATATTCAAACTACTTTATTAAAGAAAACCAATAGATTTTATCCAAGGGACTAATCCAAAATGAAGTTGAGGCTATTCCCACATATGAAAGAAAAAGAAATTATCTTTGTTGATTTTTAAAAAATGGTAGATCCAAGTTCATGTTAATCAAATCTACCCAATCTGATAATAATGATGATAAAAATCCCCTCTTTCATATTGATTTTGGTATGCTTATTTATATGAAGTCCAAATAATGCGAACAAGCTTCAGATCAATATGTATGTTGATAAATAATACTTAGTCCTAAGCTCAACAACTGAACATTAGCAGTTACAATTGAGGAGTATTTAACATCCTTATTAGAAATGGTTTTCGACCAAAAGGAGTCAAAATAATGGTCACTAAATAATCACTATTGATTTGTTAAAAACAATTTAAAATAATGATAACTATCAAATCTTCAATATCATATCTAATATAATAATGAGTTTGTAATATGGTCATCATGATACTTTGACCATATACTCATCTACATATTTTTCCTTTGAAAATGGATATTATTTTCTGGTGTCAGAGAGATTTATCATTGAGAATAGGAACATCGATGTTGTTGACCACCCTCTAGTATCCTTCATTCTCATGCATACTACTCAATGGATGTCTACATGTATTATCTTTCAGTATTTCACCCAGTTTGCATTGTTCTGTAAGCCACCACCTTCGTAACCATGCATGAAAATGATAATGATGTATCATATGATAATATTGAAACCTTTAGACAAATTAAAGTATTTATAAATGACTTTCATCCTTATCATCTTTCTCAAAGAATTATGTGTTGCCATCTGTATCCCTGTTGTCTCATCTACAAAACATCTGTGGGCCCAAGACATGTATTTATCAGGCACATTGCCTTGATGAATAAAGGATGAGAATATTTTCTTTGAGGCATCATGCCTTCTGTAGATCTCCACCGAGGTTTAATCGTTGATCTACATTTTTTTACTCAGAGAACTTGTGAGTCTGGGATAGGCTTTAGTATAGCACAATGCCTTAATGGTTAAAAGTATTCATCTTGAAGATCATGGGATAACGCCAACCGTCAGATGAAACTTGACTTTATTGACATATTAACCTACTTTGACTTTAGTCAGATGAGATATGAGGACACGTGTTAAATAGGCACATTCCCTTGAAGGTTAAAGGATGTTTATATCTTGTTTAAGGGAAAGCACCAGCTGTCGATCGTCACTGAGGTTTAACCACAAACCACATCATCTAAAAGGCTTGATATAATAAGCTTGATACTTCGACTCTTAGAGCCATGTGGGATAATGTTGCTGAGCATAATACTTAATAAAACACTAAATTAGAGAAACCATCTGCTGTGACCAAGGTGATGCAAATGAAAACCTCTATAGGAGATGTGGCATAACAATGGGATTACAACCTGCAAAAATAAAACACAGATCTGCACAAACATAATATAATAAAGTTAAGAAAAATCCTGCGAAAATATAGGTAACAACTAATTTTATGAATCTGAAAATAAGACAAAAGCATAAAACATATAATATTTTATTTGAAATAGGTAAAATAATACTTCCCTGAGCTTTTTGAATATTTGAATTGATCTAGAAATTTGGGTTCTACCTGTGGCTCTTTCTGGGAATGTGTGTTCATACTTGGACACAAAAAGATCTCAGTTATCTCTAGAGAAGCAGACCAAGTATCTACACTTTACCCACTACAACATTTGGGGTCAAATTTTGATGCCAATTTCTGATGGCACTACCATTTGTGTGTGATTTTTTCTTTTTTTTTTTCCAAATGCCCCCGATGTTGTTGTAATAGTGATGGTACTGTCAGAATTGTGACACCCACATGATTATAAACAAAAAAATAAAAAAATAAAGGCTCATTTCTAATTTAGTGTGATCGCATACCATTGTGCGTGAAGAGGGCCTAAATGTGGAAGATTGGAACCTTGGTATATGGTAGCCACGAATTGATTAGGTAGGCATTCGAGATTTGTATTCTCATTAACTCAATTTCATTTTGATGGCATTTAATGATTTAATGGCACAATATGAATGTTAATACTAGAATTGTTAGCATTGTTAATACTAGAAATGTCTTGATGGATTGCGGGCTACAAGCTAGGGAATCATGCATTTTTTATGACCTCAATGTTTAATACTAGCATTATTTACATCTTTTCATTTTGAATTCTTGATGATCGACGAGCTTTGAGAGCTAGGGCATCATTTCTATTACCTTCAAGGCATTTGTGAAATGTCTGATCTCTCTTTATTTGTTTTTTTGTTGATACTCACAATGTGGTACTCCCCGTTTATGATCATTTCAAGAGGAAATGTCTTGATGGATCATGGGCTGCAAGTTAGGGAATTATGCATTGTTTATTAGCTCACTTTTTAATACTACCATTGTTTACATCTTTACATTTTGAATTCTTGATGACACATGAGCTTTGAGAGCTAGGCCATCATTGCTATTACCTTCAAGGAATTGTGTGAAGTATTTGATCTCTCTTTATTTGTTTTGCTATTGATATTCACTATATGCTACTCCCCGTTGATAATCATTTCATGAGGAAATGTCTTGATGGCTCATGGGATGCAAGATAGGGCATCATGAATTATTTATTAGCTCACTGTTTAATACTGGCATTGTTTACATCTTTGCATATGGAATGCTTGATGACCCATGAGCTTTAAGAGCTAGGGAATCATTGCTATTACCTTCAAGGCATTGTGTGAAGTGTTTGATCTCTCTTTATTTGTTTTTCTATTGATATTCACTATGTGGTACTCCCCATTTATGATCATTTCATGAGGAAATGTCTTGATAGTTCGCGGGCTGCAAGCTAGAGCAACATGCATTGTTTATGAGCTCACTATTTAATACTGGCATTCATTTACATCTTTGCATTTGGAATTCTTGATGACTTATGAGCTTTGAGACCCAGGTAATCATTGCTATTACCTTCAAGGCATTTTGTGATGTGTTTGATATCTATTTATTTGTTTTGCTATTGATATTCATTATGTGGTACTCCCCATTTATGATCATTTCATGAGTAAAAACATGGTATCTTCTTTCCTTTTAGTAGCATTCTTCTTAGTGTACATGTCATGTAGCATGGTTTTTCTTTTATATGTGTATGGCTTGACTATGCACATATATAATTGTAGATGAGGATCAATAATAGAATGCCATTCATTGCCTAGATCTTCTTGATCTAACCCTGACCTCTCTTCTCTTTGTTCTGGATCACACAGGAGCACACTAGATTATACTCAGGTCAAAAATTCATCACTTCAGGCAATGTATGGTACCCTTATTATTTATTTTCATCCTCTTATGTATGATTGTACTCTTTCATATTCTTCTGAAAGTTGGCTATGCTCATAGTATCCCAGATGATGTTATCTTTCAGTATCTTTCATTGTTTAGTATATACAAGTTATTTGGCATATATATAGTTTATACATGTAATCTTTAAATGCAATAATTTTTTTTCCTTTACATGTATCTTTTCATGAAATGAACACAAATTAAATAAGATCATCTAATAATGCAAACTAGGGTACTATAGTCACTCATCTAGTAATTAGGTTATAAATGTACAATGAGGTAACTATTTGTATATATATCAAACCATGAAGATGATTGTTAGGAGATAGTGGAGCTAGAGGAATATGTGAAAGATCTAAATGCTTTTAAAAATAAAAACTCCTAACGCTTTCAAATACCTAGGAGCTTGTAATAAATTAAAATGGAAGAAGATAGGTCCATGTAAGATCTTAAGGAATTTTTTTATTTAATGCCTACGAATTTGACTTTCTAGAGGGCATTAATATCTCACTTGTATTCAATGTTAGTGATTTTTATAAATATTATGAAGGAGAGATTAATATCTCACTTGTATTCAATGTCAGTGATTTGTATAAATATTCAAATTTGGAATCATTGTTTAAATTCTTCCTCATGTAGTGTATATTTCTTCATATTTAATATGTTGTAACTCAAATTTATAAATGTTATTGAACTCAAATAATTGTTAAAAATCTATTTGTGAGTTACTATGCTTCTTGGTGGATGTTTGGACATATCCATAGACACGACAACTCTTGGGTGTGTGTGTATGCATATATGTATGTGTATTTATGTTTATATATGCATATGTATATTTATGTGTGTGTGTGAGTATGTATACATATACCTATATATTTACATGTATATATATACATGTACATAAATATATATGCATGTTTGTATGTATATATATATATATA
>MU226596.1:2368158-2414934 GCA_018584345.1 Thuja plicata
ATGTGTGTGTGTGTGTGTGTGTGTGTGTGTGTATGTATATCTATATGTATATGTATATGTATATATGTATATGTATGTATATATGTATATGTATATATATGGTACTATGTGGTACTCCATGTTGATGATCATTTCATCAGGAAATATCTTGATGGCTCGCAGGCTACAAGCTAGGGCATCATGCATTGTTTATGAGCCCATTGTTTAATACTAGCATTGTTTACATCTTTGCATTTGGAATGCTTGATGTCATTCTTTTGTTCTTTTGTTCTTCGTGGACCATTCTTTTTTATACCCGACTACATCTCCCATTAAAATTTCATCAAATTTTTTTGTTATCTTGTGATATTGCTATCTGGATTCAAGTGTATAGTTTTTTGAGTCAAACTCATTGACCCATATTTCATCCATGAATTTCGCATGCAGAAATTTCTTATCATGTCACGAAAATCATTGATGTGTCGACAATGACTTGCAAGAGTGTAGGTGACACATGGTTCAACTCTAAATCATAAAATTGGGAGTACCTATGAAAGTGAGTAGACTCTAAATATCAATATTTTGGCCATGAATATAACAAGGATTAGGCATGATGAGGAATGGAGATAGAAAAGAATAAATTAGTTGCACATGTAGTGAATTTGGAAAAGGGTATAGTAGAGCCTACTCATCTTTTCTAGGTAGTCCCAATTGATTCAAGCAAAGAAGAAGAAATGAGAGGAATTGTCAAATCATCAACAATTTTTGTGAGATTAGTTTGTTAACTATAGCTGACACAAGGCAATTTTTGAATGTCAAACTATACACTTGAATCTTGATAGAAATATCACGATTTGACATGCCCCCAACTTTAGATGCCTTTACATGAATTTTAATGTGTGGTAAGGACTAAAATTCCCAATCACAACTATGCATATGGTTTCCATGAAGTGCAGTTAGGACGTTGCACTTACATGTTGTTCAGATTCACTATATCATCAAATACAAAGCATTATCATTTTGTACTGTGATTGACAATAGTCATTTTGCAATTTGATTTGAGTTGTCATCTACATGATTAGTATGTTTCCTTTTATTTCAATTATAATTAGTACGAATGAACACAATAATCAACTAAACAAAATGATATGTTGGAATGACAATGCAATATTTATCGATATAGCATTGATGACTTTAGTCAATGTGCCTATGTGTCAATGTGGTGTTGGCCTTTGTGTGTTGAAGACGCCACACACAAAAAGTAATCCTAGGTGTCAAATTTGGGGTTGGCCAAATAGGAAAAAGGTCTGGATATGGAATTATATTTTAATGTTTAAAAGTAATGTAACAAGTTATAATCATTTTAGGAAGAACTAATGTAGGTTTGGTATTGCAGGGAAATAGTGGATGTCAATACTTACGAAGGGTCGTTGAAACCGCATTTACATCTACCTCATCTACGTCAATACCTGAGGTAGAAAATGAGTGCAACCTATGCAAGGCTTGAGAGGTAGCTAGTTCCATTGAGATTGCTTCAATGGCGAAAGAAGAAATCATGTTTCTGCGATGCCTTCGTTGTGTAGTTTGTGCACTACTTTGTTGGGACCATATGCATAAAACTGATTAATAGAGGGCTATTGTAGATACTGATTTACTTTTTTATAGTTTCATGTAGATACGTTGGACATTTTCATAAACTCATGACCTTTTTTTGTTTATGACTTCGTTATGATTTTATATATAAAATTAAACAAAATAAAAATTTAACCTTATTAAAAAAAATTGAAAAAAGGTATAACATTTTAAAAAATTTAAGCTTATTTATGATTTATTATGTCTAACTCTTAGATGGGTTTTTTTAAATTTATCCTTGTTCCTTTTAGAAGTGTATGACTTGACTATGCACATGCATAATTGTAGATGAGGATCAATAATAGGGTGAAATGCATTGCTTAGATCCTTTGGATCTAATGCCGTATTTTACTTCCTTGCAGGTTTTGGATCATATAGGAGCATAGTGGATTCAACCTTGGGTCAACACTTCAATGACATCAGGCAGTGATGTAAAATTTACTATATGTAGTCACTGTAGCAGCATCAAGTGCCACCTTCAACACAATATGATCACTAGACAGGTCTGTATGTCTTCTACTTTTAAGTTGCGTTGTTTCTGTTCTTTTTTTATGAAGTTGGGTGATCCTTGCTATCCAAATTATACCAATAATTTTATAAGATATTTTTCCTTTTTACTTCAACCTAAACAAAATTTTAGGCAAAATTCCAGATGAACTCTTCAGTGAGAAGATAAATCTGTTACACTCGTGAGTACAAAAAAAAATGTTTGCTTTATCATATGTTATTATCTTCAACATGTGATTTATAAATATAACATTTGTTCTGAGCACTATTTATTACCATCTATAGACTATTTGACAGTAATGAGTTCAAAGGAGATTTGGAAATGTTGCACCAATCTGAATTGGATCAATCATCATTTTCAAATCTTCTTCATCAATTTCCATCAACCATTTTCCAAGAGAAAAACATTTCTCTATATGAATCTTGGTTTACATTTCCCTATAATCCTGATGAAAAATGTTTCCATGAAGTATGTTAGGGGTATAATGCATTCAATCAAAAGGCTTTGGAGGCTGTTGATGTAGAGGGTTTAGGGTTCTAGTCTTTCATTCCTCCAAAATGCTATTCCTTCTTCTAACCACCCCATGGTTACTCCTCCATGTTTAATTCTCCAATATGGATCTCCTAGATCCTCACTATCAACTTGCCTCCTAGGTATAGTTGAATTTTTGAAGACACAAATTACTCCTAGGATGAACCAGTCCAACTAGTTCTCCAATTTCCTAGGCATTTTCACTAGAACCTTCCCCTAGAATCACAAACCCTTGCTTAGGATCTTACCCATACATCCCATACACTCTTGTCTATTTCCTTGGCCCATTAAAATTCCATTAGAACCTTTTCCCACCCTTCTGGATACTTTACCAATCTAATTGTTAACAAATGCACTATGAGGCCTAATTGGCTTATTTCCTAGTAGGTCAAATTTCACTTTTTTGGGTCTAAAACTCCCAATTATTCCAAACAACCTCACAGAAGACCTTGAAAATCTTTAATATATCCACCAACTCTACTAGAATCCAAAATCCTAGCTTCTCAATGTACCCACAACCCTAGCTGTCACAAGGCCCTAATTTTTGGACTATACTTTAGGCCTCTGGACCAGTGAGGACAAAATGCCACCAAATTGGTCTTAAAACTTCTTGTTATCGGGTGATCCCACAATAGTGGGTTACAATTTTTTGGAGGAATAAATTCCTCACAAATCCGCGAGGTGGGAGAATTTAGTTGGGTACTTTCGATAGAAAGTACCTGATTGTTTCAATCGGAACATTAATAGTTTCGATCGAAACTACCTTTTTTGCTTAGTTTCTATCGAAACTAAGTTAGTTTCGATCGAAACTAAGTTAGTAAATATTTTAGTGGGATTTTGACCCATAAGCATGTTAAACTAAGAAAGTACTTTCGATCGAAACTAATTAGTTTCGATCGAAAGTAATTTCTATCAAAACCCCCAAAATTGAGGCTATCTACAAAGGCTAATAGAAATCTACAATTTTCATGGCTTCAGGGCTCAAGCGCGGGGCTCAAATGGAAGAATAAGGACACCTCCTTTTTCATCACACAAGTATTGTAAATTAGCTTTCTAACGAATATAGATTTGAGAAATTTTGAATTAATTAGGTCTATGTATTTTGACGTGCATTGGATGTAGGTTTTTTATCCAATATAAACTTCCAGGTTTGACGTTCAATGAAAAATAGTAAAAAAGAAAAAACAAAATTTGAAAAATAACAGTGCCCTCCATCTTTGAGTCTTCTTTCTATCAAAAAAAAAAAATTGAATTTTGATAAATACACAATAAGTTATCAGCTACGCAGTCAACGTATGTCACAATTACGGTTTACTCTACTTCAAACATTCATAAAATATGCAATAATCATGATAATGTCATCAAACCAATTGTATGCCCTCCATATGGATGTTACAAAACCAAATTTGAAAGAAGCGCATTGATATCTATTTTAGAAAAAAAGTTATGTTGTACGAAGTCATTGTACCTTTTTGAAAATGACTTTTTCAGCAACATAGAAGTTTTAGTGGGAGAAATAAAAAACCATTAAAATCAATTCAAAAAAAAATTAAAAAAATATATTTAGAATCTAGACAGAAAATCCTAAAAGACTCTAGTTTACTTCATCTTCATATTTCAAATAGTTTAACGACAATATGCATCTGAATGTGAACATTTTTCTCAAAATGTAGACTTCAATGTCCATTTAGGCAAAAAAGTGTAACCCACTATTGTGGTATCACCCTATCATTTCTCACAATTTTAACCTTCATGGGAACTCTTTAGGGCTTCTAAAAATTTCACTAAGTTCACCATCCAAGATCATGGGTTCTTTATGCAATCTGATCCTTACCCTATCTAGGCTCACCTTTTCCTAGCAATCAACCATAGGGTTTCATTCCAAATCTATGAATCCCAGTGAAAAAACAAAAAGGAAAGAAAAAAAATTATGTTCACAACCTAACCCTTCATCCCCCATGGTTTCAGCCAATTCCACTAGTGAATTCTTAGGTTAGAGCCATACTTACATCTGCAACTCTGTAAATGGAACTTGTAGACTAGTGGCTTAAAACCTACTGTAACTTTACACTAAGTTAACTTGAAATCAAGCTACTAGATGAATAAGAAATATAATGAAAAACACTACACCTCAATGGGGTCCTATCACCCATTCCAATATATACACATTCGTATGGAAAGCAAGAAACATTGTAGATTACAAAGAAAAATAGTCTCACATCCGTACAGAGGGTACACAAAAGTGTTATGCAATCCAAAACTCCATTAAACTTCTAAGAATAATTGATCCATGCTCAAATACCTGAGAATGGGTAGTTACAAGTGCTCCAAACTCCATTTGTAACTTCTTGCAAAAAGATGCAAAAGTTGCTCTAGCAACTTTTTAGCATCATTTTCTATTTGACTATTTTAGTCAACTCAATGCATGTTTTTTACTTTCATGACCCTAGTTAGGTTACTTAGGGTCCTAGAAGACACTCTAACCCCAAGTTACACAAAAATAACAACTTTTACCTCTCTAGGTCAAAATTACCACAATATCACCTAGGAGCACTCTTGGCTCTTACGAACATGGAGATGATCAACTTTGTATCCAACCTAGTGGATCTTATTACAACCCACAAAAAACACCTAAAACAACCCTAAAACACACAAACCACACCAAAATGGGAGGTTCCCTACACCATACTCCCCTAGCAAAATTAACTCAAGTCCCTTGAGTTAGGAGGTCTTCAATGGTGACCCCATGCTCCAAAATGTCTACCTCTGTCATCCAAGTGGCCTCAGCTTCAGGTAGTCCCTGCCACTTAATGAGATACTCTTTATAAGTACCCTTCCTTGTCTTCTTGATCACCTTAGAATCTAGTATATTTTCTAACTATAGTGGGTGTGGGGTAGGAAAATCCTTGACCCAATCTTCATCTTCCAAATCTGAAAGAGTTTGTTGACTAGTGTCTGAGGATGGTCCATTCTAATACATATCACATACATTAAAGATTGGTGAAATGCCCAACTCTGGAGGAAATTCCACTTCATATGCATTCTTTCCATACTTATGCAATATCCTTAGTGGTCCTATCTTCTTCATGATTAATTTAGTTGGCTTAACCTTGGGTATTGTTTCCTTTCTGAGATAAGAAAGTAGAAGATCCCCCAACTTGAACTGCAAATCCCTCCTTGTCTGATCTTCTTTGGAATTATATTTATCTCCTTGCTTATGTACATTCCTTTTGAGCTAATCATGTAGCTCCTTCATCTATTCTACAAATGAGTCCCCTTTATAAATCCTTCCATCTTTTAAACTGATATCCCTTAACTCCAAGATTACTCTAGGATTAGCCCCATAAACTATCTCAAATGGGCTTTTAGCAGTACTCCTATTAATTGAGTCACTATAGGCATATTCTGCTTGCCATATGATATGATCCCCTGACTGTCCATGCTATTGCAAAGTTGACTATATTGAATTATATGACTCTATTTATTGTTTTCATTATGGCAACAAAGTCATATGAATTTTTGGAGTCAGCACACATTATCAGAAGATCAGAAATTGGCTAAGTACAGAAAATAGGACAGAGAAAGGAACAAACTGTTATAGTTTTGATTACCGTGTGTTCATTTTTTATCCAAATGATATGTTCCTTTTATGATAAGCTTATGAATATGTTTACATTCTAATTCTAAGAGAGCATGATCAGATCTGCAATTATGAATAAGATACAACAAGTTGAAGAGGTACAGCTAGTGAATGACAGAACAGGACGAAGATCATGGAAAGAGCCGACAAAGATTGTTTTGGCATGGAAGTTGCACTTATCCTTAGGACTTGTGCCTTTGGATTAGTTATTTTTTGTGACCTAAAAATATATGGTTAAAAGTGGATGACTTGATTCATCTGGGATAATTAGTTAGAGCTATTTTGGTGAAGCAGACTGTGTGAAAAGACGTGTCTATTCTATTTGAGTAAAGTAGTTATAATTAATTTTAAGCCAACTTAGTGAAGGTTTGCATGGTTATGTAAGTGATAAAGATAAATTTTAAAAGGTTTCCTAAATCCAACATGTCCATGTCCTTTTAGGAAGTACTTATAGAAGGTCATTTGTGATGGGAAAAGTTGCAGAAGCCAGAGATAAGAAAAGCAGAGTAGAGTGTAAAAGAAACAAAGCTATATCTGTCATATGTTGATGATATAGATATTGAAGTAGAAGAATTTAGAGTGAAGACAAGATTTTTGTAGAGATCAACCAGAGGTTAAAGCATCAACACACAAAAGGAACTGATCAGACAAGCAGTGTCATAGCAACAATTCACGTTGCAGATATAGTGTGTATCGAAGATCTAGAAGGTTGTAGCCTTCACCACTTGAGTAGTGTTCTCTTAGACAATGAGTTCACCACCCCTAATAGGGTTATTGTAAAATACTCCTAACAGGGTCTGACCCTTAACAAGGTCACTGTACTTCATGTATTGTAAAGACAACTCCTAACAGGGTTAAGGATCTTCTAACAAGGATCATGAGAAACTAGTACAGAATATTTGTGGGTACTAATTCCCACCAGGGTTTTCACCTACATTGGGTTTCCCCACAATGATATATGGTGTTATGTGTTGTGTATATTTATCTTACTTGCATTGATATTCAAGTTCAGTACATAAGCATTAAGTAAAGATTCAGATAATAAGAAAAAGTATTAATTGATGGATCGCTGATTCACCNCCCCCCCCCCCCCCCCCCTCTTAGTGATCCTAATCCTAAAAATTGGTATCAGAGCTCTGGTCCTTAGAAAATAATTTTAATCACTTGAGGAGATCATGGAGAAGGAAGAAATGAAACACCTAAAAAATAATCTTGAAGCAGCCCTTGAAGAACCTGACACATATGAAAAAGAAAATGAAGATCTAAAACTAAAAGTTGAAGCCATGCAAATACTTATCAAGAAACTGAAAAAAGAATTAAGGAATTGTTCTTCAAATGATTTGGGGGAAGTAATAAAAAAATTGAATGAATAAAATTCATCTCTAAAGGATCAGATTGAAGAATTACATGAAAAGCTATGTAAAAATCAAGATGCCTATGATGATCAAGTCAAAGTAAACAAGAAGTTAGATGAAGAACTGAGACAAGCAAACATGGAAATCTTGGAGCTAAGAAACAACAAAAAGAAGATGGAATTTGAATTGATTGCAGAAAAGAATCATATTTACAAGTTACACACAAGCAAGGATCTGATAGAATCTCAGTTGTATGCTCAAAAGGTTAAAAGAGATACCAGCAGTATAGGATACAATGAAACACAAATTTAGATTGATGACATGCAAGAAATAATGAAAGCACCAAAGGACATCACAGACACTAAGGAGATTGGAAATTAGACTAAAGACAATATTGAACCACCTAAGGATGAATGCAAGCTATTTGACCATACTTGTTATGCCTGTAACAAGCATGGACATATTGCAAGGGATTGTAAAGAGGTAAGACCCTTCAATGGTTACTGTTATTCATGCAATAAATATGGTCATAGAGCTATGAATTGTAAAACAAGTCAAAAGAACAAGAATCAGAATAATCAAAGAAATTAGAATCAGTAAAGACAAAGAAGATATCCTCAAAAAAATGATAGAAGCCCTCGTAAAATTACATGTCAGATATGTAATTACAATGGACACACATCAAAGTAGTGCAGCATGATGAACAAGAACATCAGACCTCCTATCATTTTTCACACATGTGGAAAAGATGGACACATATCTAAGCATAGTAGATCTAGAGAACAGAGATAGGAAAGCCCTAAAATGTCAGAAGATTCATTATGGGATAAGGAAGGAGAAATCAAATTTGTGAAAGCTACAGAAGATGCGAGCAAGATATGGGTCAAAGTAAATAAGGACAAGGAAGAGAACAAGGTAGGAGATGCATCCTTAGTGTACGTACCTTCTACTTCTAGATAGTTGACCCTTATGGTCTTAGGGGGAGCTATTCTAGCTCTGAACCCCTACATGGCTGGTATACTCACTTCTAAGTATGTGCCTTGGATTACAATTTTTTGGTGACATTATGATACAGTATGATAGAGAACACGATCTAAGTTTTTATCAGGATCAAGAAAGGAAGTTAAAGTTGCTTCTTGTGTCTATGCAGAAAGTATTAATGGAAGAAATCTACTTTGAAATCACCAAGTCCTCACTTGCGGTTAGAATAAATGATTGGAGATCATAGAAGCCCTAGTAGTTGTATTGTTAATGGACTATAGTTGTTCTCAACAGTGAAGAAAGAGGACTGATAATAATTATTTGTTAAGCAAAGTAATTTGAGTTTTAAATGAAGCCCAAGCATGGACACGTCATTTCAGAAATTAGTTGAAAAATTACTTAACAATCAAGTAAGTGGTTGGATAATCAAAGGAGAACTTGCAGTCAAGTAGAAAAGTGTCACAATTACATTCTTCAACAGAGATTGATATCAAGAAAATATTTGAAACATCTCAAAAGAAATTTATCAGTATGCTTCAGTGCATGAATTTCATGAAGCAGAATGGATCAAAATCTTGTTGAGTAGTGTTCTATGTGAGAGTATCAGTATAGCCATTGGAGATTTTGTTTTGGAGCCAACCTAGTGTTATCCTTGGAAGCACATATATTAGTATAGCTATTGGACATTTTTGGAGCCGACCTAATGTTATCCTTGGAAGCGCATACTTATTGTTGATCATCTAAAGAGAATTCACATAAGAGAAGAATTGATTGAAGATACAAATTTGAAATGTCATGCGAAGAAGTAGATAAAACTATTATGACAGGTCCATATGATTATGCGCCCATAGCCAAGGACATGGAGGATACATTCATGGTTGATAATGTTGAAGTATCAATGGCAAGCAATGGATATTCATCTAGAAAAGTTTGAAGAAACATTTCTGAGTACTCAAGAGGCTGAGAGTCTTTAAATCAACAAGAAGATATATTGATTTTAGATATCATAGGAAAGGAAGCAGGAAAAGAGAAGACTGAAGTGATGGACAATTCATCATCATTATTGTAAAGCTTGACACCCATAACAGACTTAGACTCATGGGGAGTAAATAAGTAAGTGGGAGTATATAATCTAAAGAAGTCATGAAAAATAGATCAGCTATTATAGAAGAGAAGTATATGAAGAAGAGGCTTAGTGAATTGGTTAGCAACTTTCCACTTGATCTTAGTTCACTCAAAGTTGGTCAAGCATCCTTGAAAGAGTTTGCAGTAAAAGGAAAAAATATTATTGCTGACTTTATGAATCATGTAAGTTAAGCTCCCATCATTACAAAGAAGATCTAGGAGGTAGAGGATATGATAGAGAAAACAAGGAAATCTATGGAAGATCCCTCCACTGATATCAATATGTGTATATAAGGGGCAGATTGATAAGATTGAGAAGGCAGAGAAGATAATATCAAAGGGTGAGTAAAGTAATGTATAGAATATTAATTCTATTATATGATCAAGGTCCTAGCATAGACTTGGAGAAGATGGAGAAGCTACAATATGCATTATGCGCCCATCTACAGATTGTTAATTCACTGATTGCATTTTGGGAGAAAGAGATCCAGAAGTTACAGATTGCATATCCAGATGTGTATGCTGAGTAAGTACATAGAAGTGTTTTTGAGTACCTTTTTCATTAATTTCAAAGGGGGAGTAGAGTATGAAGAATATGGAGTCTAGTATATGATAAAAAGGGAGATATAAGATAGAGAGTTTTTATATAAAAGTATAGATAGTAACTTCACCATATTCCTTTGTTGCCATTAATGAAAAAGGGGGAGATTGTTGGAAAGTTGAATAAACTGATGTATATGACTCTATTTAGTGTTTTAATTATGGAAACAAAGTCATATGATGTTTTGGAGTCATCACACATTATCAGAAGATCAGAAATTGGCTAAGTACAGAAAATAGGACAGAGAAAGGAACAAACTGTTATAGTTTTGATTACCGTGTGTTCATTTGTTATCAAAATGATATGTTCCTTTTATGATAAGTTTATGAATATGTTTACATTCTAATTCTAAGAGAGAATGATCAGATCTGCAAGTATGAAGAAGATACAACAAGTTGAAGAGGTACAGCCAGTGAATGACAGAACAGGACGAAGATCATGGAAAGAGCCGATAGAGATTGTTTTGGCATGGAATTTGAACTTATCCTTAGGACTTGCACCTTTGGATTAGTTATTTTTAGTGACCTAAAAATATATGGTTAAAAGTGAATGACTTGATTCATCCGGGATAATAAGTTAGAGCTATTTTGGTGAAGCAGACTGTGTGAAAAGATGTGTCTGTTCAGTTTGAGTAAAGTAGTTATAATTAATGTTAAGATGACTTAATGAAGGGTTGTATGGTTATGTAAGTTATCAAGTTACATTTTAAAAGTTTTCCTAAATCCAACATGTTCATGTCCT
Source organism: Thuja plicata (assembly GCA_018584345.1). Lineage (NCBI taxonomy): Eukaryota > Viridiplantae > Streptophyta > Pinopsida > Cupressales > Cupressaceae > Thuja > Thuja plicata. The sequence goes on from MU226596.1 coordinate 2,379,252, forward strand.
TCTAGGAAGTACTTATATAAGGTCATTTGTGATGGGAAAAGTTGTGGAAGCCAGAGATAAGAAAAGCAGAGCAGAGTGTAAAAGTAGCAAAGCTATATATGTCATATGTTGATGATATAGATATTTAAGTAGAAGAATTTAGAGTGAAGACAATATTTTTTTAGAGATCAATAAGAGGTTAAAGCATCAGTGCACAAAAGGAACTAATCAGACAAGCAGTGTTTCATCAGCAGTTCACCTTGCAGATACAGTGTGTATCAAAGATCTAGAAGGTTGTAGCCTTCACCACTTGAGTAGTGTGATCTTCAATAGTGATTCCTTAGAAAATTATTCCACCACCCCTAAATTGGTTATTTTAAAAGACTCCTAATAGGCTCTGACGCTTAACAAGGTCACTGTACTTCATGTATTGTAAAGACAACTCCTAATAGGGTTAAGGATCTTGTAACAAGGATCATAAGAAACTAGTATAGAATATTTGTGGGTACTAATTCCCACTAGGGTTTTCACCTACATTGGGTTTCCCCATAATCATATATGGTGTTATGTGTTGTGTATATTTATCTTACTTGCATTGATATTCAATTTTGGTACATAAGCATTAAGTAAAGATTTAGATAATAAGAAAAAGTATTAATTGATGGATCACTAATTCACCCCCCCTCTCAATTATCCTAATCCTAACACATGCTGCTTGGTTAGACATCTTAGTAGACTTCCCAAAGAAATATTGACTACCTCAGTTTTCCCATCTGACTAAGGGTGATAGGCTAAAGAGAAAGACAAATTTGTCCCCAATATCTTCCAAAGAGTCCACCAAAAGTGACCCACAAACTTAATATCCCTATCACTTACTATATTCAATGGAAATCAAAAGGAATTCTCACAATGTCTCTAAAGAATAGTCCTGCAATATGTGAAGCATCATTGGTTTGCTTGCACGGAATGAAGTGTTCCATTTTACTAAAATGGTCCACCACAAGAAACACACTCTCATGTCCCTTTGATGTCTTTGGCAATCCCAAAATGAAGTCCATACTTAGACAATCCCAAGGCCTTTAGGGTATGGATAGAGGTTTATACAACCCACTATTACTACTTTTTCCTTTATCCCTCTTAAATATCTGACACTGCTCCACACAATTTCTGACATATGACTATAACCTAGGCCAATAGTAAGGTGTATTCACCTGCTCAAGTGTCTTTTCCACTCCAAAGTGGCCTCCTAAGCTTCCTTGGTGTTTCTCCTTCACAATGTTCTCCCTCATTAAGCATTGAGGTATACACATGAGGTGTCCTTTGAACAATAGTCCCTCCTCTAACATATAATCAATGAATTCCACCTTAAAATCCTATTAGAACTTTACACATGCCTCATATGAATCGTTTAAATGATTATCCTTTTTGTAGAGGTCTTTCAAATAATTCATCCCCACTCTTTACAATTGTACCTCCTATATGGTTAGCACTCTTCTACTTAGAGCATCAAAAACCTTGTTGCTAACTCCTTTCTTGTGTTTGAACACAAATGTGTATGCTTGCAAAGCTTCCACCCATTTAAGGTGCCTTTGATTCAATTTTTCTTGTCCATTCAAGAAACTAAGGGCATGGTTATCTGTGTAGACCATGAATTCCCTTGGTAGGAGATAATGTCTCCACTTTTTAATTGCTTTTACCCTAGCATACAACTCCAAATCATAGGTGGATTAATTTTGTTTAGCCTCATTTAACTTCTCTAAGAAGAATGCCACAGGGTGTTCCTCTTGACTTAACACTTCTCCTATGGATAGCTTACTAGCATCACACTCCACCACAAATAACTGGCTGAAGTTTGGAAACCTAAGTGTAGATAGTTCTGCTATTCTTTTTTTCAACATTTCAAATCCCTGATCTGCTGCTATTGTCCACTTGAACTGGCATTTTATTCCTCGTTTGATAGTGTTGAGGATAGGGGCACATACATGACTAAAATTCATTACAAATTTCATATAGTAGGATGCCAATCCATGAAAACTCCTAACATTCCCTATGGATCTAGGTGTAGGCCATTCTAAAAAATACTTGACCTTATCAAGATCCATCTTCATACATCCATTAGCAACCACAAAACAAAGATAAACTAATTTATTTTTCAAGAACTCACATTTTTCCTGATTGATCATTAACTTCTCTTGGTGTAGCCTCCTCAATACAATCTCCAAATGCTTCATGTTCTCCTCCCTAGACCTACTAAAGATCAAAATGTCATCAAGATAAAATATTACAAACTTACTTATGAAATTTGCTAGCACTTCATTCATGAGCCTCATGAATCTGCTAGGTGCATTTGTTCAGCCAAAGGACATTACTAGCCACTCATACAACCCTTCATTTGATTTGAAGGTTGTCTTCCATTCATCACCAAGCCTAACTTTGATTTGTTGATACCCTGACTTTAAATCCACCTTGGAAAAATAACAAGAACCCCCATGTTGTCTAGCAAATCTTTAATTTGAAGCATTGAGAATCTATATCTAATTGTGATTTTGTTAATGGACCTAGAGTCAGTTCACATCCTCCATTTTCCATCCTTCCTAAGTGCAAGGATAGTTGGCACAACACACGAGCTCAAACTCTTCCTTATTAACCCCTTCTCCAACAAATCTTGTATCTATTTTTCTATCTCTACATTTTGACTTGGTGTCATCTTATATGCTTCTTTTTTAGGTATATTAGCTCCAGGTATGAAATCCATCTAGTGGCACACATCCCTCATGGGTGGAAATGCACTAGGAAATCCATTATCCACTATGTCATGATACTTTTCCAACAGTGCTTGTACTTCCTATGGCATACTGGCTTTCTCTTTGGTATCCTCCTTTGGCTTCACTATCACCACAAAACATACTCATTTATCCTTCTTCATAGCCTTTAGAAACTCCTTTTCACTCAAGAGAATCACACTAGTTCCCACATGCTTCTCCTCATTAGGTTCTTGTAAAGGATCCATTTGAAATTTCTCTCCTTGCTTGCTAATCACATAGTTGTTCTTCTCACCATCTTGAATGGCCTTAACATCATACTTCCATGGGTTTCCTATAAGAAGATGACATGAATCCATGGGAAATATGTCACATAGAACCTTGTCCTTATACTCACCTATTTTGAACTCTACCATTGTTTGTTCATCACCACTATCTGTTGCTCGTTGTTTAACCATGATACTTTATAGGGAGTGGTGTGAGGTATCATTCCAAGTTTCAGCTTGTCCACCGTCTCATTTGACACTATATTCTCTATGGATCCAGAGTCCACTATCACTCTGTAGATCTTTCCATGGGATCTACAAGTAGTCTTGAACAAGTTCTATCTTTGAGGTGGTTCTGTGACACTAGGAACTTTCAACAAAGTCCTTCTTAACATGAGATTCTCTCCATCCAATATTGGCCCTTCCTTGGAGATGGGAGAAGTGACACTTTGAGTTTCATCCTCTTATATCAATTGATTCCTTCTTTCTCCCATTGATGATGTGGAATTCTTGTCAAGACATCTTCCCATTGTATGCCCTAGTTGGTTGCAATTGTAACATATGCTAGTGAAGAAAGAATGGGACCTTCCTTGTGATTGGAATCTACCCCTTGGTGGTCCTCTTCCTCTATATCCTCCTCTCTAAGATGATCCTCTATACTGACTACCCCCACTATTATCCATAGATTAATTATCTTCTTATCTACTTGGGCTTTTTCCTCTGCCAAAGTTATTCATGCCTCTGAATCCTCTACTATTGTTACCCCTACCTCTTTGGTGGAAATCAATCCTCCTTCTAGTCTTCTCCTCTGCTCCTAAAGCTAACTAAAAACACTTGTACATAATATTAGGGGCCATAATACTAATCTCATCTTGAATCCCTTGTCTCAACCCATTAAGATAGCTTTCTACATTTTCTACTTCTTCTTGTCTTCTATCCCTTAAGCTCAATTTGTAGAACTCCTAAGTGTAGGCACTTACTGTCAGCTCCTTTTTCCTCAAGTTCTGCAAATTTTGATACATTTGGATCTCATAATCTGTGGATAAGAATTGTGCCCTCATTCTTATCTTCATTATCTCCCAAGAAACTACCTTCTTCTTACCAGTGGCTACCCTATCATCTTGCATCATGTTCCCCCACACCAATGAAGATCCTTTGAGTCTAGTCTTTGCATAGCTGACTCTCTTCTCCTCTGATACTTCCTTGTAGTCAAACTAGTTGTCTATGGCCTCTAACCAATCCAACAACTCTTCACCATTCAATCTGCCACAATAGTAGGGTATATGTTCCATACTATCTTTTTGATGGACTTGCAGGCATCCAAGAACACCTTTTTTTCTTTATCCATTTCCACTTCTTTTCCTTTAGATTCTCCTAACTAATGTTTAGTCTCATCATCATCACTCTCATCTCCCCATTCATTTATTCTGTTCTTATTCCTTGTTTTTTATACACTAGCCTTCTTCAAGAGGCCTTGAACATATTCCACAATGGCATCCCTACTCATTGCCTTAGGAGGCATTTTTTCAACCTCTTGACTCTCCTCCTCTTCAGACATACACCAAAATTTAAGACATTTTGGCTCTTATACCACTATGATGCAGAGGGTTTAGGGTCCTCCAAAATTCTTATTAGTTCTTCTAACCACCCAATGGTTACTCATCCAATATGGATCTCCTAGATGCTCACTATTAACTTGCCTCCTATGTATAGTTGATTTATTGAAGACACAAAATACTTCTAAGATTACTAGTCCAACTAGTTCTCCAATTTACTAGGCTTTTCCACTAGAACCTTCCCCTAGAATCCCAAACCCTTGATTATGATCTTCCCCATACATCCCATAGACTCTTGTCTATGACCTTGGACCATTAAAATTCCATTAGAACCTTTTCCCACACTTCTAGATACTTTACCAATCCAATTGTTGACAAATGCACAAGGAGGCCTAATTGGCTTATTTCCTAGTAGATCAAATTTCACTTTTTTGGGTCTAAAGCTCCCAATTCTTCCAAAACAACTCACAGAAGACCTTGAAAATATTCAATCTATCCGCCAACTCTAATTGAATCCAAAATCCTAGCTTCTCAATGCACCCACAACCCTAGCTATCACAAGGCCCTAGTTTTCAGCCTATACTTTAGGCCTTTGGACCAGTTAGGACAAAATACTACCAAATTGGTCTTCAAACTTCCTATCATCATTTCTCACCATTTTATCCTTCATGGGAACACTTTAGGGCTTCTACACATTCCACTATGTTCACCATCCAAGATCATGGGTGCTTTTTGCAATCTGATCCTCACCCTGTCCAGGCTCACCTGCTCCTAGTAATCAACCATAAGGCTTCATTCCAAATATAGGAATCCCATTGAAAAAAATGAAAGAAAAAACATTATGTACAGACCCTAAACCTTCATTCCCATGGTTTTAGCCAATTCCACCAGTGGATGCTTAGGTTAGAGCCATATTTACCTCTGCAACTCTATAAATGGAACTTGCAGACAAGTGGCTTAAAACCTACTATATATTTACACTAAGTTAACTTGAAATAAAACTACTAGATGCATAAGAAAGATAATGAGAAACACTACACCCCCATGGGTTCTGATCACCCAATCCAATCTGTACATAGCCATACAGAAAGAAAGAAACACTGTAGATTACAAAGAAAAATAGTCTGACATCTGTACAGAGGGTACACAAAAGTGTTATACAATACAAAACTCCATTAACCTTCTAAAAACCATCAATCCATGATAAAATACCCAAGCATGGGTAGTTACAACCGCTCCACCCTCGATTTCCAAATTCTTGCAAAACGTTGCAAAAGTTGCTTGAGCAACTTTTAAAAGTTGCTAGCAACTTTTTAGCATCTTTTTCTATTTGACTATTTTAGTCAACTCGATGGATAATTTTTTACTTCCATGACCCTAGTTAGGTTACTTAGGGTTCTAGAAGACACTCTAAACCCAAGTTAAACAAAAAATATCAACTTTTACCTTTCTAGGTTAGAATGACCACAATATCACTTAGGGGCACTCTTGGCTCTTACAAACATAGAGATGATCAACTTTGGATCCAAACTAGTGGATCTTATTAAAACCCACACAAAAAACCTAACACAAACCTAAAACACACAAACCACACCAAAATGGGAGGTGCCCTGCACCAACTGCTAAGTCTTTTGTACACCTTTTTCTTGGTAATTTGAAGCCATCAATCGAAACTTACAATCCTACACAATTAGTATACCATTGATGGCTTCATAATTATTAAGTGAAAGGGAGTTCTTTGATCCAGAACCCCCTTTGGTGATGATCCTATATATTTCACATAGACATGACACATTCCTTAGAAGACTTTTAATCTCACAATAGTTGATAAACAAAAATGTAGGCATCATGGTCACAATTCTTTGCAGACACACCATAAACAACTAGGAGAACATATGGTGTTAGAAGGCCTCGATGGGAAGAAATTAAATGGTACAATTATGGTCTTGTGCATAATTATGAACTGAAGATGGGGAATTTTCTAGTGTTCAAATATGTTTCAAAATATTTTTTTAAAGTGAAGATATTTGATACAATAGCTTGTGAGAAAAATCAAACAGAAAGGAAATCGTCCTTTCTTGGACAAAACTATCTTTTACCAAGAAAGGATGATTTCCTTTCTGTTTTATTTTTATGACAAGTTGTATGAAATATTTTCACTTTAAAAAATGATTTTGAAAAATATTTGAACACTAGAAAATTCCCCATCTTCAGTTCATAATTATGCACAAACTTTTCCCAGCTTTGTTCAAATTCCAGTTCCACTTTATCTATACAAGACCATAATTGTACATTGAATTTATGCCCATCTCAGGCCTTCTAACACTATATATTCTATGCAGTTGCACTTTCATTCTTGTTTCAGAGTGGGAAAATCTTATTGTGGATGCGAGGGAGAGAAGCCAAACACAAAGAAGATGCACATAAACATGATAGCTGGGAATCATAAATGTAGATATCAAAATAATTGAGAAACATAAATGTATATATGATGGTCACAATTGTTTGGAGATACAACATAATTGAGTGGTATACCCATATGAGGAAACACAACCACTACTCCTCTAGTTGTAAGTTGGCACTACAGGATACAAAAACCATAGATAAGGAATAAATTTTGAGAGCAGGGGATGGCTATAATGACCAAAATAATACAGGGTCCCTATATTATTTTGGTCATTATGGCCCTCCTCCTCTGCTCTCTAAATTTATTCCTTATCTATGGTTTTTGGATCCTACAATGCCAACTTAGAACTGGAGGAGTAGTAGTTGTGTTGCATCGTCTAGGTATACCACTCAATTATGTTGTGTCTCCAAACAATTGTGACCATGACACCTACATTTATTTTTCTTAGTTGTTGTGTCCCAGGATCCCTTATGACCCTTTATGACCCTTTAAAATCCCTAAGGTTACATCTTAGATATCTTAAAGTGTCATAAAGGGTCATAAGAGACTCCTAGGAGGGGCCAAATGAGCTTCCACCTTCAAGTGGTTGGCCCTGTTAAGTAGAGAATGTTAAACTATTATCAAAACAAAGAGAAGCTCAATATTTTAACATCTCACTCCATGCACATGACAAATATTTTTTTTTTAAACATATCATACCATCACAATTGTGACAGTATTAAGAGGACAGCCAATGCCAAAATACTACTCATGACATCTAGATGTCAGAATAGTCCGACAGCTGGATGTCACATGTACATCATATCCATCACATACCCAGCATAATGGCGATACTCATAATGTGTAGCAATGAAACACTAACCCTCATATCTGGTACATATTGCGATGGTCATGACAATCACAATAACGATGGACATAGCTACCATTGGTGCTTTCGACACCAAAACTGCAACACCAGTCTGTGTTGATTTCCTGATGGATTAGTGTCATAATTATGATGCATAGCTATCAAAAAGAGGTCTCAAATGTACTAGTGCCCTGATCCAAATTTAAATTGGGAAGGCCTAGGCCCCCTAAAGTAAACATTGATTCTTTCCTCTATCAAACACCCAATTGTGATCATGCAAGAACTGCTTCCTTTTGATCATAGTATGTTTTCCCTTCATCACTTTCTTAGGATCATAATCTCCCCTTTCTTTATAAACAAGAAATTTTGAAAATAAAAAAATTTCATAATAATTTAGCCCCAACGTCTGATCCATTTCTATATTAGATGTATCATCCTTATAGAGAATACTTATTGGTTCTACTTGATCAATTTAGTCTTTGGATTTTTATGTATGTTTTTTCTTTGAAAAATCATCTGGTGCACTATAGTCTTTGTTGAATGAAAGATCTAGAGAATCATGTATATGATTAGTTATAAAAGAATTAAAATGAGTCTCTTTTGCTTGACAATCATCCTATACACAATTTTTTCCATACTCCAGACTTTTCTCCTCACAAAAAGATAACTCATATTCCAGAACTATTACTTATATTATATCAAGAATCTTATCGAAAAGGATATTTGGATAATTTTCTAGACTTTTATTCAACATATTCTCATCATTATGCTTTGTTATTTCAGTCTCATCTTCACAAGTCTGATACAAATCTTTCTCATAGGATGAAGTAAAAGATAAATTACCTTATGAACGCATATTTTGAGTGTTATCAACTTCAAAATCATCATTAGGCTAGCTACCTTCATCATGATGTTGATTGATTTTATTGTATATAAAATCTCCTTCACATAATGGATTCAGGAACATAAAGAGCACATATTTATCTTCCTCTACTTCCTCCTCAAACACTAGATTTAGGAACATAGAAAATTTAGGCACACCTTCATGAGAGTTTTCATCAAGATCATTGGATGTTTAATCAATTAGACTAATATCTTCATTGAATTTATTTTCTGAAACTTCTTGTTGTTCATATGTTGTATGTTGTTCTATTTCATCTCCTATATTTCATTTTTGGAAGTTATCATCTCCTTTGTCTAGTACTCCCTGAATATATACTGATCCATCAACTTTTTTATCATGATGAAAAAAACTTTGACCACTCTTATCAACATATTTTTGATATTCCATGTCTAAGAAAGATGAAATTTCTTCTATACTGGTGTAGGAGCACCTAGGTTAGGAAGCATTTTCAGGTTTGTAAGTTGTTTGTAAGGTGTTTTGTTCTACCACTTTCATAATGACCGAGGTCAGTTCAGGGAACAAACACCATTGTTGCTTACTAGTTTGTTTTTCAGTTTAGTGTGTGTTAAGGTAGTTTATAAACCTTTGAAAATCCAAAAAGGGCTCTAGCAACCAAAATTGTGAATTAGCACTAAGTTATAGTGCTCTGTTTATACTGGTGCTCAAGCAGTTCTGATTCTCAGGAATGCTACTCGGGAATTTTTTTCGGGCTTCACTATGTCACTCGGGTTAAACTATGTTGGTCATGTATGTTGTTCAAAATGCTTGGTGATGTCTCTTGGGTTACACTTGGTTCTCAGGGATGTTTCTTAGTGATGATTTCTCGGGTTTTCTTATAGGTGCCAAGTTTTTTTTGACACACAGGTGTTGATGTTCAGTTGGTACTGATGATTGTTCTGATGCTCGGTAAAGTTAATACTGGCATTCAGTAATTTCAGTTAACGGTCCATAAATCATGGCTTTGTCTTTTATGACAAGCCTAGTAAATATTAATGGTTCAATATGTGTCACCTTATCTTGAATGAGAAATTACACTTGGCCGAAGTGATGGGAGGTTGCTAAATGATCGCCCATACCTGCATTCATGAGGTTGGTGAAAGTTGTTGAAGAAGTGCCAGATAAATGTCTTTGTGCATGTTGTTTCAAACTATAGAAGGAATGTGTATTGTAATAGTTCCAAGAAGAAAATAGAAGTTGTAGAGTGTTTGGAGTCTATATTTTGGAGTTTCACTATTTGTTTCAAGTGCAAGTAGATGAGTTTTATTCTATTTTGCAGGTTGTGAGTTCTTAACCCATTTTGGGTTGTAATATTTCATGGCTCCTCGAGGTTCTTGAATTCATGGTGAAAACCATGTGCCTAGATAGGATTTGATAGTCCAACCCTTGTACATATCTTTAGGTCTTGTTTAAGTAGGCAAAGTGTTAAACATGAGAGTGGATTTCTTACCCTAGGCGAGCTTGAGGATAGTCTGGTTAGGGAAGAAAGTGAAGGGATATGTTGAGTGTATTGGTTGAATGTGTTGGTTTAGCCAGAAGAATAAATCTACCCTTGTAGGTTCAGTAAGCATGAAGAGATGATTCATTGATGGGGGACTGGGTCTTGAGTGAAAGGTGAAGATCTTAGTGACTTCCCTTAGGTTAGGGTGTAGAATACCCTATAAGGTCTGAGCAAGAGACCTTAGAGAATGGTCAAGCTGACTCTCTAGTATTGGACCCACTACCCTTACATCATGTACTAAGAAGGTTTTCTTCCTCTTCATCATGGTCATTAATACCTATTTCCATACACATCTCATCATGTAAAAATTCTTTTCAAATTGATCCAAATTTTATTCCTCCATCTCATCATTCTTTTAATTTTTATCTATTTCAACACAAATGTCAACAACCTTTTTCATGTATAGTACCATTTTCAGTCTAATCATAAACTTTAGTTGCATTCAAATTTGGAGCACTTGTAAATTCGACCCTATATTCATCATTTTCTTCCCTCAATACCCCATATACTTGCTCAATAAAAGTTATGATTTGAGAATCACGATATATTCCTAACTCACAGAGTTTATCCATTAATTTCCTTCCAAAAGAAGTGATATCTTAAGGTACTTCCCAATAAATCTTTATCATTCTCATGAACAAATGTACTGCAAATTCACCCTCATATATTTCCCAATTTAAGAATGTATCCAAAGGGGACATCTAAGATTCTTGTTCCATAATGTAATGTGAATCTTCTTTCTTTATTTTTTATTCTTCATCACTGAAATTTCCATCAAGCAAAAGGCCTTGTTCAATTTGATGATCAACCTCCTTTTCTCTTTCTTTATATTCTTCTTTTAATAGTTGAAAGAAAAGCTTCAGATAAGGGTCATCTGGCAAGATTCCTAACTGATAAAATTTTCTTATAGATTCCTTGCATGGGGATATGATGTTCAATGGTATCGTGTTATAAATTATTGCCATCCTTATGAACAAATGTGGTGGAGACTCCCCCTCAAATCTCTTCAAACTAAATAATGCATCAAGTGGAGATATATAAATATCCTCTTCCAATGCTACAATTTTGGTCTTCATACTATTTGTAGCACATGTTTTCCTCTTCACTATCATCATAAAATACAACAAGAAACCATTGCTCAAACTGCCTCCATGATGTGATACTCTGTGTAGGTAGTAATTCATATGCTTCTTTTGCATAGTCTGTTAAAGTCCTGACAGAAAAATTCATCACCTGATCTTCTATACAAATATCATACTCTTCTATAAATATGTAAAATGCACCCAAGTGTTGCAGTGTCGATTCATCCCATTCTCCATGGAACTTTGGTAGTAGTTATAAAAGTTTTGGGAATAACTAATTTGGCTGATAATCAAAATTGCTTAAATCCAATGGCCTAATGGCATCTATAATAAAAAAAATTCTCTGAAATGGTTGAGAAATTTGGAAAAATTATCTACAATTTCCTTCTGAGTCTTCTCCCTCGGTAGAGTCACTAACTGAAACACCTTATTAAATAGAGTTTCCATCTTCTTTTCAAAAGGAAAATACTTAATGTCTTCTAAGTTCTTTCTCCCAATACAGTCTCAAATATATCACCAGAGCTTCTCGGTAAAAAAAAATGTTATTTTGAACAACTCCCCAGCAGAGTTGTCAATCTGTCGGTGCTCAAATCAATAGATTGCATTTCCTATGGACTTGTTGATCCAATGATGGGAAACCCAAGTGATATAGCCAACTAATAGGCTCAACCCCAAAAAAAGGTTGGAAGTTCTCCAATTTTGTCTCTATAGAACAAAGTCTATTAGGCCTATACCTTAAATGTATCGTTCAAGTTTTAAGTCTTTTGGTCAAAAATATAATACACTTAAAAATTTCTTTCTCAAACTTGAAAGAAATCAACTTAAACACAATATGCTATAGACTACAAAACTAAAATACTCAGAGATCATAAAGAAGATTTAGTAAATATGAATGTTAGGTTAGATGAACAGATGGATACGATATCACAAAAATATAAACAATGAACTAAATAACTATAATCCAAATAATTATTAGATCAGTGCCTTATTCTATCATGGGAAATAAAGTCAAAATCATCCCGACCCTACATACAACCTTAGAGACAATTTTTAAGAGACAATCACTTCAACATTATTCAAATGAGCATATATCTTAGATTAAATTCATAGTTTATTTCAATTGTATTTAACTCTTCAAATGATAGACCGGTTGATTGTGGGCATAATTAATTGAATTGAATCATACAAGATGAAAAGACCAATTGAAAATATAACTGTAAACTTAATAAAAAGTATGCACATTCAAAATACTTTATTTAAGAAAATCAAAATATTTTATCCAAGGTACTAATAAAAAATGAAGTTGAGTCAATTGTCACAGATGAAAGAAAAATAACTTATCTTTATTGATTTTGAAAAATGGTATATCCAAGTTCATGTTATAGTCATTGATCAAAACTATCCAATCTGATAATAATGATGATAAAAATCCCCTCTTTCATATTGATCTTAATATCCTTATTTATATGAAGTCCAAAGGATGTGAACAAGCTTCAAATCAATAGGTCTGTTCATAACTAATACCTAATCCTAAGATCAATAACTTAACATTAGCAGTTAGAATTAAGGAGTATTTAACATCCTTGTTAGAAATTTTTTTCGACCAAACGGAGTCAGAAAAATGGTCAGTAACAAATCACTTGTGATTTGTTAGAGATAATTCTAAATAATGATAACTCTCAAATCTTCAATATCATATCTAATATAATAATGAGTTTTTAATATGGTCATCATGAAACATTGACCATATACTCATCTACACATTTTTCCTATGAAAATATATATTATTTTCTGGTGTGTGAAAGAGCTTTATCATTAAGAACAGGAACTTTGATATTGTCGACAAACCTCTAGTATCCTTCATTTTCATGCATACTACTATGTATGTCTGCATGTATTATCTTTCAGTATTTCACCTAGGTCACATTGTTTTTTCAACCACTACCTTTGAAACTCTACATGAAAATGATAACGACGTATCAAATGATAATCAAAACCTTTAGACAAATTAAAAGTATTTAAAACAAAACAAATCAATTTATGTCATGTTTTTTATTGTTGGTAAAAATAGGTTTTATGGGGACCCGAAACCCCTTTCAACCATTAAAAAATAGAAAAGGTGATAAACCCGCTAAATTGAAACATGAGTGAAACCCAGCCCATGAAACCCAGGACCAACACAAAAAACCAGAGACAAAAACCAAAATCATCTAAACCACCTAGCAACTGAAAACCAAAAAATGATCCAGCAAAAAAGCAGGGGAATAACAAGATATAGGAAAACTCCACGAGAGTTCCTTCCACTTCCTTCTTAGCCTCAGACACCTTCTTAATGACAACATTGAATACTGAGAGTCCCAAGATATTTTCTTGGATTTTCTTCTTTTTGGCAGAACGTGTGTGCTTGCCTGGACCTACATCCTCCTTATCCTCTTTTTCATCCTCAATCTTCTCAATTGGAGAACCAATATCCAACTCCTCTTTGATGGAGTTAAATCACTCCATAGAATAACCCATCAAAAAGTTGTTATCCTTCATGTTCTTCTTCAGAGTGTTCTCTAGGATGTCAAATCTGTCTCTCAGATTCTTCAAATTATTCTCATCCTCTTTGTCCCTATTTCCATCAATCCTGGTCGACCCAGAATCCATTTTTCCTTGGATAAGATCAACTCTAGAAGACAAGGCACAAAAGCTAATATGGAGGCTTTTAATTCCCATAAAGACTCATTTCATAAGGAAAAACAAGTACATTGACATTGCCTTCACAGTTTGGAGAACTCCAAATGGGGGTTCAGTTTTGTCATCCAGGCCATCTTTAAGGAGTTGTACATTTTGTTCTTGCATGTCAACCATTCTAGAAAAAAGGAATATTCAAAGAACAAGAATGGGCATTACCCTTCTTAGCAATGTCCAGACCAGGGGTATCATCCTCCTTCCTCACCAACGGCACCTCCATGACCACCTCGAGCTTCAGATAAATGTGAACATCATGATCTTTGGAGCTCACATAGTTGACCAATATAGGAACTTTCTGACCACCCACATCCCCCTCAATGTCTTCAGGGTCAATCAATTTCTCCTTGGTGATATGGGAAAACACAAAATTTTCCCCTTTATCATAAAAAATATCACTAAAACTGACAAGGACTCCTTACTCTTGTCTTTAGACTAGGACTGAGGGATATAATCAGTCTCCTCATAACCAACAACACTCTCACCATCAAAGTCCGTATCCATTCCTTTATTTTTTCAAATTTTAAATTTTTAATAGTCATCTCCGCCATGTCCTCCCCCACCTGACTCCTTTTACCCAAGGCCTTAGCAGAGCCAAAGTCTCTAGGTGAGAGAATAAGAGGGATGCTAACCATAATTTTCTTAACATGCTCAACAATAATTAGAATGAGGCCCTCGTGTAGAATGGGCTTGCTCTCTTTTTTCCTGTGGTCGATAAAACTATGACGAAGAGAATGAAAAATGTAGAAAGGAAATGAAACCCTTACCTTATGTCTAAAATGGCATAACATCATGAAATGGTAAGAGTGAGCCCTTTTATACCTCCCATCTAGGGAGATATACTCCATAACAACAGTAAGAACCTTCGCCTAGAACTCCTTGATGGAGTCGACATCATAACAACCGCCATAATCTTTCACCAGACTCTCAGTCTTTGCCTTGTCCTTTGGGAAGTGTTGAATAGCCTTCTAGGATATCTTCTTATCTTTGTAAAACTTCAAGCCCTTGGTATTCAAACCAGTCACCCTAGTAATTAGGTCTTCTATAATTTTAACGACCATTCCTCTAATAACCATAGTACCATCCTTCCAAACTCTCTAAAAAAACTTTCATTACAACATTTTTAGAACCATGAAGGTGCTCCATGTAGGTTATGAGGTCACCCTTGCTGAGCTTATCCTAGACATCAATATAATTCTTCCATTTCCTACATTTCTTTGGATCCTTATAGTTAATCCCACCACCCATGATACCCTTCAATAATAGGCTCTCAGTAGTAATAGCGGAAACAAGATAGAGATACAACACAATAGCTAAATTTAAATTGTTAAAAGTGCAAGTATACATGTGTCTACACTTAGAAACCTCAGGAAAGACAAGCCTTTTCATAACTCTATTTACTCAATTTAATGACATGCGTATTTTCATAAGAAATCTAACTATATCAATTCATTACGAATATTTGGTAAAAGGATAGCACTATCAATTTAAAAAAAAATTAATCTTTTTGGATCAAAATTTGGGATCCAATCAATAAAGGTAAAATTGCAATTTTTGAAACTAGGGTTTTCTGAATTTAGAAAATTATCCATTAATTCTAGACTATTGCATTTTAAAAGAAAAAACCTTCCGAGAGAAGAGAAGTACATACATGTCCTTTATATTTATTTTCAAACCATTCAAAAATTTCACTAATAGGTGTGCCATATCCATTCCACTAGGTGAAAATTCTGAATTTTTTGCATAGCTCTTTTATCTTCTCCATCTTCCTTGATTTCATATGAATAACATCATTTGTCTCATCCATCGTAGCATGAAATTTTTTTTTTTGATTCTGGAGGGATACAAGCCTCCCTCATACCGTTCAGTGGATGATTGACAATTTAGAGAATGTCAACTCTGGATGTTTGCAATGTGAGTATTACACAATAGTCTGAGATTTCCACGTGGTAAAAATGGAGGATTGGGAAAGGAAGGCATTCCCGGTAGATCCCAATGAAGTACATCAAAGGTACTACATAGGGGATACCAAAATCATTTTTCATTGTTGGGCACACAAAATGACCTGAACCTAATCTCTTCTTTGATTTAACCTTCACCCATTGATTAGGGTTATCTTCTTTTAGTTTAGAATTACAATTTGAGTGATGCATCATAGAGGCCAAGATTGGACTAGATTTCAATTCATCTACATATTTTGATCCAGGAAACCTGTTGTAGGCATATTTAGTTTTCACAAAAAGGGAGAATTTTTTATCAATTTTTTCCTGAGAAATAAGTTAGATGCGATCTTGAATAGTTGAAAGAGACCCTCAAAGAAGAGGATCATAGGCCTCCTTTAATCCAAACTTCCATAGCGGAAAAAGAAACAAATCTTTTTCCCATGGGGAGAACACCCTTTGAAGAATGAGGAAGTAGAGCATGTAGAGGACCTGAACCTCAAGAAACCAACTTGCGCTTAGGGTCCAGATGCTATAGATCTAGATCACATAATGGAATTGGCTTATTAATAGAGTTCTCTCCAGGGTAGTCATTTTGAAAGTTGATGAATTTTTTCCAAAATTTGGCAGAGCGAGCCATCATTCATTAGCTCGCAAACTTTGTTGATAATTAAATATTAAATATTAATGTTAGATTAATTATCCATCAATCCATATTAAATTTTAATTAGGTATATAATGTCAATTTAATTAATTAAATTAAATTTATTTAATTCAATGAAATTAATATTTTTATTTTTATTTTAAATTATTTAATAATTATAGATATTATACTTACTAATTGTTCAAACCTGTTAAATATAGAAAATCAGAGAAATGTAATTGCAAAGATTAAAGGAACAATTATACAATGAAACACACACATAATTTTTTTTTATCATGGTTCACCAAACATGGCTACATCCACACTGAGTAGAGGATTCTTATTACTATAAATTAAATTACATTACAAGGTTACAACAATAGCTTTAAATAATCTCTCCAAGAATATGGAATGCTAAGAGTCAGCTTTGGAGGGAAAGAAAGAGATGTCTGTTGGACTTCATCTCAACAATCTCCCTCCTGATGGCCAATGGATGCTACCACTGATCAACCATTCCCCTATTTTCCCTATTGATTTACCTCTTCTTTACAAGTCCAAGAGAATTCCTAGCACATTAAAACTTCTCCTTGGGTACAACCTTGGTCAAAATATTTGTCGAATTGACCTTTGTGTCAATCTTAACAACCTTCAATCTTCCCTCTTAAATCATATGTTGAAAAAAATGAGCATGAATATCAACATGCTTTGAGCAACACTGAGATGAGTGATTGTGATCCATAAAAATGGCACTATGACAATCACAATTAGGAACATAATTGCTTTGCTGATATTTCAAATCAGTAAACAAACACTATAAGAAAATCATCTCCCTAGCGCCTTCAGAAAGTGCCAAATATTCAGCTTCAATGGAAGAAAGAGCAATAGAATGTTGTGGCCTTGAGGGCCAAGTAATGAAATCCCCAGCAAACATGACTATATAACTGGGAGTAGACCTTCGTCTATCCAAATATCTAGCAAGATTACAATCAGTAAATCCCTGCAACTGTACATTACTACTAAATACCATAGACAATAATTAGAAGTTCCCTTAAGATATTTCCATATCCATTTAAGAATTTCCCAATGTGTCTTCCTGGGATTTCTCATTAATCTACTCACAACTCCCACCACATGAGAAATGTTGGGACATGTAGAAACCATAGCATAGATAATGCTACTAATTGTTGTTCTATAAGGAACTCCTTCCATAAAATCCTTTTCCTCTTCTATTTGTGGACACCAATCAGAAGATAAGTGAAAATGAGAAGCAAGGGGAGTAGAAATAACTTTTTCCTAATCCATACCAAAAATTTCAAATAATTTATCAATGTAGTATTTTTGTGATAAAGTGATCTCCTTCTTAGTCCTATCCCAGGTGATTGTCATGCCAAGAATATTCTTGGCTGCCCCTAAGTCCTTCATAGAAAATGTTCTTTCCAAATGAGCTTTTAGCCCACCAACAGTCTTAGGACTAGCATCAGCTATCAACATGTCATCAACATAGAGAATAAGAATTAAGAACTCACCATTGGGAAGTTTCTTATAATAAATACATGGATCCAATTCACATCTCATGAAATTGTGAGAAATCATGGATCGATAAAATTTTAAATACCATTGTCTCAGGGCTTGTTTGAGCCCATACAAACTGCACTTGCGTCTGCAATAAATATGCTCTTGCCCCTTCTTGATGAATTCAGGAGGTTGATCCATATACAACCCTTCATCTATATCACCATGTAAGAATGCAGTCTTCACATCAAGCTCCTCCAACTCGAGATCACATACAACTACCAATCCCAATATTGTTCGGATTGTAGTCATGTTCACAACCAAAGAGAAGATCTCAGTAAAATCTATCCCCTTTTTCTGATCATATCCTTTTACCACTAATTTGTCTTTGTACAATGTTTGCGACCTCCATCTTTGTCTTTTAATTTATATACCCACTTGTTCTGAAGTGGTCTTTGATTTGGTGGAAGAGTGATCAAATCCCATGTGTTATTGGCTTTAAGTGAACTCATTTATTCATTCATGGTGACCATACATTTATCATTATCATTACTCTTACAAGCAGATTTGTCATTAGCCGATTCAACTTATTCAGAGATTAATAATTTTAGCTCTGCCTCTTCAGTGAATAACAGTTCATAATCTAAAAAATTTAAAGGAATTCATCTTTGCCAGGAAGACCTCCTCAAATCTTGATTGTTGCTTGAATAAAAAATTCTTTTATTATATATCTACTGCAACTTATTTGAGGTTTCTAGAGACGCATTTTGGTTGAAATTTTTAGTCTTTGAATGAATGCCAAAATCATTGGTTTTCTGTCCAATTTCTCTTTCAGTCTCAGAAGGTTCAGACCTGATTTCCTAATATTACTCATCAAAAAGGAAACTATGGCTCGACCTTCATTTCTAGATGAGGAAAATCGATTTTCAACAAAGGATATAATTTGGGGTTGCATAGGAGGCAAAGGATAGTTTTGCAAATTACAACTGTCCTTCATATAAACCATGGAGGGAGAACAATGACCTGTGATTGAAGAAAAGGGACCCACAGTCACTCCTAAATTCCCTCCACTCACACACCATTCACTGTGAGACAAGGTGGTAGGAGTGTTGAAATGCACACCAACCCACACACTATTCACCATGGGGCATGTGGAATAGGTGTTGAAACACACTCTATTATGGGAGAAAAGAGGTGCAAATTTGACTATTGTTTAGTCAATCTTCTCATTTTTGTATCACATGCCACATCATTGGGAATTTTATCATATGACATAGTGCCATACTCAATTTGATAATTGGATGACTCATTTTGATCATTGTGGGTATTCCCAGCATCACCCATCCTGAGGATTGATTGTGAAGAGTCTTCTATATCAACATTCTATATACTATTTGTGGATGTAATGTCATCAATCTGTGCATTATAGCCAGAATGATAAAGAGGTTCTTTATGGTGCTAAAACAGAGGTTGGTGAAGCAAACATGTGCTGAAGATTTGTTGTTGTATGGCCATGTGAGGAGATGTGAGGAAAATTAATGCCATTGTTGGCAATATTAGACAAGGGAATATAGTATTTTGCTTGTGTTTCCTCTAAAAAATCTAGAAACATCATCTCTTTAATGACCACATCTCGACTCCTTACTATTTTCTTTCCAACTAGATCCCATAAGCAAAAACCAAACTGATATTCATCATATCCCATGAAGATACAGTACTGCGATTTGGAATCAAGTTTTCTCCTTTTCTCCTTTGGAACAAGAATAAACGCTTGACACCCAAACACTCAGATGCGAGAATAGGGAACCTTTTTCCCCCCACTCTTCATTGGGTATACCAAACTCCAAATGAGATGAAGGGATGTGATTAATGAAGTAAACAATTGTGTTGAATGCTTCTGCCTAAATTTCTTTGCTTAAGCCAGCATTAGAAAGCATACACCAATATTTCTCAAGAATGGTTTGATTAAGTCTTTCCGCTGCCCCATCTCTTGAGGAGTGTAGCGGACAACCTTAATCCTTTGAATACCATGATCTGCACAAAAACTATCAAACTCCAAAGAACAAATTCACCTCCATTATCTAACTTTAAGAATTTGATTTTGTGACTATGATTTTAAACAAGTGCTTTGAAAATTTTAAATTTTGAAAACACTTTAGATTTTTGAGAAAGCATATAAATCCAAAATTTCCTAGTATAATCATCAAGGAAAGTAACAAAATAATTTGCAACTCAATGAGAGGTTGCCTCGGTAGGACCAAAGACATCTAAGTGCACTATCTCCATAGATGTTTTTTTATCATGTCCATCCTTCAAGAAGCTGACCCGCCTTTGTTTCCCATGAAGACAATGTTCGCAAAACTCCAATTTTGTGGATTGAACAACCAATAGTTGTTCTTGGTTGAGCATAACCTCAAGGTCTTTCTTTCTCATGTGGCCTAATATTTGATGCCAAAGAGCCACATTTCTTCCCACAACATTCATAGCAACTCCCACCTCATCAATAGTTTCTATAGTATAGAGGATGCCAACTTTGTCACCTTTTACAATCACCAAAGAACCTTTAGAGATATTCCATGTGTCTGTGTGAGTGGTGCGAAATCCTTGTGTATATAGCTAAGTTATGGAAATCAGATTTCTCTTCAATTTGGGAACATGGTGTACCTCTTTTAGAAACCATTTGATTCCTCCAATGAGCTGCGAAACAACATCACCTTTTCCAACAATTTCACAAGATTTGTTGTCACCCAAATAAACATGTCCAAAATCACCTTCTTCTAATTTGTGAAGGCTTCCATGCAAGAATAGGAATGGAAGGAAGCACCAGAATCAATTACCCATGAATTTGATTTTGTATCACTTGTTGATAGTATTAGAATACCATCATCCTTATCATGAGTTATGTTTTCTTTTCTGTCCAACACCCTTTCTTGTGCCTTCTTATATTTTTAACAATCCTTCTTAACATGGTCTGGTTTGCCACAAAACCAACAATCACATTGTCTTCCTCAGGACTGCAATCTTCTTGCGGATTTAGACCTCCTATTGGAATTATTTATGCCTCTATTATGACTTCTTCCCTTATTTTTAGTACTCACCATCGTTAAGGCTTTGCTGGTTGAAGACTCTGTGTTCTTTCTTCTCTTGTCTTCACTAAGAAGAGTTGTTGAAACTTCATCAAAGAATAGATTTTTTGATCTTGGTGTTGTAGTGCTAATTATAGCTATTACAACTCCATCCCAGCTGTTTGGAAGAGACCATGATAGTAAAACAACAACCTTGTTCTCATTTTCTTTCTTCATGCCAACAGAATCCGCTTGGCTGATCAAGGTATTGAATTCATTGAGATGATTCGTCATGGCCTCACCTTCCCTCATATTCAATTTGTATATAACCTCTTCATGTGATGAAGACTTTATTTGTAGTGGATGCCATTGCACATGTGGTAGAGAGCTTGTCCCATACCAACTTTGTTGTTGCTTCATTTACAACATTGTATAATGGATTATCATCAAGAGAGAGAAAGATTTTTTCCTTGGCCTTTTCATCAAGTGATTCCCAATCTTCATTACTCATTGCAATAGGTTTCTTTGTTTTTCCCTTGAGAGAAAGTGAGAGACTTTGCTTGATGAGTAGTAATAATTTGTATCTTCCATATCCTGAAATTCTTCCCTACAAATTTATGTACCCTTGAATCTTCCATAGCTTTGGAAAATCTCTGTTAATTTCCCAATTAAATTTTCAACCAGCTCTGATACCAATTGTTAAATATAGAAAATCAGAGAAATAAAATTGTAGAGATTAAAAGGACAATTATACAATGAAACACACACACAGACACACATATTTTATCATGGTTCACCAAACATGGCTACATCCACATTGAGAAGAGGATTCCTATTACTATAAACTAAATTACATTACAATGTTACATAAGTAGCTTTAAATAAGCTCTCCAAGAATATGGAATGCTAAGAGGCAACTTTGGAAGGAAATAAAGAGATGTTTGTTGGACTCCATCTCAACATGCCAAGAATATGAAGACATGAAGCACACATGACCAAGGAGCACAAAAAAAGAAGAAATAAAACTCAACAACTATTTCTACCAAGTATATACCTAATCATTGAATTTTAGGGTATAACTGAAGTTAATTTAAACTTTATTAAAATTGTCAATTATTTCAAGATGATTTATATTAGTGTGATTGGGTGAAAAACTAAATTTTGTTCATATAGTATGAATTATAGATTGGATTATTAATTCATATATTAAATTTACTTATACATATAAACTTACTCAAATTATTTACATTTCAAAGGCTATCATTCAATTGTAAATGAAAACTGAATCTTATGATAATGTGTTTTTAGAATAGTCAAGTTCTTAGCATTATTATCTATATTTATAAAAAGTTAAGATTATTGTTCAATGAATGACATTAAATTTTACCAATATCATCCCTCTTAATATTTTCAAGAGAATAGAGAGGGGAAATTTAGGTGATGCACTCATCACGTAAAACTAAATACATAACATATGTATGACATAAATTCCTAATTACGTTCATCATGCATGGATGCATTTACTTATGTCTTTCTTTATTACTCTCCTCCTCAATTAGGAGGCTAATATTATAAACACACTATCATTCAACCATGGTATATATCATGAAATTTTTATGCCACTTTCAACTGCATGAGCACTAAGATCTTAACCAGAATCTCTATTTTAGCTATATAGCTATTCATAATTGCAAGAAGGAAGAGAAATATATATCATTTTTTGTGAATTACAACTTTCACTAGAAGTTAAGTATTTGTGGCGACCCTAAACAATGAATCAATGTCCATGTTATGAATATGTTCATTTGGAATAGTTAACTTCTTAGGGTTATTGTTTATCTCAATTAAAAATTGTGGTTGAACAACTTTCACTATAATTTATGCCTTTGTGGGCACCCTCAAATACCAAATCAATGTCAATTTATGAATATGTTCTTTTTGTATAGTTTAATTTTTAGAATTATGTATTATCACAATTAAAAAATTATGGTTGATTTCATAAATTAAATAATATTTTCTTATATATTTTGAACATGAATTATGTTTATAATTATATAATTATTATTATTATTTGAAATTTTATTCTAAAAAGAGATGATAATAAATATTTCAATAAAATATATATCTCTCATAAATATTTATTAAGAACATGGTATATAAAATAAGTTAGAAATAAAAATAATATTAAGTTGAATTAAAAATTATTAGTTCATTCTAGTTATATATTGTTCACTTATTGCAAATATAACATATCATATTAGATAAACCAATTTAATTATCTCTAAGAAACTTTTATATGAAATTACACGAAACAAGTGTATTTATTCAAACTTCAATTTCTATAATGTATATATATAATTCTTAACGTTTTATCATATATATTTTTAAATAAAGTAACTTGGAAAAATATTTGATAATAAATATAAAATGAATGGAATGTAAATTAAAAATTATCAATATATTTTTAATTGAAAAATATGAATAATTTAAAATTTATGATTTAGAAGAGATTGAAAGAAACTATCATTCTTATGTATGTATGTATGTATGTATGTGTTAATCTCTAAGATTTGTTGATGATTAGTGACCAACACTTAGTCATTCACCTAGGCAGTTTTAGTTGGCTATCACTGTGGTTGAGTTGAAACTATGCAAGGCCGAGTTACATTGCTGAGCTGAGAAGGATACAGGGATATTAAGTGCCGAGCGACAGACAGTCAAGTGTCGAGCAGGACAATTTTTGTATACATGTCTAGTATGCTACAAAATTCAAGCATAAGTGATATGGCTGACTTGAATAAGTCTTTTAGGCCGACTAATGTATGAATTTAATATTCTCATACGAAGTTAGTTATGCATTTAATTGTTTTATCCTATGCATGACTCATTGTAAGAATTAATTGTTTTACCATCAAGGCATGGATATTATATCTTGATCATTGATCTAGATCTCGCTATCAGATCTGAATAGGTATATTAGATTACTTTTGAACCCTATTTTGTATGTATGTGGTGTGCGGCGACTACATTTTCAGAAGTGAAATGCACAAACGGTTATTTTGTTAAGAAGCAAAGATTAAGCAGAGCAAGAACACAGTGAACATCAGAGTAAAGAATATATCAGATTATGAGATCATAGAAGGTACTGGAAAGAGGAGATCTATCATCAGCATCAGAGTGCATAACAAAGGATCAATACTTGAGACATTCTAATAATTGTATCAAGTAAAAATCTCTCTACAGAGTGGTTCTAATAGACCTTTCTTTATCTCCTAACATAGTGCTTACTTTATTGTGAGTTGAAATCCTTTAATAGGGTAGATTTTGATAATCTTAAGCTCTTAACAGGGTAGACCTTTCACAGGGTAGATTACATTTTGTAATCAAACATTGTAACCTTAACAAGTACACTTTATTACTGTAGTGGTGGAGAATTTTGTGGGTGTCATCCCCACCCCAGTTTTACCTATTTGGGTTTCTGGGTTACCAAGATATTGTGTTATGTGTTACTTATTTCATGGTGTGGATGGTATCTGAGATTACATTAGATTCATTTATGTATGAATGTAGATCAGTTTGTTTTAATTGTTTAATTTTGAAGATCTGATTCATCCCCCCTCTGAGTATCTTGCTTTCCCATTATTGTATTTCCAACAATTGGTATTAGAGTAGAGTTCTCTAAAAAGGTTATAATTAGCTTGAGAATACAGATCTTGAGATGGAAATCTACAAGATGGGAAAAGTCATTGAGAATCAAAAGATTGATATTCAGCTAGCACTACAATAGCTTGAGTCTACAAGACAAGAATTAAAGAAGTCCTTGGTTGCAAGGAAAGATCTGGCCAAACAGATGAATGACACTCATTATCAGGAAGAGGACACCACAAATCTATTTTAGAATGGAGATTCTACTAAGAGTGATGCAGCAATAGCAGATCTAATGGAAAATAATATTGCACTATGTGAAGAAGTCAAAAACTTGAAAAAGGAACAAGAAGCTCAATCAATAAGAATGTGTGAAGTTGTTGAATAGAAAAAGAAAGCCAAAGATGACAAAACTATGGCAGAAGAAGACAAGAGAATGCTGACTACCGGACTTGATGAAAGAACACATTATGTGCAAAAAATGACAGTCAATCAAGTGGACATGGGAAATCAACTACTACTTGTGAATCAGGAAATCAGCAAGAAAGACTTGGAGATTATTAATCTTAGATCTAAGAATAGTCAATTGAAAGATGAATTGAGATCTAAGAAAGAACTTAATAAAAGAGTGAATGATCTGAGTACAGCCATGAAGTACTTTGAACAACTAGTGGAAGCATCAAGAAGACCTAAATATTCTTTTGGATTAGGTCACACTAAACAAAATACAACCACTGCAGATGAAGAATCATCCAAGACAGGTGAAAGAAAGACTGCAAAGCTGAGAAACAACAAACCTGTTTGTCACCACTGTGGGAAACCAGGTCATACAACAAACACTTGTCGAAGCAAGAATGGTAAGTCCAATCCAAAAACTAACTTTAATTGTTACTGCTTTAACTATAATAAGTTTGGACATCAAGGACATGAATGTAAGGCAAAGGAAAGAAAAACACCTAGATTCAATGGTAATTGCTATAACTATCACAAATATGGTCATAGAGCACAAGATTGCAGATCTAAAGGTAAATAGAAATGGACATCAAAGGTACAAGAGAAATCACCAAGAAAAGGCAATACTGGAAATTGGGATTACAATACATAGCATAGTTGTCATTAGTGTGGTGAGTATGGACATGTTCTAGAAAATTACACAAGGACACATTTCAGAGGTAAGTCTAAAAGTTGGATGAATGGAAGCTTAGTTTATCACAGTTGTCCTAAAATTGGTCATACAAGGAAAGATTGCAAGACTAGAGTACCAACTGCTACTGTTGAGAAAATTAGGGAAAAGATGAACAAGACATGGGTTAAGAAGTCTGAACCATGAAACAGTGAAGCTAATGATGCCAAGGTCACCCAATCCAATGGATCAGGTGATCACATCATCTCCAACTAAGAGAAAGAGGTATGTAAGGAACTGTATTTAAAATTCTTATCTTACATCATTTCCTAACATAAAATGTACAAAAGTCCATATTTGCATATGCTAAGATGCACCGGGACATATTTTTGAAGACAAATGCCGAGATGAGTCAACGGCACTAATAGGTGCTGAGTACTATTCATGGACACTAAAGCCGAGTTCTTTAGTGAGTGCCGAGTTTTGTTGGCCGAGTAAATTTTGTGAAGGTCAAGTGTAGTGAGCCGAGTGGGATGCAAGTTGTGTTAAAGCTACGGACAGCTGGCTTTCTCTAACTCAATGGGAAGAACATTCAATGCTCACCTACCTTTACCCTTTGAAGCTTATAAAGGATGAACAGTCAAAATTTCATCTTTACCTTGCGATTTTTACTGGTTAACACAGCAATTGAAGTAATTTGTAGAGTTGATCTTAACTGAGTTTAGCATCAAATATTTCATCAGTGTGCCATCGGCAATCCAAAGGTGAAAAGTGAATAGTGTGAAGAGCTACTTGCCAAGGTACTCTATTTTCCATCTCTCAAACCCTAAATTTTAGAATTATGGCTGCAATTTCTTCTGCACCAACGAAGAGTATGGAAGCAGAGCTAGAACAAATTCAATTGATACGGAGTGATGAATGTGAACCTCTCAACTTTTGAGCCATTCCTGAAAGTGTGATACAAAGTGATTTAATGGGATCCCTCTCATCCATTCCACCCAAGGTACTCATGATTCATGATGTACAATCATGTTATATGGTTAAGATTGGAGAAGTAGGTGATAGTGAATTGAGGAAATCCTATAGTAAATTGTGTGAAAATGGAGTTTTGAAGGCATAATTGATACATCTAGCCGAAAAAGGGTTAACTCGTGCCCTAGATTTTCCCCAAGGTTTCAAAGATGAATGGATTAAGGTTATCCTTAGCTGAGTTCATGACATGTGTATGTGGTTAGATAATGGACCAGTCAAGATTGCCAAAAGCATGATTCATTGAGTGACTAGATATCCTGTAGTAAATGGAAAACAAACTATGAGGGATAACAATAAAGAAGAAATTACATTGAACACTAGAGCAGTATGGAATAACATAGGTATGACTATCTCGATAATTTCTTACCTAAAACTTGACTTTGGAGTAAGGGTTATAGCACATAAGTTCTATCAGTCCAGCAGATTAGATAGTGTTCCTTGTACAGCAGTTGATCAGGCATGGAAAATTGAGAAGAAGAATCACACATATGATCTTGCTGAGCTATAGTAGACACAGTTAGCCAAGAACCTAGCATCAATTAGAAAGGCTAAGAGCTCATCATGTAAGTTTGGTTCCTTACTAGTCTTTATATTTTTCTACATTCAAGATACATTTCCTACACTAGGAAATATTTTTGGAAAAAGGATAGGCCCATAATAGTTCAGATTAGTGAATGTATTGAGAAACTAGGGATCAATTTCAATAGCATTATGGGAAGATATTTTGTAGAATTCAAGAAGAGAATGAGATTAAGGACTAGGATTCCTAAGTCACTAGTGGAGAAGCACTATGAGAAAAACTATTTTCTAGTTGATACAGATAATACTTATATCAAGGCAGTGACTCCTAGGGTAACATGCTTAGAACCATTTCCATATGAAATCAATGTTGATGAAGCATTAGCTACCATCACTAAACTCTTAGCCGAGGAAATTGACACTATAGCAGAGAGATTTGGAAATTTTGATGAAGCTAAGGCTAAAATTTCTAGAAGTTTGAAAGAAGGAACTATGGAGAGGAAAAGAAAGAAGATTGTGAAAAATCTTAAGAAAATGGTTGGCTTAGGTAGTGATGAAGAACCTGAGGATACACCTCTAGGCATAACCACTGGACAAGGTGAGGATATTTCTACAGAGGAGGAAGTCAGTGCATCTGAAGAGGTTACTAGGAAAGCTAAGGGTAAGAAACCATCAATTGTAATAGTAACCAAGAAAAGCAAAGCCAAACCTAAGATTACACCTCCTGCAGCTAATCATCTGAGGATAAGAGCATCTACTATTACTTCCCTAGTAGAAGTGCAAACAAAAGTATATGGTAAAAGGAAAGTTGCAAAAGGTATTTCTAGAAAGGAAGCAAAGGTTGCTCCTAAGGCTGAGCTGATAAGCCAACAAAGAGACCAAGAAGAAGACTAAATTTTGGAATAGATAGTGATGAGGAGAAGACAAAAATTGATGAACCTAGCAACATACCTAAATCTCAATTCAAGAAACCAGAGAGTATTGATGAGGTATGTGATACTTTGAGGAATTCAGTAGGGTTAGCAACATTTAAGTTCATTAAGTATGAAAAGTTGAAAATAGCAGATAGGCGCAAAGTCTAGGAAGCACTCTTGGACATGAGTACTTTCAAATTAACTCCTACAAAGATAGGAAATCACGTGCCAGATGAACTTTATGATTTTCTTTCAAGAAAATGGGAGTTTACACTATCCATAGAAAGACACATCAGGGAAGGAACACTAGCCCAGGTAATACCTGAGCTCACCTCAAAATAGAGAGTCCAATTTATTGAGGAAAAAAAGAGTAGATTTGTTCCTAAACTCAGAGGCTATGCTGTTCTAAAGAATGACATTGAAGGTGTAGTACAAAAGAGCATAAGGATTTGAAAATAAATCTTTGGACTACTCATTCCAAAAGATAAGAAATCTAGTGAAGCGACATCCGAGTAAAAGACAAAAGAAGTTGAAGTCAAGAGAACCCCTGAGCCACAGGTAACACAACGAAAAATTGTCACTGAACAGGACAAGACCAAAGATGCATTAGATGCAACAAAGTCTGTTGATCTGACTGCAGACAGTCCTCTGGATTATATAGTTGATGATCCAAGCAATTTGAATGCTGAGGAAAAAGATATGCCGAGTGGTAAAGACACTGACTTGCCTATTAAGGCAACTAATACAAAAGAAGGAAAGACCACAACGTATGATGAAATAATTGAAGTTGGCAGTGATCAGAAAGGTGAAGGACAACAACAAACAAATGAACAAGAGGTAACTTCATAGCATCCACCTATTTTAGAGGTTGTAAAGATAGTTTTAGATAGTCGAATAGGAATGAAGGATATTGTTGATAAGCCTAAAGAAGTAGAGCCAGTGCAAGTGTTGGTTGATCTACCACACTCTGAATCATCCACTCCCACTGGTTCCAAAATTGGGAGTATGCCGAACCCCCAAACAATATTGACAGTATTAAAGGAGGCATTGGATGTTGACACTATCAAAGGAAAAGATATTATGCTGCCGAGCATAAGTTCTCCATAATTGAAGAAGAAGAAAATCTTGAAGAAGTCTCTGATTTTAGATGTAACATTAGATGAAGTCATTGTCATTCCACAATGGAATCCCAATGAGTTATCTTTTGAACAAATAGGTACTCTTCAAGAATTTCTTAAGAGGAAGAAGAGACAGGAAGAGTTGAAGATAGAACAAAAGCAAAAGAAGGTGTTGCATGACATTAAAGACATATTTGCAAAGGCTTTTGACTTAGAGGATGAAATGCCTCAAGATCCAATCATTGATCAGCTAGTCAACATTGTACAAAAAGTAACAGATGAGGACATAGACAGCAATGAGAAGCTTCTACAATGGTCCCGAAGAAGATTTGAGAGAAAAGTTCTAGAGAAAATCTCACAAGAGATAGCAACTAAACAGGTTGAACTTTCTATTCTTGTAGAAACCTTAGAGAAAGTTACAGCCAATGTTTATTCTTTGTATACGAAATTATGTGATGTTGAATTTTTCACAAAGGATAATCTACAGCTTGTTGAGAAGCTACAATTAGATTTGAGATCAACTAGTGCTATTTTAGGTAAAGATACTACTTCTAGTTCTTTACATTTTAATAAGTTGATAAATGCACAAAGGAGAATAGCTGAGCTTATAGCTGAAGATGGTCGAATAAGGGCCAAACTGATAACTATTCAAACAAGTTTGTTGTCTCACTTGGAGGTAATATAGAAGGAACTCTCAAAAGCAAAGGAGTTATCACAAAGCAGTACAAATCTATTGACTGCAGAGAGTTTAGTGAGTCTAGCTACCGAGCTAGAAATAAAATTGGAAGTTATGAAGATTGCAAAAGAAAGCTGGGATACTACATTTGAATCCACCTTGTAGCTTCATAAATAATTTTTGGATAAGTACAACTTAACCCCACCAGCAATCAGTGACAAAAACAAGGGGGAAGTTAGTAAGGAAGTTGGAAGTTAGTAAGGAAGATGGTAAGGAAGTATGAAAGAATACATCAGTACAACATAGGTACACTTGTATATAAATTTTGAAGGTATGTAAACTTTTTGTATTAAATATTTTGATATATTCCTAGGGGGAGTACTTTTTATACTTAGGAAATATTTTGATAAAATGAATGGAAGTAATGATAAGTGTTTTTGCCACTAATATCAAAGGGGGAGATTGTTAATCTCTAAGATCTATTAATGATTAGTGACCAACACTTAGTCATTCACCTAGGCAGTTTTAGTTGGCTATCACTGTGGCTGAGCTGAAACTATGCAAGGCCGAGTTACATTGCTGAGCCGAGAAGGATATAGGGATATTAAGTGTCGAGCGACAGACAGTCAAGTGCCAAGCAGGACAGTTTTTGTATACATGTCTGGTATGCTACAAACTTCAAGGATAAGTGATCTGGCCAACTTGAATAAGTCTTTTAGGCAGACTAATGTATGAATTTAATATTCTCATACAGAGTTAGTTATGCATTTAATTGTTTTATCGTATGCATGACTCATTGTAAGCATTAATTGTTTTACCATCAAGGCATGGATATAAGATCTTGATCATTGATCTAGATCTTACTATCAGATCTGAATAGGTATATTAGATTGCTTCTAAACCCTATTTTGTATGTATGTGGTGTGTGGTGACTGTATTTTCAGAAGTGAAATGCACATAGGGTTATTTTGTTAAGAAGCAGAGATCAAGTGGAGCAAGAACACAGTGAACAAGAGAGTAAAGATTATATCAGATTATGAGATCATAGAAGGTACTGAAAAGAGGAGATCTATCATCAGCATCAGAGTGCATAATGAAGGATCAATACTTGAGACATTCTAATAATTGTATCAAGTGAAAATCTCTTGACAGAGTGGTTCTAACAGACCTTTCTTTATCTCCTAACAGAGTGCTTACTTTATTGTGAGTTGAAATCCTTTAACAGGGTATATTGTAATGATCTTAAGCTCTTAACAGGGCAGACCTTTCATAAGGTAGATTACATTTTGTAATCAAACATTGTAACCTTAACAGGTACACTTTATTATTGCAGTAGTGGAGAATTTTGTGGGTGTCATCCCCACCCCATTTTAACCTATTTGGATTTCTGGGTTACCAAGTTATTATGTTATGTGTTACTTATTTCATGGTGTGTATGCTATCTGAGATTAAATTAGATTCATTTATGTATGAATGCGGATTAATTTGTTTGAAGTGTTTAATTTTGAAGATGTTATTCATCCCCCCCACTCTCAATATCTTGCTTTCCCATTATTGTATTTCCAACAGTATGTATGTATGTATGTATGTATGTACTAACTACAATAAATGAATAGTGAAACTCCATATATCACATTATATAATACATGATAAAAGATTAAAAAGTTGTAATATATTTACAATTTTAAAAACAATTATCAATATTTCTCACAAGTTCATAAATAAACAAAAGAGCTCTTGAAATATCAATAAATGTTCTTTTGAGCTAAGAACCACTAGCATATTACCAAGTTTCCATAGAGGCACTTCAAGGTATGACAATTTATGCTCTAGATCTACTTCAAGCTAAGAACCACCAACATAATACCAAGTTTCCATAAAGGCACTTCAAGGTGTGTCAATTTATGCTCTAGATCTACTTCAATCTAAAAATCACCAACATAATACCAAATTTCCATAGAGGCACTTCAAGGTAAGTCAATATGTTTTCTTTTGAGCTCCAACATGATACATGGTTTCTATAGATCCATTTCAAGCTAAGAACCACCAACATAATACCAAGTTTACATAGAAGCACTTCAAGCCAAGGGATACAAATCTTCCTATAATATCATCCAAACAATGATCATTTATAAATGTACAATATTATAAATAATGGTTATTGTATTGTATAGAAAAAACATATTAGCTAATCTATAATGATATGTTCTTTTGAGATCCAACATCATACATAGTTTCTATAGATTCACTTCAAGCTAAGAACCACTAATGACAATTCAAGCTAAGAGATACACTTTTTCCTGTAATATCATCCAAACAATGATCAGCTAGAACTATACAACATCATAAAACATAATTATTCTATTATGTACAAAAAAAACATATTACCTAATCTATAGTGATATGTTCTTTTGAGATCCAACATAATACAGTTTCTTGAGAGCCACTTCAAGCTAAGAAGCACCAACATAATACCAAGTTTCCATTGAGACACTTCAAGTCAAAGGATTCCCTAAAATATCATACAAATAATGATCTTTTAGAAATGTACAATGTTATAAAAAATAATTTATTAATTTTTAGAAAAAAAAAAATATACCTAATCAACAATGATTAGAAGAGTTTGTAATCCAAGATAGATAACCACTATCATATTTATTGTTGCTAAACACCTATGCTCCACCATTACCAAAACTACACCTTTTAATATTGAATCAAGCACTAAAATTATATTTCTTCTGAACATAAGAGTAAATGACAACAAACTTATCCAAACATGTAATGTTAGAATGTATAATATGTATTTTAATTATAAATCTCTAAAATTGTGAAGAAAATAATTTATACAGTCTTAGAGTACTATCAAACAAATCCCATGATCAAATGCACCTCTTATCAAATGTTGAAAGTTATATATAAAAGACTTTTCTCGATGTTGTATTGAAGAGCAATTTTACTTTTAATTAATTTTCAAAATTGATCCTATGAAAATAAAAGAACTTTGTATACTTTTAGAACAATTTTAATTAATTTTCAAAATCAAATTTGAAGAAAATAAAAAGCTTTGGTATAATTTTTATATATTTTAATTAATAAAAAAAATATTAATATGGAATGTAAATAATCAAATATAAAATATGATATTTTAAAGTATCTTCACATATAATTTATTATAAAAGGTTGATTAGAAATTTGTTAAAATTATAGTATATAAATTAATACTAATGATTAGATTATATAATATAGTAGGCTTAATTCACTAACAAAAAATCAAATAAATAAAAAATATTAGTAACAAAAAATATTCAAGTTTTGTAATATAACCATAATGTATACAAAATCAACATAAACACAATTTCAAGAAAATATTACATAATACAAAGACATTATCAAAGAAACTTAAAAAAAATTAAACTATATTTAATCTTAATTATTTAAATTTAATCACTAAATATTACTAATTAAAATAAAATATAAATCTTAAATTATAATTAATAAAAATAATAACTAAATTTAATGTTTGTTAAATACTATTTAAAAATTAAAATATCCAACCCTCAACTCCAAAGTATAATACTTTTCTAATCAATCCATAAACCATAAAATACATATTTGATTATATAAAATAATAAATTCAACTGTCATAAATATCTCCTCCTCCCTTCCATGAGCAGTGCACCCTGCAATAAAAGACAAAAATACACTTTAAGCATAAATCAGGCATGCCATTGGAAACAAGAAGTAATAAAATGCTCTGAAGAAACATGCATAACATGCCAGTTTTTGAAGAAACATTTAAAAAAAACTAAAAAATAACTTACAAACCGACACAAAATGCACTGAAAATGCACAAATTATAAACAACTATTTATAATCATTTATAATATGTGGAACAGCCAAATCTACTTACACATCTTACAAAATAGTTGAACACAAAATACATACAATATTTAGAAGATCAACAAAAAAATGCAAAGACAACTTACACATCTCAAAAAAATAGTTCAACACAAAATACAAACAGTAATTAGAAGATCAACACAAAACAAAGACAAGTTATACATCTCAAAAAACAGTTCAACACAAAACAAATACAATTTATACATCTCAGAAAACAATTCAACACAAAACACAGACAATATTCAGAAAATCAACACAAATAGAAGACAATATTTTGAAGATCAACACAAAACACAGCCCATGTAAGCAGTAGTTCATCCAAACACTCTTAAATGCATACTATATATGAACAGTCATTTCAAACTTCCTTAAAATGTAACTCCTAGGACAGAAAACGAAACACATATGTGCAAGTCATAGAAAGGAAAGGATATTTTTTTTTTGCATAAAGGGAGGCAATACATAGTAATAGCAGGAAAAGCTCAAAAAGGCAGCAAAATTAAAAGCCTACAAATACAACCTCAAGAGCATTTTTTTGTTATGAAAAGTGATGGTGTGGGAGTTGGGTTTATATAGAAGGAAGAGTAGATGGTAAGCTCCCCTGGGTTTAACCTTAACTGTCCTCCAATACTATAAATGAACGGCTCCTGCAAAGCTTTACTACTCTCAATAAAGTTGGCAAGTTTCCCTGACTTATTTTGAACGGTCCATTTCTATTTTGACACAAGAGGGTCTGACTGTAGATTTCATCCAACAAAGGCAATCCCAAAGCTCAACCCCAAAAGAATTATTCATAGGTTTTCATCATTTGTGGTCCATATTGTTTTGAACTTACTCTAAAAGGAAAGGTTGATGGGACTAGATGAGTTTTATTTTGGAATGACTTGGCAGTGCCTGTATTGAAAGGGTGATGGGACTAGAAGAGTTTTGATCTTTTAGCTACAAATCTATAGAGGGTCCCCACCTCTATAGATGGTTTTGTTTGGAATGAATTGGTAGTAAATGTATTGTACTCCAGTCCTTTGGGTGTATGGTTAACAAGGATAATAAAGAGAGCTTTTAGCAAATCCAATTGCTCTAGAGTTCATATTGGGCCAAGAGAAGCTGGTATCTCAGTTTTCAAATGATTTTTAGATGGATTTAGGGGAGAGGAGTCAATATTGGAGTGAAGCTATTCAAAATATATTCTACTAAATTTGAAAAAAACAATGTGATGTCACATCAGGATACCACATAACATGACTTAGTGCACAATTATGGGTCTTCTACTCTTTTTTTACCTTTTTTATGCCTTGGCCAAAAAGGCATGTGATGTGGCATCATATTCGACCGTGTGGACTTGAAATCAAAATTTTTAAGTAGGGGACTTGACAAGTAAGTAGCTGTAAAAAATTTTAAAATTTTTGATATACTTAAGACAGATTTTGAGGGGCACAAACATAGGGTGGCCCACTACCAGCCCCTCTCCCCTAGTACTATCACTTGTACCGAAAAAATGTTTAATGGTTATGCCGATAGTAATTTATATAAAATTTCTTAGAAATTTGAAAATAGCATTGGAT
>MU226596.1:2424936-2464301 GCA_018584345.1 Thuja plicata
CCATGGTAGTCTAACAACATTTATAGAAATATCAAATATCAACATGATTTTTACATAGAATATTCCTAGGATGAAATAGATAAGGAACTTCATGATTGGCCCTTGGTTTAAATAGCATGGTTTATAGCCCAATTAAATCCCAATTACTCAATATTAAGAAAAGGATGCAATGAAACATAGAGTATGGAAATCTAAATTCAATTGTAGGAGCATGTTTAGGGTGTTCATTAATCTTCAATTGCAATTTTTGGTGACAACTGCCCCTTTATATAGTATTTCCACCTTGGTGACTGTTGGATAGGCTTGTAGCGACCATTCAAACCTAAACATTAGATTTTCCCTTGAGGTATTGGAAGAGTAACTTTTTCTACCACTTACAAGAACTTAGATATGTAGGACATATTTTGATAAACTCATGAAATTTTTTTTATTTATGACTTTGTTATTCTTTTCTATATAAAATTAAACAAAATAAAAAATTAACCTTATTAAAAACAAAATTAAAACAAGTTATAACATTTTTAAAAAGTTAACCTTGTTTATGATTTATGATGTATCAACTCTAGGAGGGATCATTGACATTAGTCAAGTGCTACCTTGGGTTATTAGTGATCTATTTGACATGCCAGAATGGAAGGGATACTGACTATTAGTGTAAACAGTAGCTAGTTAATGACTTGTATAATATTGGTTAATAATGTAAGTGTGGCCACTAAGATTTTTTAGGAATATCTAAATGTCAGTGTGGCCCTTTACTCACAGTCATAGAACTAGGTAAAATGTATGTCCTCTCATACAATTAAAAATATAGAAAGTTTGGGATCATGGATATTACCTTAATATCTTACAATAATTGGTTCTCCATTGTAGTTACGAATCGTTGGGTTTAAAAGTTATACCATCCTTTAGAAGTTTGGTTTTAAAGTTAAACCTGCACTACGATGTCTCTGCCAGTTACGTAGGCAAGGCCATCTATGATGAGCCCCCAAGGCATTAGGTTTGGCCCTTAGG
Organism: Thuja plicata; assembly: GCA_018584345.1. NCBI lineage: Eukaryota > Viridiplantae > Streptophyta > Pinopsida > Cupressales > Cupressaceae > Thuja > Thuja plicata. The sequence continues at coordinate 2,425,948 of MU226596.1, forward strand.
TCTTTTAATTTTGTGTTCTTTCTTGATCTTTCCACCCCTTACCAATAATTTATATAGTTTGCATATCTTTACGAAACTAGTTTTCAATGCCTTATGAAATATAGTTGTAGGTAGTTACCATATATTGTTTTATACACTGTTTATTTTGTTGAGACTGTGAGCTTGGAATTGTAATGTATTTTATGTTATTGGATCAATGTATTTTTCCCATTTATTCATTATGTTGGCATACTTAGTCATTATTTTCATTATTGTTACTTTGTTTTAGGTCTTCTCAATATCGACTACTAATCATTGGTTTCTCTTTCTCCCTTGGGAATGCTTTTCAAGTAGAAACAGTAGGATATCATCTATCTTTCTTGATGACTCTTTATCAAAAGGGGGTCAATTTCCTTTATCTTCAATTGAATAAGGGGTGTAGAAGGTTGCTTTGTATCCATTGGGTATAGAAATTGACTGGTATACCCAAACGATACAAAGCATCTTCTACTCCCTCGATTTCAGTGAAGAGAGAAATGCCATTGATACCCTTTGGATAAATAATCTTCATCACATAAATATGATATCCGACCATTGGTACTTGAAAATCATTTCCAAGGGATCATAGATACTCTATCCTACCACAGACATGTGTGCTCTCCTTATCATAGCCTTAACACAATCTCAATCTCATGAGGTTGTAGTGGACCCAATTGATCTAGATTGACAAATAACAACTTCAACTTTATACATTGAAAAAGTACCATAAGTCTCTCTTCAAGGGTGGGTTATTCATTACTACCATGTCATGTTGTATTTATTTGTATGTATCTTTAATTTTTTATTGTCTACTATGTAATCTTGAGCATATGTATCATGCGACTTATGTGTCATCTACGTTTATTGATTTCATTTTACTTTCTTCAGCTATTTTATGTTTAACATCTGATGTACAATGTTTTAAATTTCTCAAAGTTTGACATGTTTATATGGATCCAAATTATAAACAAGAAACTTAAATGGGTTTAAAGGTTCTACCATCCTTGAAAAGACTAGTTTTAAAGTTAAACCTGAACTATGATGTCTCTACAAGTTACGTAGGCAAGGCCATCTATGATGAACCCCCAAGGCATTAGGTCTGGCCCTTAGGTCTTGTAATTTTGAGTTCTTCCTTGATCTTTCCACCCCTTACAAATATTTTACATATTTTGCATCTCTTTACGAAACTAGTTTTAAATACCTTATGATTGATTTGGCTAAGTTATTGATGTAGCTTATCTAATGGTCTTGTATCTAGTTGTGTAACTATATATACAGGTGCATGAAATAGAGAGGTAAGGAGAATATGGTACAGAGGTAAGAAAGTGAAATTCAGGTATGTAGTTGCAATTCATGTTGGTTATTTGAACATCATACTAAGCTTTATAGTTTTATTTTCTACATGCGTAATTCAGAGGGGGCTTCCAATAATAAATCACGTAATGTTTTAATTTATTTTCTATTATTGCATCTAGAACTCTTGTATTTGTAATATATTTTCTATCATTTTGATCCAAACATGCTGAAAATAGCCATATTTAATGCATAATTGGAATTTTTTATGCTCTTGATACATGACTGTTATCTAGCATGAAGTAGCATCTTTATTTAAATATGCTATTGAGATTTTCATGTTTTTTGGTCATGTATATGTTCCTTCATAATAGTACTACCTTGATAGATTTGAGAGCATGTGTTGTTTTTATCCTTTGAAATGTGGCATGTTTTTCACTGTATATGTATGGCATTTTATTTTTTGTTTCTCATTCTATTATAGTAGTGTGTTTAGTAAGAGATGCTTCATTTTCACTTTGTTTTGTTCATTACAACAACATTCTATAGATTGACATCACTACCATTTATCACCCTGTAAGCTAACCTAAGAATCATTTTTCCTCAAACAAATGACTGTGATTTATCAGTAAATGGATATTCTTCTTTCTTCTTCCTTACTATCATTAAAATGTTAAAAATAGTGCCTTAATGTTGACATCCAATTTAAACATTGCCGCTATCCTAAATAATGTAAATGAGATTTCTTAAACAAAATTATCATTGAATGAATTTATGTAACTTTCAAGAAAGGAAACCCTTGATGGATGCTTGTTGTCCTTTGAAATTTGAAACTCTTTCATGCACTTATCAATTCTCTATACCTCTCAGATCTCTATTTAATGATCTTGCAGCTATATGTAGCACTGTCTTTGTGAGGCTTTATTTTGGAATCTTGTTAATTATGTCAGGGTGACTGCATCACCAATATCACCATTTATATCTCCCTGGTTGGACTATTATGGCATTTCTAATGCAGGGATGGACACCTTGACCTGATTAACAGAGTTTTGAATAAGGACCCCTTAAAACTATAAACCCTAATCATCTTCAATTTTTTAAGATGGAAAATAAAAAGGGTAACATTTCTAGCAACATCTGTGTGATGCTGCCTACTAAGAATATCTAGCCAGCTGCCTATACTATCCTTTGGGCACAAATTCATTAATACTTCATAAATTTTTTTAAAAGACATTCCAATTAACTATTACAACACACTTTTAGAATAAAACCTCTTCTAATTCATCTGATACATGTGTATGATTTTTTATAGTGAACAAACATACTCAATACCATGATTCATATATACTACTTGATGAGCTAGAAGAGAGAAGCAACAACTTAGTTCATTATACTAGCCACATCTCACCTTCAGCTCTACCAACACTTAGAAATAACAAACTAAACATGTAACCAACACTTAGGGAAATGAAAAATGAAACTAATCTATTTTTTCGTAGCACTTATTTACCATCTACAAATTTATTTTATATGTACAAAGGTTGATCATACCTTAGAAGTAGTGCTTGAGGTGAATCCCATTTACTAGTATCTTCTTCATTTTACTATCCATCCTTGATAGATGAAAAGTGTTGTTCTTCTTACATTCTAAAATAATATTCCCAATGTTTGTGCAGTGTTTGAGTTCAAATATCTTATGTTGGTTTTTTCTACAAGTGAATTAATGTATTTTAGAGTGTGATATTGTAGTCTATGTTTGTCTTTGGCAAAATTAGTTTATTGCAGTGATTTGATTTATGAATTATTAATTTGAATATATTTTTGATGAAGATTTAAGAGGTTGATATGAATCTTTTCATGGTTTTATATTATTTTCATGGACTTTTTTGCATCAAATGTTTTCTTTGGGATGACTGGTTAATGTGTTCCTATGCTTTGCTACACATTACATCTCGCGCCAACTTTGGAGAGTGTTAAAGTGCTTGTGCTTTGATTAAATTATTTGTGGGAAACATGTTGTGATGCATTTGGGCCCCCTTTATCTCCTTAGGTGGACCCCATTGAGTGTATATATTTTTCATGGCCAACATTAGTATGTCTATTTTTATTGCAATTATAATTAGTATGAATGAACAAAATAATCAACTAAACAAAATGATATGTTTGAATGATAGTGCAATATTTATTGATATAGCTTCGATGGCTTTGGTCAATGTGCCTATGTGTCAATGCAATGTTGGCCCTTGTGTGTTGAAGATATCATGCACAACAATTAATCCTCGGTGTCAATTTTGGGGTTGCCCAAATAGGAAAAAGGTCTGGATATGGAATTATATTTTATGTTTAAAAGTAATGTGACAAGTAATCATTTTAGGAAGAACTGATGTAGATTTTGTATTGCATGGAAATAGTGGATGTCAATACTTTTGGTGGGTCAATGAAACCACATTTACATCTACCACATCTATGTCTATACCTGATATAGGAAATGAGTACAACTTGTGCAAGGCTCGAGAGGCAGCTAGTGCCACCGAGATTGCTTCAATGACGAAAGCAGAAATCATGTTTATGCAATGCCTTCTTTGTGTAGTTTGTGCACTACTTTGTTGGGACTATATGCATAAATGTGATTAACAGAGGGCTATTGTAGATACTAATTTTTTTTTAGAATTTCATGTAGATACGTTGGACATATTGTTATAAACTTGTGAACTTATTGTTGTTTATGACTTTGTTATGATTTTCTATATCTTGGATGGGTTTTTGTAAATTTTATCCTTATTCCTTTTACAAGTGTATGGTTTGAATATGCACATGCATAATTGTAGATGAGGATCAACAATAGGGTGTCAGGCATTACTTAGATCCTTTCGATCTAACCCCATCTTTTCCTTCCTTTTTGGTTCTGGATCATATAGGAGCATATTGGATTCAACCCCAGAGACATTGAGATGGATCAGCCAACTTCATAAAACAAGAATGGAAACAACCCAAATTAAAAGTAGAAGACATACAAACCTGTTTAGTGATCATATTTTGATGAAGGTGGAGTCTGATACTACTTCAGTGACATCAGATAGTCATGCAAAATTTAATGTATGTAGTCATTGCAGCAGCATCAGGCGCCACCTTCAACACAATATGATCACTAGACAGGTCTGTATGACCTCTTCTATTAACACATCACATTCCATATGGTGTTAGAAGGCCTAGATGGGTAGAAATTCAATGGTACAATTGTGGTCTCTTTTTCCATTGGTAATGATTTTTAGGTAGAAACGGTAGGATACCATCTATCTTTATTGAAGAATCTTTATCAAAGGGGGATCAATGTCCTCTATCTTCAATAGAATAAGCGGTGCATAAGGTTTCTCTACATTGATATGGTATAGAAATTGAGTGCTATACGTAAATAATGCAAAGCAACTTCTGCACCCTCGATTCTAATGAAGAGAGAAATGCCATTGATACCCTTTGGATAAATAGGGTTGATACCACTTCTACCATCCTTTAAAAGACCGATTTTAAAGTTAAACCTAAACTACGATGTCTTTGTGAGTTGCATAGGCAAGGCCATCTATGATGAGCCCCCAAGGCATTAGGTCTAGCCCTTAGGTCTTGTAATTATGAGTTCTTACTTGGTCTTGCCACCCCTTGCCAATATTTTACATAGTTTGCATCTCTTTATGAAACTAGTTTTAAATACCTTATGATTGATTTAGCTAAGTTATTGATGTAGCTTATCTTATGATCTTGTATGTAATAAACTATGAATTTTATATCATGCATCTAGTTGTAATGTATTATGCTTTTATTGGATCAATAATAAATCATGTAATGTTGTATTGTATTTTTTGTTATTAAATCAATGTAATTTTCCCACTTATTCATTATGTTGGCATACTTATTAATTATTTTCATTATTGTTACTTTGTTTTAGGTCTTCTCAATATCGACTACTAATCATTGGTTTCTCTTTCTCCCTTGGGAATGTTTATCAAGTAGAAATGGTAGGATACCATCTATCTTTCTTGAATACTCTTTATCAAAATGGGATAAATGTCCTTTATCTTCAATCAAATAAGGGGTGCAAAAGGTTGCTTTGCATCCATTGGGTATAGAAATTGAGTGGTATACCCAAACGATGCAAAGAATCTTCTACACCCTTTATTTTAGTGAAGAGAGAAATTCCATTGATACCCTTTGAATAAAGAAGATTCAGAACAAAAATATGATATTCTACCATTACGACTTGATAAGCATTTCCAAGGGATCATAGATGATCTATCTTACCAAAGAAAAATGTGTGTTCCTTATCATTTCCTTAACACAATCTCAATATCATGAGGTTGTAGTGGACCCAATTGATCTATATTGACCAATAACAACTTCAAATTTCTACATTGAAAAATTACCACATCTCTCTCTCTTCAAGGGTGGGTTATTCATTACTACCATGTCATGTTGTATTTAGTTGTATGTAGCTCTAATTTTTTATTGTCTACTATGCAATATTTAGCATATGTATCATGTGACTTATGTGTCATCTACATTTATTGCTTTCATTTTACTTTCTTCAGCTTTTTTATGTTTAACATCTAATGTACAATATTGTAAATTGCTCAAAGTTTGAAATGTTTATATGGATCCAAATTATAAACAAGAAACTTAAATGGGTTTAAAAGTTCTACCATCCTTTAAAAGACATGTTTTAAAGTTAAACCTGAACTATGATATCTCTATGAGATACATAGGTAAGGCCATCTCTGATGAGCCCCTGAGGCATTAGGTCTAGCCCTTAGGTCTTTTACTTTTGAGTTCTTCCTTGATCTTGCCACCCCTTACCAATATTTTACATATTTTTCATCTCTTTACGAAACTAGTTTTATATACATTATGATTGATTTAGCTAATTTATTGATGTAGCCTATCTTACCATCTTGTATGTAATAAACTATGAATTTTATATCATGCATGTAGTTGTGTAGCCATATATATAGGTGCGGGAAATAAAGAGGCAAGGAGAATATGATACACAAGCAAGAAAGAAAAATTCAAGTATGCAGTTGCAAGTCATGTTGGTTATTTGAACATCATAATAAGCTTTATATTTTTATTTTCTAGATGCGTAAGTCAAAGGGGGCTTACAATAATAAATCATGTAGTAATATATATTAATGCAAAGTAACACCTGAAGATAGATATCTAGACTGATCACCAACCAGGATTTTGTTGGTGATTACTCTGGATATTTATCTTCAGGTTTTTTTTTAACATTCCACATTGGTCAAAATTTTGACACACTTTGGTTGAAACCCTCACCAAGACTGGTGTACATATCGACCATTCTATGTTGAAATTTAGTGTCGTGGGTTTGGCATCCTGGTCAGATATTTGTGACAATAATGTTTGATATTTGTGTACTCTAAAACTGAAATTATATGAATATCAAAATGCATTCAGCTAGCATGACTTCCATATGTTTTCTTATTTGGACTATCATTCCTTTTTTGGTAATTTTATGGATGAAGGCATCCTTGATTTGAATTTATCTTTGTAATAAGTAGATGCAAGCTATTTGGAAATCTAGGAAAAAAAAAAAAGCTTTCTTGCATACTAGTAACCTTGATGTAATTTATGAAGACTTATAGCATATTTATGAAGACTTATATCATATTTATGAATACTTATAGCATATTCAAGCATCTTGATGTTATGTGTCCTTATGGTTCTTTTTCAACTGATAATGAACTAGGGTCCTTGAATGACTTAACTAGGAGCTTGTATTAGATATCTATGCAACATACAGAAAATGTCCTCCTTAATTGTTGACAATGCTTTCATCTCTGAATTAATTAGTCCAATTACTTCTTCCTTTGCTAATACACAGTGCGCAACTAACCTCACTATTTTGATATATAATAAATCATTGTTATTACACATCAATATTCCTTGGACACTGTTAATTCTTGAGGTTCTTTGGCATTGATGTGACTGCGCTTGATATATGTGTTATGTTACTACTATTGTTCCTTGTAATGATTGATGCATGTGATATATACAATGATTGTCCATAATTAATGAATTCAAGTTGGATATACTTGTTTTTCATTGCTTCCATTGGTTCCATTTCATGTCTTTAAGCCTCACTATTGACTGTACTCATTGTTCAAGCATGATACCACTAATTTGACCTTGACATGGTAATTCCATTACCACTGTCTTCATAGAATTATCATTTATAAAATTCACATGCTTTGATCAATTAATCATGGCACTGTTGTATCATTTTAATTATTCACATCATGATTATGACCTCATCACTATTATTTTCTTTCTTGTAGCACATAGAAGTTAGCACTAGTGTCTGACACATTGGGACAGTGATTTTACCATTCTCTTTTAGATATCATTGTCATGACAGTTATGATTCTATACACCTATACCATGCACCTTTTTTTTCAATGTCTCCTTATGGTCCTTATCATGCTTGTCTGTGATTGCAGTCATATCAGCCATGTGACTTGATCCTCAATGTTTCCTTTGTAATGATTGATGGTACTGCTGTCTACAGTATTTATGTTATGCCTAAAGGATGTTTTCATGGCCACCTCTCTTTATGTATTGTTGACTTCCCTTTAATTAATTAGTATCACAATCTTCTTTATATCATTAGCATTCCATTGTCTACATGACTATTTTTCCTCAAATTTTGATCCTCAAAACAATATTTTCCTCACTTATGCTATCCTCGTTTAAATGAACCCGAAAATCAATGATTCTCTGGCTTCTTTTCACCTCTATCACTATTTCATTCTCAAACTAATTAACTATATTTTCAATCACCCCACACACAGGTTTTATATTAGAATCAACACTGGTTTCTATCTCTTTCCTATGTGATTTTGATCTTTCATGTTTGCAATGTTACAATATTTGCATTGCACTACTATCTTTGATCTATTATTTTCCCTCTCCACTATGTACAACCATCCATCAATTCATAATTGAAAATGGATTTATTCTTGGTACTATAGTTGTAAATTCTCTTATAGATATGTATACAAAATTTTGAAGAATAGACAAGGCACATGAACTATTTAACAAAATGCCTCTAAAAGTTGTCATCTTGTGGACTGCAATGACTATAAGATATGCCCAAAATGATCTTGTTGAAAAGGATTTAGAAACTTTTAAATAAATTCTACAACCTTTTCTAGCATTCTTAAGGTCTATGCAAAAATGGGAGCTTTGGAATAGGGTATGAGCATACACCGAAGTATAACATAATGGATTTTTTATCTCATTTTGTAGTTACAATTGCCTTGCTAGACATGTATGTGAAATGTGGAAGCATAGACAGGGCACATGAACTATTTGACAAAATAAATGTAAGGGATGTCATGATGGATTTGTTGAAAAGGCTTTAGAAACTTTCAAGAAATGCAGTTAGGTGTAAATCCAAATTCCACAACCTTTGTCAGCATCCTTCTAACCTATGCCAAAATGGGGGATTTGGAATAGGGTATCTTGGTAGAGGAGGAGATAGGGTCTATTTAACACCATTTTCATGAAAGGTTAAGAATATCATTGAGAGACCCCATGTCAAATGAATTTCAAGATGGAAATGCAGGCACAACACTCTTGGAACCACTAAATATCAAGAACAAATTTAAAAATATCCACCAACTTAGAAAAAAAATAAAATGAAAGAAAACTTGCAAGAATTCAATTAGAATTAAGATTTCAGATGCCTAACTAGTTGTTTTCATGTAAGCATATATAATTTGATATTCATGCAAAGTAACAAATATTCGTGAAGATAAATATCTAGACTAATTACCGACCAAGATTTTGTTGCTGATTACTCTGGATATTTATCTTCAGGTGTTTTTTTTAACATTCCATATTTGTCACAATTTTGACAAACTTTGGTCGAAATCCTCACCAAGAATGGCCTACATATCGAACATTCTATGTTAAAATTTAGCATTGTGGGTTTGGTATCCTGGTCAGATTGGCCAAACATTTTGACCGACATTGGTCAAAATTTAGCATCATGGGTTTGGCATCCTGGTCGGATGGGCCAAACATTTTGACCGATACTGGTCAAAATTTAGTGTTGTGGGTTTGGCATCCTGGTTGGATGAGCCAAACATTTTGACCAACATTGGTCGATAGTTTGAAAACTAAACTTGCTAATTGTAGATGCCAAGTTTGACCAATATTGGCATAGAACATTCGACCTTAACACTATGTTTAAAAATTTCAACTAGAAAAATAGCGACAAGGCCATTTGTAGATCGTTCGACCAATATTGGTAGAAAATTTGACAAGTTTTAGGTCAAAAATTGACCTCAAATGTACTACTACTATATATATATATTTATATATATATATATATATCCTTACTTGGTGTTTATAGGGCTTATCAAGGGCTATGATGTCCCAACCTGATGATATCACACTTGAGCCGATTGACTTTGGCCTAGATAGCTTTGCCGTACAATTTAGGTTTAGATATTTTTTTACTTTGATTTAATATTATACATGTTCTTTTCCCTTATGTTAATTAAATTGTTTCTATTAGTCTACCCCACCTGCCTTGAGGATATCTCATGTGAGAAAGGCATTCTCTAGCACTCCGAGGAAGAAAAAGAAATACTCACGGACACCCAAAAAATGGAAGGTTATTTAGTACAATTTACATTCATTTGTTGAAATATATTATGATTAAACTTGTATAGGTTGATATTGATAAATGCCCCTAATTTATTTGTTCTATATACAGAAACAAATGGAGTTTATGTAATTAATGAATGCATCTGATGTCGAGGTTCAGGGCAAGAAAGAGGTAACATCTTCATATTCACTTTGGATTTCATACTTTCTTGTTAGAAATTGCTAAATCCTTCTATGAATTTATAACATATATTATCATTTTTTAAACAGGAAATGGTAATAGTTGCCTCAGATTCGACAATGCCTCCTAAGAGTATAGGAGAACTATTTGAGGATCCAGTGTGCATTTGTTCTACATATGTTAAACATATCTATTTAGATATAAGTACACTGATGTTTAGTTTTTTAGAGTTTTTCAACAAATTTGGGTTATTATCTTGTATTAATTGTCTTTACCTATTACAAACCCCCTTTGAATCTTCCCACTGATGCTCTATCATTCCATTTTTTTAGAAGTCTTACTCATCAAAGATTGGTTCCAGCACAACAAAGGGAGGAGTTATGCTTGTTTCCTTAACTCCTTTTTACTAAGTGCACAATGGAGTTGAAACTCTCTTATTAACTCCTTTCAGACTGCTTTCTTGTTTGCTTAAAAACCTTACTTTCTTCATTTATGACTATAATATATTTTATCACTTACCATATAGAAAATGATTGTAACTGATTCATTAGTGACTTTTCCTCCTACGAGCATAGGAGATCCATCTGAGGCTTTGGTATGCATTTGTTTTTTAGTCCATGCATTTTTAATTATTTTGTGTTTTTTGACATATATGTTATTAACATGTATTAATGTGATTTTACCTATTACAGCCCCCTTCAGGACTTCCCATGGATCCTTAGCATTTTCCAAGTGCAGAAGAAAGAGATGAGATAATCAAAATTTTAAATGCAAATAATTTACACTCCAGTATTTAGTTATTTTGATGTTATATTAAGAAAATATATATGATTCAACATTTCAATTATCCTTGTGCAACCACAGTCATAGATATTGATAGAGACATATAGTTCTAGTTGTGGTCATTGAAGCACCAATCTATGTATATATTCAACATTTTTATTGTATATGTCAAACTTGACATGACACATGCCATATTTTTTTAACTCTATTATTGACTTGATGTGGATGCTATTTTTGTATATGTACACGATTACCATTCATTTTGATATATATGAAAGTTGATAAATGATCCAATTTGTTCATTGTGTGCATATCTTTGTACATCTAAACATAGTTATTTGCAATTGAAATGTGATCAACATTATTTATTATGTGTATGTAATGATTAGCCTTAAATAGGCAATTATGGATTTTTGATGAATTTTTATTAGATTTAGCGTAATAATGGTTTTGAAGGTCACTTTTGACTATTTTTTATTATTCCCCCAATTTTAAAGCCTTTAGGCATCAAGATGTAAAAGTTGCTAAATTGTAGGAAAAATTGTCAAGCAATGTTTTTTTTTTTAAGTTGAAAAAGAGGGGAAAATATTGAAAAAAGGAAGTTGAAAAGTCACTCCTAGGCATGGATCACTTTTAAAAGCACAATCACTATCATAGTCATTGTCCAAGGTTATAGTCACAGTCCAAAGTTGTATTTTATCACTATTCCAGATGTATTTATTGTATGGAGGCTTGAGCTTGTTGAGCATCCACCAATGCCAAACTATTAGGGATACCTTCCTCCCAACTCACCTATTCAATAGGTAACAAACCCCCAAGCCCTTTCTAGGATAGTATCCCATCAAGTTGCTTCAATACCTCAAAGACTCACTCCTACTCCCAAATCCCATAAAAGCACTGACACACATCACCTTAGGTATAGTCATCTTGCTTTAATGGTCCAAAGTGCAGTTTGTTCACAACAACATACCCCCATTGAGGAGATTCAAAAGTAATCAAATCCAAGTACTCTAGATAATACTTTTCTTAATTTGCAAGAGGAAGAATTTTGTGGGGTGAGTAATGATTTTCCTGTATAAACAAATACTAGAGCCAAGAAAAGAGCTCTAGAAACACAACAATCAGCTGCTAAGGTTGCTGCTAGAACTTAATCAACACCCACCACTCCTGTTTCAATATTGAAAGAACACACCTCTTTCCCAAATAAGGATCTGCCTTAGAAGCACGCTGATCTGATCACTATTAAATCTCCTAAAAATGTACATTTTTTTGTTCATTTCAATATTGTTGATAACATGAAGAAAATGAATGTCTCTATTTCTATGTGGGATTCTCTATCCATTCCAGGGAAAGAAGAATTACATAAGGAAGAATTATCTAAAGGTGAAGTGAGTCCACAAAAAGATTTAAAGCAACATTCAAGGACTCTTTTAGCTAATAAAGAGGCAGCATAAGTTAGAGGAACAATAGTAAAGGATGGTAAGAAAGTTTCAAATGTTAAGCAACCTCCTTTTTATGTATCCTTGATAATTGGTAACAAGTTAGTACATAACTGCATGGTTGATATTGGTGCAAAAAACATAGTTATGCCTAAGAAAATTGTAGATTTACTTGATTGGAAGTATGAACCTCTTGATAAGGGAGTGATTCAGTTGGATGGTTCATTACGAAATACCTTAGGAGTTGTCAAGAATGTAAGTTTGACCCTTCACACTTGACCAAACTTCTCTATTCATCAGGATATTTATGTCATTGATTTTGCCCCTTTTTTTTCCCTATGTCTGTCTAGGGATTTTACAGCAAAGATAGGTGGATATTTTTCATCAAATTGGTCTCATATGTTGTTTGGAACAAGGTATGGTGCAAAGGTAACCATAAAATCAAAATTGTTGACCAAATATTACATAGAACCCTATGTACCAAGCCTTATCAATGCAAGCTGTGTGATTTTAGATTTTTATGAGGTCAAAGATTCTCAAACAAAGGGAATTTGTGATATATTGTTGGATGATTGGGAAAATGAGAATGATTTTAATCAAGATAGTGTTATTCATGACGTTCGGTTTGGAAATTATATGATATCTGAACCTAATCCTATAATGCCAAACTTGTTAAAAGGCCATGATACTGATTCAAAATAGTCTAATCAGCTTTGGGACCTATATTTTGATCGATCTAGAAACAAGAATAGAGCTGATGTAGGGGTTATTTTTGTGTCTCCTAATGGTGAAAAACATTATACTGCATTCAGGTTATCTTTTTCTTGTTCTAATAATGTGGCTGAAAATGAAGGTTTGATACAGGGCTTAGAGTGGGAAAGGAAAAGGAATGTCAAGTGTTTGAGGGCCTTTGGAGATAGTGAATTGGTGGTCAATCAGGTGAGAGGTTTGCATGCTATAAAAAATGAGCTTCTAAAAATATATAAGGGTAGAATATCAGATATTTTAGATGATTTTGATACATTGAACCTGAGCTCTGTACGTAGAAGTAAAAATCAAAATGTTGATAGGTTAGCTGCTATTGGTGCTCAAGCCACAATTCCTGAAAAATAAAGGTGTAATTACTGATCAATCTCATATTAATACTATGGTAATGCCATCCATTATAGATAATGATGTTAACTAGAAGGTTTTTAACATTGATGAGCATATTTTAAACTTTATGGCAAAAACAGATGTCTTTTCAGCTCCTAAAGACAACAAAGTGAAACAACAGTTTGGAGACCAAATTATACAATTGAAGTCAAATAAAATTCCTAAAGGACTGGTAATTTTAGAATCCATCTTCAATTCTAATGATCAGTTCAAGAGGATCAAAACTAGCATGCTCATTAAAGAAGATCATTATAAGGAGTTGGAGATATTTAGAGATAAATTTCTAAAGGTTGGTAAAGTCAACTCTCCTCAAGATAAAGAGCTTCTTATTTCTTTATTTAAGGAATTCAACAATGGTTTTGCTTAGGAATATGCTGATTTAAAAGGGTTTGACCCTCAATTAACCCAGCACACTATTGAATTAAAGCCCAATTCTAGGCCTATCAGCCAAAGACAAAGGCCAATTAACCCCAAGTTAGAGCCCCTAATGCTTAAAGAGCTCAATCAACTTCTTGATAGAGGTATAATCTTCCCAATTAAACATACCTCTTGGGTTTCAAATTTAGTTCTGAAAGATAGACACCCTCTTCCATCAATGGATCAAATATTGCAGTATATTTCTAGATCTCAAAGGTTTTCACTTTTAGATGGTTATTCTAGTTACAATTAAGTGTTAGTAAAAAGCGAGGATTAGTTTAAAATAGCTTTCACTACTAAATTGCGAACAATGGCATACAAAAGAATGCCATTTGGTTTATTAAATGTAGGTGCTACATTTTAGAAAGCTATGGACATGGCTTTTAAAAATTTGATATATAAATTTGTCTTAGTTTATTTGGATGATGTCATTGTTTACAACAAGATTGTAGATCAACATATAGGACATTTAAGGAAGTTGCTTCAGAGACGTAGAGATTTTGGAATCTCTCGCAATCCTAAAAAATTAGTTTTTGCAGTCCATGAGGGTAAACTTTTAGGATATCAAGTTTCAAAAAAGGTACAATAATAGATCCTAAAATAATCCATGCAATTCTTGATTTATCTCTGCCAAAACAAAAGAAATGATTGCAAAGCTTTACTGGCAAAATTAACTTTGTTAGACGCTTCATCCCAAACATTGCCAATTTGTTAAAACCTTTAACTACAATGCTGAAGAAAAATGTGCCTTTCAGCTGGACTAAAGAGGGAAAATCCAGTTTTGAACAAATTAAACAGGCTCTATCATCAACTCCTACATTAGCTAACCTTGTTTTTTCTAAAGATTTCATCTTATATTCTTATGTAGGATATGACAGTGTTTCAACTATGTTAGTGCAAAAGAATGATTAAAATCTAGAATAGTTGGTTGCCTTTCTTAGGAAAGGGATGGATGACTATGAACAAAGGTACAATTTTGTTGAAAAACATGTAGTTTCTATTATCAAATATTTGAAAAATTTTAAACACTTATTTTCTAGAAATAATGTTCATTTGATGGTAGCTCGTCCTAGCATAAAAGAGCTCATGTTAAACAAAGATGTGAATGAGTAAAGTGCACGATGGATTGCCAGAGTTATGGAATATGATGTGCATATCCAAGTAACTAAGATGGTTAGAGGAAAGGGTTTGTGTGCATAAATGGAAGAAAAGGAAGGAGATGCCGAAAGCAATGAGGAGTTTGTCTTACTTCAAGATAATTCTATACTTGATAACCAACCAGCAACTTGGTTGATTGATATGAGCAGATAAAAACTAGACAATGTCCACCTCATCTTGATAAGGCCAAGAGGAGGTATTTGAGATTACAATATTTTCCCTATGTTTTAATTAATCGAATGATTTATAGGAAATTTTTTTCTAGAATGTTGTTAAAATGTATTGATGTTGCTGATCAAAATAAAATATTATATTAATTTTGTGATGGATCATATGGAGGGAACTTTAACCCTAAGACTAAAGAATGGAAAATCTTGAGAGAAAGTTATTCTGGCTTGATTTATTTAGGGATACGCACTCTTGGGAAAGAAAGTGTCATAAATGTGCTCTTTTTGTTTGAAAAAAGGCTAGCATTATTTCCACTAAAGCCTATTATTGTTAAACAACCATTCATCAAGTGGGGAGTAGACTTCATAAGTCCTATTAATCCTAATTCTAGTGCAGATCACAAATGGATTTTGACTGCTACAGACTATTTTACAATGTGGACCAAGGCTATTGCATTGAAGTAATCAAATGGATATGATGTTTTCAACTTCTACGAAGGTATTATAACCATATTTAGGGTTCCTCAATCAATCATTTTAGAAAATGCATTGGCTTTTGTTGGTTCTAGAATAATAGAATGGGCTGTCAAAAATGGGATCTATTTGAATACATCATCTAACTATTATCCTCAGGGTAATGGAATTGCTAAGTCCACTAATAAAAAATTGATTAGAATTATCAAGAGGACTTTATAGGAGAAAAAAATAAATTAGTATTCCAAGCTCAAAGGATCTCTCTGGTTGGATAGAATTACACCAAAGAAGATCATTTGTAGCTCACCCTATGTACTAGTTTATGGTAGGGAAGCTAGGTTACCAATTTCAACTGAGTTTCCATCCCTATAGCTAGTTGATCAAATGATGTTTTTTGAAGAAGAAAATTCTCTTAAACTATAGTTTAGTGAGCTATTACAGCTAGAAGAAGAAAGGAGAAGAGCATTAAAAAACATGGAGCTAAGACAAATTCAAACTTAGAAGGGTTTTGATAAGAAGGATAAAACTAGAGAACTCAAGGAGGGTGATCTGGTTCTTAAATGGGACGTGTTTAAAAGTAGACCAGGGTAGCATGATAAGTTTGATAGCTTTTGGACAGGCCCATTTTTCATCACTAAATGTAAAGAGAATAATGATGTTCAACTATCAACCATAGATGGAGAGATCTTACCTATCCCAGTTAATGGGATCCTCCTCAAGCTTTTCTTTGAGGGTTAGTGCTTTCTCAAGAAGAATTTTCATTTTAATAAGTGTTGTCAAGCACTAGGTTTCTTTAGGTTTTAGTTTCAATAAAGTGGCTTCAGGTAGAGAGTCAGTTGTTAGGTTGCATGAGTGTTTAGTTTAGGTGCATTTTCATTTTAAATAAAGGTTGTATATGGTCTTTTCTAGTTTTAGATTCAATTTCCCAATGAAAAGGTTCATAATTTCATTTCTAGCATGCAGATATGTAGCAGAAGTTGCCAGAATCATAATTTTGTGTATGCAAGAGCATAACAAAAAAACAACAAAATATTGCATAAAGGTACATTCTCTAAACACTAGTATTCAGCTAATGTAAATGGATATACATTTTCATTGCATCCATATCATCAGATTTATTGTACTCTAAGTATTGATCATTTTTCAAATTTACAATTCATACTTGATCATTACATTGTGCATTCAAACTGAATGTGATAAAGAATGTTATTTTCAAGTTAATTTTTTTACATTGGAGCTTAGAGGAACATATGAAAAATGAAATCATGATAGAGATATCAGGAATAGGAGTCCATGCATTTCCTTTAGGTGTCTTTTACATTCTTTTTTTAGTTCTTTGCATCTTCTTGAGTCTTCATATCCTTAGCTTTTGTCTCATGTGTCTTGCATCCTAGGTCTCCATTAGGTCCTATGTCCTGCATCATTGAAAAAAATAGGGGTTAGATCCAAATTGGATCTAAGAAATGCATGAAAACCTAAAACACATCATACAAAAATCATACTTTGAGAGTTGCACATTTTCCAATAACATGAATGCAAGGGAAAATATACATCTACACTAACTAAATAGTAGTATCAAAGGGGCATATCTCTATGAAACCTTTTACTATATATGGTTATATCCCTGAATTATGTAAAGAATTACTATTTTACAAACCAAAAATCTGAATTAAAGGGACTTAGTTCTTTGTAGCTTTAGAAACCTTTTTCAGAAAAACAAGGTAGAATTCCAAGTTAATAAAAAAATTCAATTAAAAATCACTCATGCATGACTATTTATTCATGACACATGATCTTCAGACTTAAAAGATGTCAAATTGATTATGTTTAATAATCTTTTAGCTACCAGGGCTTATTGTTGAACAAAAGAAATAGAGAAGTATATTCAAGATAGAAAGAATGATGGATTATGAATTCACCAACAACAAAGAGAAAATGAAAGTATAATGAATGTCATGAGCCCATAATCGAACTTCAAAACAAGGATCATGTAAGAAAAATGCTATGAACTCATAATAGATCATCCAATGCAGAAAAGAAAGAAATGTTGTTCATAACAGTTAGCTATAGAAATTGGTGGATCAATAAAAATGCATATATATCACTAATATTAGCAGTGTTCTTATGCAATAGTATTCAGAGTTCAATTGAAGGAAAGCATGCAAATTCTATTCTATTATCACTTCCTTCCTATGCAAATTCAATGAGTACATAAAATCTTGAAATATTTAAAAGGATCTTACTTTCCGTTTGATTCAGTCAAAGGAGATCATAGATAGAATGCTACAGTTATAGTAGAGGAGTGCAATAAAAGGACAAATCATTAATGGTGAATCATATTTATTAGCTACATAGAATAAAAGGTTGGATACTAGCTGCATTTTTATCAAGGATTGTGCTATAATAGAGGCTGAGAGGTCTCATGAAAAGCAATGAATCACTATAATGTGTCCGCGTATTGATACAAGGAACTAATGAATGCATTCATTTATAACTGCTAGGAGAAACATAACTATTCTAAGACCAATCATTAAGCGTTTGAAGACCATTGATACTAAAAGAAATGTACAAGAATGATACTAATAATAGTATCAACAACATATCTATGATGGATACCGATCATTCTAGCATCAAAGTTCCTTGAAGGTGCTAAGCTCTGAGATATAAAACATAGATCATGACAAGATGCATATAACTATAATCTTTCCTCTATGTGAAGTCTTAATATACAGTTCAAAGTTCAAACTATTAAAATTTACCCTCAATGTTTTGAATCTTTTGTAGGAATTGATTTAAGAAGGAAGTACATAGAAAAAATTAGTTTTCAAGAACCATGAGTAGTATGAATAGAAAAGAGAAAATGATAGTTCTTTTAAAGAGCAAACAATAGAGAAAAGATGCATTTCAGTTCTCTGCTAGCTTGATATAGTCATGTTTGTGGGTGTCACGAGCTTGTTCTCAAACCCCATAAACATTGTTTCTTTCTTAAGGAGGGTTTGTGCTTGGGTTGGGCCATTAAATAGTGATTTACACACTTGCCAGTATCATAGAAAGGCAAAAAACTAGACAAATAATAGCTTTATACATTTTGACAAACATCTAATCTACATTTCCTAGGTGTCAAAAAAACTACAGTGAAAGAAAGATTTCAAATAGAGGTTGGTTGAATAGACACATGGAAGGAACCCAAAAATAGTTGCCATGTGTTATGTAGAAGTAAAAAATAAACAAAATGACATTCAACAGTATGTTCAAAAGTAAAGGGAAAAGATAAGTTTTTCTTATCTCAGAGTTAATGCTCGAGATGTTTGAAAGATTAAAGCGGTGCCCATGAAGGTGTTAAAGCCAAGCCCAGATTGACAGAGAAGCTCTAGTTCAACAACCTGAGCTCTAGATCAACAATGAAAAACTCCAGTTCAACAACCTAAGCCTCAGTGGAGCAAGCATAAATCCCAAATCACCACCACAATCACAGTTTTCATCGCCATACTATTATAGTTTCAAACCCTTAGTTTTGTTTAACAACTTTTCGTGAGGCTTCAATAACCAATGCAAAACAATACAAAACTTGATAAGTTTTGAATTCCACATAGTACATGGTAGTGAATGCCCTTCAAGACTGTAGTGAATGATAGTGGAGCCTTGGGATTATCCTTCCAAGTGACATGACAATAGTATGCCAGAACTGCCAAAGAGATCTAACTCACGTATAACATGTTAGTCATATTGACCACAGTGTTGGCTGAAAGGCATTGCTTTAGAATATGTTTTTATCTTAGGATTTTAGGGGATATAATATATGCTAGTTTAGATGATCCAAAAATATGTATTTTTAATGTCAACTTAGAGGCATAAACCAAGGCATGTGTTATTCCTAATATTTAGGGTTTTACCTTAATTGGAGGAGTGTTTTGGAGGGAGAGCTCAATTTCAAATTTGGCTTGAGGGGGTCACTTAGGGTATATATATATCTAGATTTCATATCCATGTATAGGGTTTCAGATTTGGTGTAGAATAGGGTAATGTGAATGTCTTTGTTCCTTGACATGTTTTTGGCATCATGATATGTAACCACCATAGATTTTTGAAGAAATAAAGCAAGTGTTCAAATCATCCATGTTTTACTGAGTTTTGGGATTCAATCATATTCTTCCATTATGAATTTAGTCTGATGTGTTTTATAACAGAGTTATTGAATTGATCTAATTTATTTTTCAGCTATTAAAATATAACCTATTTGGAGAGATTGTATGTTTGTTGGTAGGTCATTATTTGAGGTGCAAACCCTAAGAGTGAGATACTTATGTCAGTCTGACATTGAACAGTGAATGCCCCTTTCAAGTCTTAGTAATGCATGTCATGTTAATCCCTATTTGAAATTTTGATTAGTCTAAAATAAATTTGGTGTATCACCCCAATTTTAATTTATTTAGTTTTGAATTAATTTTTAGGTTATCCTTTTACCCTTTTCCCAACTAGAGAATTAGTTATAGGTGATATAAAAAATTCAATAGGAACTAGCCTAGAATCTGGATATTCCTTCCTAATCAGTGGAACCCACAACTGAGGAAGGTTTCCATTGTTTCCATGAAGTGTTATTGTGCCCTAATGCCTGAGTTAGGGTGATATTTCACTTACTTAATAGTTTTTGTCACAGGCAGTGGGACTCCTTGTGATACATGAGTAGATTCCAAACAAGGAGCATAAAGGAATTTGAGTATTTACTCCTATCACACACTAGGAGAGACAGAACTCTACAAATAATACTTAGGTGTCAGCAATATTTTTCTTTTCAGCCTATAGTAAGGGGTAGGAGACCAGGTAGACCAAGGAAGAAAAGGTCTGAAAGGGTTTCAGCTCCTCCCTCCTATAGTACTGAATAACTAGATTCAGATCAAGAGTCCTCTAAAGTTCCTGTAACACATCAAATTTAGGTTGTTCTAGAGCAACCAACAAAGGTAGATCAATCATCATCTTCTAGTTATACTACAACACCTCCAAGAATGGATGGGTAGTTTCCATTTGTGCCTTTTGATCAGGGAATCCCTTTGAGTATTTCCAATCACAAAAATATTCTATTGGTAGCCTTAAAAGGGTTATCATCTTTCATAGGAGAAGGACAAACAACTGCTATAGAACATATGAGAGATATTTCTTCTCTTTGTAATGTTCATCACATCACAGAGGAAGATGTAGCTTTGAATCTATTGACTGCATCATTGAAGGGAAAAGCATTGGAATGGTTTATAACTCTTTGAGTTGGATCTATTTCTACATGATATGCACTAGGTGAGGAATTATCTAAGTTCTTTGAAGAAAAATTTGATAATCTTTCATTGGTCAAACAACTATCAAATATCAGAAGGGCTCCCCAAGAAGAGATGAGTGATTTCAATCTGCATTTTCAGAAGACTTGGAATAGAATTCCTGTGATGGTAAGACTCTTTGCTGAGTATGAATTTGTGTATTTTCTTAATAGTTTGAATAGTGATATCTCAGTTATGATTCAATCAATGGGGGGAAATTCTTTGCCTCAAGCTTTTGATATTTCTATTAGAGCAGAAAACAGTCTTATTTAAGCAGGAACATTATCTCCCAGGCCACCTATTCCCTTGTTTCCTAGAATTTACTCTAATATTCCATTGATTACCCCACCTCTTGCCTCTTTACCATCTTCCAAAAGCCAAGAGATATTGCCTGCCACCCCTCTTAATGAGCTACAAAGTATAAAAGGAAGCCAACAAAAAATTGAAAGCTTACTGCAAACCTTTGTAAATGAGTTGGTAAACCTTAAGAGGTAGCAAGCTCAAGGAAACCTCGTAGTTCATCCTCAAAATTAGTTTGGAAGCTCCTCATCACAACATCCCAATCAGCCTATTTATCAAAGTAATAAATAACAGTATCAAGGTAACAATAATTCAAATAGGGAGAATTGGAATCAGAGGCCTTATAAACCTTACAACCCTGCACCTCTTAATGTGGTTAGAGATATTTTACCTAAGAAGAATAACCTTTTTGTTTAAATTGAGTGTTGTTATCCTTGTGGTTAGCCTCACAATCAATCAAAGTGCACCGATGGAGTGCTTAATCAGGATTTAATGGTCCAAAGTGCAGTTAGTTCACAACAAGGTACACCCATTAAGGAGACTCAACAATAATAAGATCCATGTACTCCAAATAGTCCTTTTCTTAATTGGAAATAGGAAGAATTATGTGGGGTGAGTAATGATTCACCTGTATCAACAAATAATAGAGCCAAGAAAAGAGCTCTAGAAATAGAGAAATCAGTTGCTAAGGTTGCCGCAACAACTTAATCATCACCCACCACTCCCATTTCAATATTGAAATTACACACCTCTTTCCCAACCAAGGATCATCCTCAGAAGCATGCACATCTGACCACTATTAAATATCCTTAAAAGGTACATTTTTTTGTTCCTTTTAATATTGATGATAACATTAAGAATATGAATGTCTCTATTTCTATGTGGGATTCTCTAGCCATTCCAAGACAAGAAAAATACTTAAAGAGGAATTATCTAAAGGTGCAGTGAGTCTACAACAAGCTTTAAAGTAGCCTTCAAGGACTATTTTAGCTAACATAGAGGAAGAAGAAGTTAAAGGAACAACAGTAAAGGATGGTAAGAAAATTTCAAATGTCAAGCCACCTCCTTTTTATGTATCCTTGATAATTGGTAACAAGCTAGTACATATTTTCATGGTTGATAGTGGTGCCACTAGCACAGTTATGCTTAAGAAAATTACAGATTTACTTGATTTGAAGTATGAACCTGTTGATAAGGGATTGATTCAGTTGGATGGTTCTTTAGTAAATACCTTAGGAGTTGTAAAGAATGTAAGTTTGACCCTTCATGCTTGTCCAAACTTATTTATTCCTTAGGATATTTATGTCATTGATTTGCCCCCTTTTTTTTCCCTATGTTTGTCTAGGGATTTTACAGCAAACATAGGTGGATTATTTTCATCAAATTTGTCTCATATGTTGTTTAGAATGAGGTATGGTGCAAAGATAACCATAAAATGAGAATTTTTGACCATGGATCACATAGAATCCTATGTACCAAGCCCTATAAATGCAAGCTATGTGATTTTAGATTTTGATGAGGTGAAAGATTTTCCAACCTTCAACACTCAAATATAGGGAATTCCTTATATATTGTTGGATGAGTGGGCAATTGAGAATTCTTCTAATCAAGATAATGTTATTTTTTTATGCTGGGTTTGGTAATTATATAACATCTAAACCTAATCTTGATATGCCAAACTTGTTAAAAGGCCATGATACTGATTCAAAACAATCTAATTAGGTTTGGGACCTATATTTTGATGGATCTAGAAACAAGAATGGATTTGGTGCAAGGGTTATGCCTATGTCTTCTGATGGTCATAGATATTATGTTGCATTTAGGTTATCTTTTTCTTGTTCTAATAATTTGTTGGAATATGAAGGTTTGATATAGGGCTTAGAGTAGGCAAGGAAAAGGAATGTCAAGTGTTTGAGGGACTTTGGAGATAGTGAATTGGTGGTTAATCAAGTGAGAAGTTTGCATGCAATAAAAAATGATCTTCTAAAAATATATAAGGGCATAGCATCTGATATTTTAGATGACTTTGATGCATTCAACTTGATCTCTATACCTAGAAGTAAAAATTAACATGCTGATAGGTTAGCTGCTATTGGTACTCAAGCCACAATTCCTAAAAATAAAGGTGTAATGATTGATTAATCTCACATTAAGATTGTGGTAAGGTCATCCATTCTATATAATGATGTTAGCTAGAAAGTTTTTAACACTAACGAGAATATTTTAAACTTTATGGCAGAAGCGGATGTCTTTTCAGCTCCTAAAGATGACAAAATGGAACAATATGTTGGAGACTAGATTATACAATTGAAGTAAAATAAACTTCCTAAAGGACTGGTTAGTTTGGAATCCATCTTCAATTCTGATGATCAGTTCAAGAGGAACAAAAACAACATGCTCATTAAAGAAGGTCATTATGAGGAATTGGATATATTCAATGATAAATTTCTAAAGGTTGGTAAAGTCAAATCTCCTCAAGATAAAGAGATTCTAATGCTTAAATAAGAAGGCCAATTAACCCCAAGTTAGAGACACTAATGCTTAAAGAGATAAATAAATTTATTGATAATGGCATAATATTCCCAATTAAACATACCTCTTGGGTTTCAAATTTAGTTCCTATAAGCAAGAAGAAAGGAGAGATTAGATTATGTGTGGATTTTAGAGACCTTAATAGGGCATCTTTGAAAGATAGACACTCTCTTCCATAAATGGAAAAAATATTGCAGTATGTTTCTGGATCTGAATGGTTTTAACTTCCAGATGGTTATTCTGGTTACAATTAAGTGTTAGTAAAAAGGGATGATCAATTTAAAATAGCTTTCACTACTAAATGGGGAACAATGGCATACAAAATAATTCCATTTGGTTTATCAAATTTAGGTGCTACATTTCAGAAAGCTATGGACATGGATTTTAAAAATTTGATGTATAAATTTGTCTTAGTTTATCTAGATGATGTCACTACTTACAACAAGATTGTAGATAAGCATATATGCCATTTAAGGTAGGTGCTTCAGAGATGTAGATATTTTGGAATTGTTCTCAATCCTAAAAAATTAGTTTTTGCAGTCCATGAGGGTAAACTTTTAGGATATCAAGTTCCAAAAGAAGCTACAACAATAGGTCATAAAAGAATCCATGCAATTCTTGATTTATCTCTGCCAAAACACAAGAATGGATTGCAAATATTTATTGGCAGAATTAAGTTTGTTAGATGCTTCATTCCAAACATTGCCAATTTGTTAAAACCCTTAACTGCAATGCTAAAAAAAAATGTGCCTTTTAGAAGGACTAAAGAGAGAAAATAAGGTTTTGAACAAATTAAACAGGCTTTATCTTCAGCTCCTATATTAGCTAACCTAGGTTTATAAATATTTCATCTTATATTTTTATGGGGGATATGACATTGTTTCAGCTATGTTAGTGCAAAAGAATGATGATAATCTAGAACAGTCGGTTGCATTTTTATGTGAAGGGATTGATGAGTATGAACAAAGGTACAATTTTTTTGAAAAACATGTACTTGGTATTATAAAATATTTGAAAAATTTTAAACACTTGGTTGCTAGAAACAACGTTCATTTAATGGTAGCTCATCCTAGCATACAAGATTTTGTGTTAAACAAAGATGTGAATGAGAAAAGAGAAGGATGGATTACCAGAGTTATGGAATATGATGTGCATATCCAAGTAACTAAGTTGGTTAGAGGCAAGGGTTTGTGTGCAAAAATGGAAGAAAAGGAAGGAGATGCTAAAAGCAATGAGGACTTTGTCTTACTTAAAGATATTATGTACCTGATAAACAACCAACAACTTGGTTAACTGATATGAGAAGATTTTAACAAACTTGATAATGTCCACCTAATCTTGATAAGGCCAAGAGGAGGTATTTCAAATTACAATTTGTTCCCTATGTTTTAATTAATGGAATTCTTTATAGGAAAGATTTTTCTGGAATGTGTCTAAAATGTATTGATGTTGCTAATAAAAAAAAAATTATTGTCTGAATTTCATGATGGATCATGTGGAGGGCACTTTAAACCTAAGAGTGTAGCTTGGAAGAACTTGAAAGAATGTTATTACTAACCTGATTTAATTAGGGATGCCCATTCTTGGAAAAGAAAGTGTCAAAAATGTGCTCTTTTTTGCACGAAAACAAAGGCTAACAACATTTCCATTGAAGCCTATTATTGTTGAAAAACCATTCATCAAGTGAGGAGTAGACTTCATAGGTCATATTAATCCTAGTTCAAGAGCATGTCACAAATTGATTTTGACTACTATAGACTATTTTAAGAGGTGGACCGAGGCTATTGCATTGAAGGAATCAACTGGATGTATTGTTATCAACTTCTATGAAGATATTATAACCAAGTATGGGGTTCCTGAATAAATTATTTCAGAAAATGCATTTGCTTTTGTTGGTTCTAGAATAATAGAATGAGCTATAAAAAATGGTATCTATTTGAATACATCATCTAACTATTACCCTTAGGGTAATGGACTTCCTGATTCCACTAATAAAAACCTAATTAGGATTGTCAAGATGACTTTACAGGAGAACAAAAGAGATTGGCATTCCAAGCTCAAGGCAGCCCTATGGTTAGATAGAAATACACCAAAGAAGATCACTTTTAGCTCACCCTATGTACTAGTATATGGTAGGGAAGCTAGGTTACCAATTCCAACTAAGTTTCTATCCCTACAACTAGTTTATCAATGATGTTGTTTAAAGAATAATATTCTCTTAAACTAAGGTTTGTTGAGCTATTGTAACTAGAAGAAGAAAGGATCAGAGAATTTAAAAACATGGAGCTAAGACATATTCAAACTAACAAGTATTTTTATAAGAAGGCTACACTAAGAAAATTCAAAGAGGGTAATCTAGTTCTTAAATGGGAAGTTTTGAAAAGTAGACCAGCGCAGCATGATAAGTTTGATAACTTTTGGGCAGACCCATTTGTCATCACTGAATGTAAAGAGACCAATGTTGTTCAACTATCATTCACAGATTGAGAGATATTATCTATCCTGGTTAATGGGATCTTCCTCAATCTTTTCTTCAAGGGTTAGTGCTTTTGCAAGAAGAATTTTCATTTCAATAAGAGTTGTCAAGCACTAGGTTTCTTTAGGTTTTAGTTTCAATAAAGTTCCTTCAAGTAGACAGTAAGTTGTTAGGTTGCATGAGTCTTTATTTTAGGTGAATTTTAATTTCAAATAAAGGTTTCATATTGTCTGTTATGGTTTTAGACTAAATTTACCTGTGAATAAGGTCCATAGTTTCATGTCTAGCAGGCAAACATCCAACAGAAGTCGCTAGAATTGTTATCCTAATTTTGTGTATGCAGGAATATAACAATTTTTTTTTTTCATAAAGGTACATTGAATAAATATTAGTATTCAGATAATGTAAACGGAGATACATTTTCATTTCATTCATATCATCATATTTATTGTACTCTAAGTATTGATCATTTTTCAAATTTACAATTCATACTTGATCATTAAATTGTGCATTCAAACTAAATGTGATAAAGAATGTTCTTTTCGTGTTACATTTTTTATATTGGAGCTTAGAGGAACATATGAAAAATGAAAGCATGATAGATATATGAGGAAGAGGAGTCCAAGAATTTCCTTTAGGTGTCTTTTTCATTCTTGGTTTGGTTGTCTGCATCTTCTTGATTCTTCATATCCTTAGATTCTGTCTCATTTGTCTTGCCTCCTAGGTCTTTATCAGGTCTTGTATCCTGCATCATTGAAAAAAAAGAGGGGTTAAATCCAAAGTGGATCTAAGAAATACATGAAAACCTGAAAAACATCATACAGCAATCATACTTTTAGAGCTGCACATTTGCCAATAACATTAATGCAAGGGAAAAATATACATCTACACTAACTAAATAGTAGTATCAAAGGGACATATCTCTATGAAACCTTTTACTATCTATGGTTATCTTCCTACATTATGTAAAGAATTGTTGTTTTACAAACTAGAAATCTGAATTAAAGGGACTTAGATCTTTGTAGCATTAGAAACCTTTTTTAGAAAAGCAAGGTATAATTCCAAGTTAATAAACACAATCAACCAAAAAATAGCCATGCATGAATATTTTTTCATGACACATGATATTTAGACATAAACGATGTCAAATTGATTATGTTTAATAATATTTTAGCTTCCAAGGGTTATTTTTGAACAAAAGAAATAGAGAAGTACATTCAAGATAAAAAAGACTAATGGATTATGAATTCACCAACAACAGAGAGAAAAGGAAACTATAGTAAATGTCACAAGCCCATTCTCAAATGATGTGAGTGTTCCAAGGCTTGCTAGCACTTCATCCAAGAGGCCTATCTTGTCTCTTCTAAGAACCTAGCCTCCTCTAGGTGTTGATTGACTGAGATTATTAAATAAGTCTGATTCCAACTCCTCTCTAAGAGTTTCTACCCTTTTTCTTCACCTTGAAAGACTAACACCTTTTAGTTAGTTCAATTCTTCACTTTTCCTACTACACTTAGAAGGGTCCAAGTACCAACTCCACTCTAACATTCATGGATCATTGCAAGGGTGCTAAGCATGTTGGAAACCATACATATGTTCCCATTTGACTCCATTTTGATGGATCTCTTAACCCTTTTTAGTCAATTTCAAAATTTAGTCTTCAAGAGGCCTAATTGGGCTTATTCCCTTGTAGCCTTTTATAGTGACCTTTACCTATTTCTTTCAAAAATTTCCAAAAGAACTTGAAAATCCAATCCCACTTTTAGATACCATTTATAATTTTACATGATATTTTGAAAATTTTAATCCCCTAGGTCATCTGTACATAGGGTTCCTACAATCTAGGTCCAACAGGGCTAATATGCCTAATTTCTAGGTCTGTCTGCAACATAGTTTAAAACTTGTTCAAAACTTGGTCTCATGGATTGGTATGAACTCAATACTCATAGTATGTCAAGATGTAAATATACCTTGTTTGGAACTATACTTTTCTTGTACATTACTTCTCTACCCTGCAAAAAATCTCCTTTTCTTCAGCACTAAACCACTAACCGGGCACTGTCTCCTTGCCTAGGGCTTAGTAGTAAAAATATCTCTCCATCTTCCTAAGACTCCTAATCCTAAAAATGTATACACTACTGACTCCTTTAACATATCCATCCATCCTTAGGTGTCTCCCATGGCTAGATTTCACGGGGGAGCCATGAATCAATTGACCAGTCAGGACAGGACCAGTGAGCACACTAAACACAAAACAATTTATTCAACAAACCAATCCTATTCTAATCAACTTTCCTATCACATAAAAAATTATTAGGAAAATACAAAGAACACTAAACAATCACTATATTTAGTCTCTCAATCCATTACTCATGACTATCACATCAAAATGCTCGGGTTTCATGAATACAGTGTTGGAGAGCTATATTGAATATTCAAAAATTGTTACAACGAATGAATCCCCTCAATATTCAAGCCTCCTTCTCCATTAGATTCCATCTTCAATGTTTTTAGGGCCTATTGGTTGATTCTCCACTCCTAGCTTCAAGGGAATCCTATGTAACTGAGTTGCATGCAACATTTGCAATTATTGCAAATGTTGTCATAGAAACTTTTGTCATCTTTTCCATTATGCCAAATTCCTAAGTTTTAGGACCTCTAACCTCTTCATTTTGAGAATCCAAGGTCATTCATGACCTTATGGCATCTCTATGACATCATTGATGTGTTTAAGACACATTGAAGACTCTAACTCAAACTCCTAACACTAAGAATTTTAAAAGCTACTAACAATGGCTAATTTGGTGACCTTAGTCCTAATGACTAACTCACCTAGCCCAAATTGCAATGAGATTCTAAGGTCCAAAGTAAACAAACTATCTTGACTTGGCCAATGTCAAGTACAAGCCAAAACATCCTAACTATGGAGTTTAGCCTAGGTGTGCTCCTGCACCATCCTCCCCAAAACAAAAATTTCAATCCACCCTTGGATTGAGGATGCTTGGATCAATCCCCATCTTCTTGAACTCTAATTCCTTTACCCATACTACATCAGCATTGGTTTGACCATCCTTGTTTATCAAGTGTTCCTTGTATTCATTAGTTCTAGTCTTTTTGTAGACTCTAGTATCCAATACACTATTAGCTCCTGTGACTGTAGCAGGGGGTAATTGGAGATCTTCCACATCTCTGATCACTTCTTTGAGACTTTGATTCATGTCTTGTTGTGGCCCTTTGTAATGGACTAAGTCTGCAATATTAAAAATAGGTGACAATCCACTATCTTCTAGGAGCTCAACTCTAAATGCATTATCACCATAATTAACTAAGATAGGATAAGGACCTATCCTTCTCATCTACAACTTGTGAGGGAATCCCTTTTGAAGTCTTTATTGGTTAAGATGCACCATGACCAAGTCACCCACATTGAACTGAACTGTTCTTCTACTCTCATCAATCTCGATTTTATGTTTCAAGGTGTTCTTTGTCAAAGTTTTTCAGACTGTATCATGTATCTCTTGCATTCCGTAAGAAAAATCATCTACATATGCACTTTCCCTTACTCCATCATTCAATTCTCTCAACTCATAGACTCCTCTAGGATGCAATCCATATACTATCTCAAAGGGACTCTTCCCTGTTGACTTGTTGATGGTGTCATTATAAGCATACTCAGCTTGCCCAATCAACTGATCCCATTGTTGACCATATTCCTTGGTCAAGCACTTTAATAGATTTCCAAGGCTCCTATTCACCACTTCACTCTAACCATTAGTTTGGGGATGGTATGCAGACCCAAAGGATAAATTTGTGCCTAATCTTTGCCAAAGAGTCTTAAAAAAATGACTCATAAATTTAGTGTCTCTATCTGACACAATGCTCATAGGTAACCCATGGACTCTTACTATCTCTTTGAAGAAGAGAGAGGCTATTGGGTTGGCATCATTAGTCATCTTGCATGGTACAAAGTGAGACATCTTGTTGAATCTGTCCACAAATACATATACACTATCCATGTCTTGTCCTATCTTGGGTAACCCAACTACAAAGTCCATGCTCAAGCATTCCCAAGGCCTAGTGGGAATAGGTAGTGGCTAATAAAGGCCTACATTTGAAGAAGTACCTTTCACCCTTTGGCATACAATGCAACTTTCCAGAATACCTCCTAACATCAAGGTTCATTCTTGGCCAATAATAGAACCTTTGAACAAGTTCTTGGGTCTTAGTGATCTCAAAGTGACCACTCAATGCACCATTGTTCTTTTTCTAAATAAATTTCTCCCTAATAGACCCTCTAGGGACACATAATTGATTTTCCTTAACCAAAAGATTACTTTCCAAAGTGTATTCAACATACTTGTTATGAAAATGATTCTTGTATTCAACACATACCTTATAAATGTCTGCAAATTCTTCATCTTCAGCATATAGATCCTTGAAGTGATCTATCCCCATGCTCTTCAACTGAATTTCCTAAATTGTGAGAGCTCTTCTAGACAATGCATCTGCCACTTTATTAAGGACACCTTTCTTGTGTTTGATATTAAAGGTATAAACTTGTAGGTACTCAACCCACTTCATGTGCTTGTGACTCAACTTTTCTTGAGAGTTAAAGAAACTTAAAGCTTGATTATCTGAGTAGACTATGAACTTCTTGGGGGGTAAATAGTGTCTCCATTTCCTTAAATCCTAAACCAATGCATACATTTCAAGGTCATAGGAAGAGTACTTCCTCTTGGTTTCACTCAACTTTTCTGAATGAAATGCCACTGGTCTTCCCTCTTGACTTAGGATAGATCCAATAGCCACATTGCTTGCATCACACTCAATGGTGAAAAGCTTCTCAAAGATTTGAAATACTAAGACAAGTTGGGTAGCAATATTTTCTTTTAAAAAATCAAATCTCTTAGTGGCTTTTTCATTCCATATGAACTTATTCTTCATTCCTCCTTTGATTGTGTCCAACATAGGAGCACAAATAGCACTAAACTTCCTTATAAACTTCCTACAATATTGAGCAAGGCCATAAAAACTTCTTACCTCTATTGCTATCCTTGGGGTAGGCCAATTCATGATGGCTTCCACTTTACTCTTGTCCATTTTCAGATTTCCATGAGATAGAACAAACCCAAGGTACACTAGCTCTATTTTGATTAACTCACATTTCTCCAAGTTGATCATCAACTTCTCTTCATGCAGCTTCTTGAAGACAGTCTCAAGGTGTTGAAGATTCTCCTCTCTTTTCCTACTATGAATTAGTATATCATCAAGATATACTACTACAAATTTGCCAATGTAGTCCTTGAGGACTTCATTCATGAGCCTCATGAATGTGGAGGGGTCATTAGACAGTCCAAATGGCATGAAAAACCATTCATACAAACCTTCATTGGTTTTGAAGGTTGTCTTCCATTCATCTCCCTCATGTATCCTAATTTGGTGATAAAAACTCTTCAAGTCTATCTTACTAAAATACTTAGCTTCACCTAGATAATCCATTATGTCCTCAATCCTAGGAATGGGAAACCTATACCTAATGGTTATCCTATTTATGGCTCTTGAATCAGTACAAAGCCTCCATGTTCCTCCTTTGTTTGGTGCTAGGATAGTGGGTATGACACAAGGGCTAATTCTTTTCTTGATAAGGCCTTGGTTAAGGAGCTCTTCTATTTGCCTAGCAATTTCTTCATTTGGTTGAGGGGTCATCTTGTAAGCTGCCTTATTGGGTAGGGTATCTCTGGGTATGAAGTTTTTCCTATGACTTATGGCTCTTGTATGGGGTAATGCTAATGGTTGTCCATCACTTACTATACCTTCATAATTCTGCAACATTTTTTGTATCTCCATAGGTATCTCTAGCTTCTTGTCTCCTTTTCCTTCATTCTTATCTCTTGGCATTAGCACCAATGCATAGCCAACTCCTTCCCCTTCTTCCATGGCTTCTATGACATCTTTTTCACCCACCATAAGCACATTATAACCTACTGTCTTCACATCTACATCCTCTAAAAATGATTAGATTTTGAAAGTTACTTTATCCTTCTTGAATGTATAGGAGTTCTTCACTCCATCATGGATAGCTTGGAAATCAAATTTCCATGGTCTTCCTAGGACCAAGTGACATGCATCCATAGGCAAAACATCACATATAACCTTGTCCTTATATCTCCGTATAGAGAACTCCACCCAAGCTTGCTCATTGACTAAGACATGATGTCCCTTATTGAGCCATGTGACCTTGTAAGGATGGGTGTGGGGTTTCCTTATCATGCCTAACTTGTTGATTGCTTTCTCTGACACAATGTTGTCAGTAGACCCCGATTCAATGATGACTCTACATACTTTTCCCATCACCTTACATTTTATTCTAAATAGGGACCTTCTTTGGATTGACTCTTCTTTAACTGACTCCTTGATCAATGTTCTCCTCATCATGAGGTTATGACCTTCTTCTGAATTTAATGGTACCTCAGAGTGTGTCTCTCCTACATTTTTCTCTTCATGAACTAAATTAGTTCTCTTTTTACCTCCTTGAGAAGTACTACCTTTCTCTGGACACTAATAGGCAAGGTGTCTGCTCGCCTAGGGCTTAGTAGTAAAAATAGCTCTCCATCTTCCTAAGACTGCTAATCCTAAACATATATACACTACTGACTCCCCTAACATATCCATCCATCCTTAGGTGTTTCCCATTGCTATATTTCATGGGGGAGCCATGAATCGACTGACTGGTCAGGACAGGACTAGTGAGCACACTAAACACAAAACAATTTATTCAACTGACCAATCCTACTCTAATCAACTTTCCTATCAAATTAAGAAATCTTAGGACAGTCCAAAGAACACTAAACAATCACTAGATTTAGTCTCTCAATCCATTACACATGACTATCACATCAAAATTCTTGGGTTTCCTGAATACAGTGTTGTAGAGCTATATTGAATATGCAAAACTTATTACAATGAACAACTTCCCTTGAGATTCAAGCCTCCTTATTTATTAGATTCCATATTCCATGTTTTTAGGGCCTATTGGTTAATTCCCCACTCCTAGCTTCAAGGGAATCCTATGTAGCCGATTTTCATGCAACATTGGCAATTATTGCAAATGTTGTCATAGCAACTTTTTAGCAACTTTTGGCATCTTTGCCATTATGCCAACTTCCTAAGTTTTATGACCTCTAACCTCTTCATTTTGAGGATCCAAGATCATTCATGAAATTATGGCATCTCTATGATATCATTGATGTGTTTAATATGCGTTGAAGAGTCTAACTCAAACTCCTAACACTTAGAGTTAAAGCTTGATATGTTTGAAATATAAAACCAGTGCCCATGAAGCTGTTAAAGTCGAGCCCAGATCGACAGAGAAGATCCAATTCAACAACCTGAGGTCCAGGTCAATAGTGACAACCTTGAGTTAAACATGCCAAGCCTTAATGTAGAGAGAAGAAATCCCAAATCACTACCACAATCACAATGTTCATTACCATTCTATTAGGGTTTCAAACCATTAGTTTTGTTTACAAACTTTTTGAGAGGCTTCAATAACCAATGTAAACCAATTAAAAACTTGATAAGTTTTGAAGTTTGTAGAGTACGTGGTAGTGAAAGCCCTTCAAGACTACAGTGAGTAACAGCGGAGCCTTGGGATTCTCATTCCAAGTGGCACAAGAGTAGTATGCCAGAACTGTCAAAGAGATGCAACTCATGTATATCATGTCGGTCATATTGACCTTAGTGTAGGCTGAAAGGCATGGGTTTAGAACATGTTTTTTCTTAGGATTTTAGGGGACATCATATATGTTAGTATAGATGAGCCAAAAATATTTATTTTGAATTTCAACATAGAGGCATAAACCAAGGCATGTGTTATTCCTAATATTTAGGGTTTTAGCTTGATTGGAGGAGTATTTTGGACGAAGAGCTCAATTTCAAATTTTGCTTGAGGTGGTCACTTAGGGTAGATATCTAGATTTCATATACATGTAGAGGGGTTCATTTTGGGTGAAAAATAATGTAAAGTGAATGTCTTTGTTCCTTGACATGTTTTTTGCATCATGATATGTAACCACCACGGGTTTTTGAAGAAATAAAGCAAGTTTAAAATCATCCATGTTTTTTTGAGTTTTGGGATTCAATCCTATTCTTCCTTTCTGAATTTATTTTGATGTGTTTTATAGAAGAGTTAGCGAATTGATCTAATTTATTTTCCAGCTATTAAAATATAACCTATTTGCAGAGATTGTTTTTTTGTTGGTAGGTCTTTATTTGAGGTGCAAACCCTAATAGTGAGATAATTATGTCAGCCTGTACATTGAACATTGAATGTCTCTTTCAAGTCTCAGTATTACATGTCATGTTGATCCTTGTTTGAAATTATGATTAGTCTGAAATTAGTTTGGTGTATCACGCTAATTTTAATTTATTCACTGTTCAATCAATTTTCAAGTTATCCTTTTACCCTTTTCCCAACTAGAGAATTAGTTATAGGTGATATACCAAATTCAATAGGTACCGACCTAGAATTTGGAGATTTCTTCCTAATCAATGGAACCCAAAACTCAGGAGGGTTTCCATTGTTTCCATGAAGTGTTATTGTGCGCTAATACCTAGGTTAGGGTGAAATTTCACGTACTTAACAACATAAAATAAGAATGCATTGCCAAATTAAAATGAAGTTGAATCTCCCAAAAACTAGATAGGTTATTATTAGACTCCATATCATGGTTTCAGATAGCTCGCACAAGCTCTGAGATATGGGCCTTAAAATATCATTGTCTAATGGTTCTTAGTGCTCCTTATCGACACTTCGGTATGATGTGGTACCCAATGTTTGAGCAACTGTGTGGGTGAAACAAGGTTGTTCCTAGGGTTTACCTTGGAAACCATAGCTAATGGGATAGTTTGAGATATACAAAGTGTTTCTCATTTCAATTGAGTCACACTACAATTTTTGACATAAACTGAGATTGTGTTGCAAAATTAAAATGAAGTTGAATCTCCCAAAAATGTGATAGGTTATTGTAGGCTTCTGTAGTATGGTCTCACAACACCTGATAGTTTGTTGATAAATCACATGAGCTCTGATATGTGGGCCTTGAAAGATCACTTCCAAATGGTACCTAGTGCACCTTAGGGACACTTTGATCTGGCATGGTTCGCAATGTTTGAGTGACTGAGTGGGCGAAACAAGGTTTCTCCTGGGGGTTACAAGGCCTACCCGAGCTAATAGTGCAGATAGTTTGAGGCCACGATGAATATTTTGAAAGATAAATCACTCAAATACCTTGCATATGAAATTCACCATCTACAGTCTAAGGTAGGATACATAATTAACATTTTTTGAACTTTATTATATAACAATTAACATTTTTTGGAATTTTATTACATCATGAGTGGTATGATACAAAATCCATACATGTAATGATACAAAATTCTATATGTATTTATAATCAAATGGTACACATTAGGATATACAAATGTAACAAAAAAAAATTAACATATATTTATAATCAAATGATACACAGTACGATATACATAATTTGTCCTCTCAATATTTGAACATCAGCCCTATAGACACTTTTATATATGAAATTTGGCATCTAATATGCACATGAAAACTCATAACCATTTATATATACCAAGTTTGGCATCTACATATGCACATTATAGCTAATTGCTATTTTTATATAGAAAAAGTGGCCTCTAAATATGTACATAGAGAACCTCCAAAAAAGTGAAGTTACAACATTTCACAAAAGATATATACAAAATTGTCAAAATTATTCTAGCATATTGTATAATCATTCTTCTACATGGCCCAAAATCAATCAAGTGGACCTTCTGGATAAATTATAACCCTTATTGTGTCAAGTATTGCCTCATGGTTAGATTCACAAACTTTCCTGATGAAGGGTGCTCCCCTTAATGCCACAAATACATAACAAAAACAGAGAAGCAACAACAATTTGCAAGAACAGAAAATGGACTTCTTATTATCTCCACAAATGAGAAATAACAAACTTTCAGAAGTACAATATGTAAAGCCACATGGGCATTCTCCTTACAATATTCTATAGGACAAAGCCTCGAATTATTACCCAGATCTACCTAGAACTGTCCCAAACTGCCTAAGACAACACTACTGGCCTTCTTTATATAGGCAATTTCCACTGCCCAAGAAGGTTCCAGAAATTTAGCCCTTAGGGCCGACCAAACTTAGAATTATTTTATTTTTCAATTTAGTACATCAAAGTCAGCTCAAAATAACTTTTGAAACCCGAACAAAAATTTTGAAGGAAAATTATTTTCTGCCATTTCATGTGGCCCAACTTCCGGAGACCATAAGTCATCACCAGTTGACCCAATTGACTATTATAACCCCATTTCAAAAATTCCATGAAGCGGTTTACAATGAGTTAATAAGCAAGCTTCATTGAGCCCAAGTTTTGACCTCATCCGAGGCCTCTAAAGCCTTCAAAACTGAGCTCGAAGTTTCTGTACCCTATTTTCAATACCAAAATTTTTCAATATCTTCAAAACTAGACTTGATCTAGCCATGAAACTTTACTGGCAGGCTGATATGACTGAGATGAACCTCCACATGCAAAATCAGAACATTCTGAGATTGTATGACCAACTTACTAAAAATAGCAAGTTTCTATAAATAGCAGCTCTGCACAAGGTAGCCCTTATTGAAAAGAAAACATAAATATTTTTTTGGGTGATGCAAGATTGCCCTTACAGCCAGGATGCTCCTGCATTAGACACCCGGGGTAATTTGAGAAGTGACACTGTCACAACTCAGGTGTGCAGAGGAAAACCAAGACGGTTAACCTCCTCCCTTGTCAGCCATGATGAATCTTCAACAGGTCATCCTTTCCACTTGACAAGATATTCTTCATATGTCCTATTCCTTGTGCTTCTACCTACACGACTGTCCAGTATATCTTCAATCTCCTTGGTATTTGAACTACTTGCTGGAATACTCCACTGTGCCACTATGATCTCATCTTCAACACCTCCTTCATGATACTCTGTCAAATATGAAATGTTAAACACTAGTGAAATATTAAGCTCACTGGTCAATTCTACCTCATATGCATTTCCTGAATCATGCTTCTTCAGTATTTTACATGGTCCAAACTTCTTCATTTTCAACTTGTTATATGTACCAACTAGAAACCGCTCCTTCTGCAAATGAACCATGACTTCATCCCCAACCTAAAATTCCTTATGTCTCCTTTTATCATCTGCCTTAGCCTTAAACTGTGCATTCATTTTGGTAATGTGCTTCCTCACTTCCTCATGGATGTTCTTCAAGTGTTCTGCAAAATCCTCAGCTTCAGCACTGCTTATTTCTCCTTTATCTATCTTCCTTAATTTAGATGTGTTTCTTGGACTACTTCCATATACAATATGGAATGGTTATTTACCAGTGCTCCTATTGACAGAATTATTGTATCCAAATTCTACCTATGCTAAAATCAAATCCCATCCTGTTGGCTTGTCTCCAACCAAACATCTCAGCAAATTCCTCAAACTCCTATTCGCCACCTCTATCTGTCCATCAGTATGTGGATGATGTGATGAACTAAACTTCAAATCTATCTTCAATTTCTTCCACAATGTACGCCAAAAATATCCAACAAACTTAGTGTCTCAATCTGAAACTATGGTCTTTGGCAAACCATGTAGCCTCACCACTTCTCTGAAAAATAATTCTACTACATGAACAACATCATTAGTCTTCTTGCAGGGAATGAAATGTGCCATCTTTGAAAATCTGTCAACCACCACAAAAATTGAATCATGTCCCCGCTGAGTCCTCAATAAACCAAGATCAAAGTCCATACTGATATCCTCCCAAGGATTCTCTGGTATAGGTAATGGCTGATACAACCCTGTATTCTACTTCACTCCTTTCGCCATTTGACATACTCTGCAACTCTGTACAAACTTCTTCACATC
>MU226596.1:2471708-2483463 GCA_018584345.1 Thuja plicata
AAATGGTATAGTATTTTGATTAGATCTAATATATTATAATTTCAAAATACAAGTAGGTATTTTAACATTTGAGAAGATGTTGCTTCAAAAAAATAAAAAAATAGTAAATCATATCAAAACAATTTAACATTTATATTTAACATTAGAGGAGAGAATCCTCTTCAAGGATATGTAATTTTTTTTTCTAAATGGTGTAGCTTTGATAGGGGAAATGTGGTGGAAGATGAAAACTGTCGATTTCAGATAAGTTCAATTTTGAGCAGTTATAACAGAGAAAATATACATTGAAAACTAATATTTCTACTTTTCTGCACTAGCTATACATTTTATCTATAACACATTTTTAAATTCAGAGGAAAAATAGATTATTTTCGTATACTTGCTTGGTGGGAACTAGACCCCAGATTTTCAATAGTTTTCAGTAATAAAAAAATGGAGTTCAAAAATTAAAAAAAACTATGTTAATTCTTTTTCAAAATTTTTTAAAAATTATTAGGCATAAACCTCATCCATTATTACACATTTCATCAGTTTACATCATCTTCAAATTCTATATACAAATTCTACTTTTATGTTATTAAAGTTGAATAGTTTGCATGTTGTGGTCCTTTTCCTTTATAAAAGTGTGACACAGGTTTGTTCTTTTACCCCACATTCATTAGGTGTTGTGTGTGTTAAATTACACCTTCATGAAATTACGATTATTAGCAAAAAATCTATGGAAAGAAAATGCTATTTAATCTAAGAATTAAAGTTTAAAACCCATAACATCTCATGGTTCTTTATCTAAGCTTTTTTAAGAGAGCTCTAAGTCTTAATCTCTCCCAAGGACAATCCTAGAATGAGAAATAAATGATAAACAATGCTCTAATCTAGCTCAAAATGCTCCAAGATATGCTATTAGATCAACAAATTCTTCTAAAGATGATAATCTAAATACTATGCAAATGTTGAAATACTCTCAAAAGCTCTCAAATGCTCTCCAAATGCCTATAATAAGGATGCTTTGCTCTTGAAATTCTTCCATTCCAAACACAAAGAAAATGGCTTGTATTTATAGCAATTTCCCAAGGGTAGGGGGTAGAGTGAATTGATCATGATCAAGCTTTGGTCGAGTCAAAAGATTTGAGGTGTTTTCAAATGGAGGGAAAGTTGGTTGGTTGTCTCAAAGAAATTAGGAATTAAATAACTCCATCATTTAATTAATTTAGCCATGTAAGGGTGAATGGGTTGGATTTGATCCTTTTGATTTAAACTATACAATCAATTGATTAAAATCAATTTC
Organism: Thuja plicata; assembly: GCA_018584345.1. Lineage (NCBI taxonomy): Eukaryota > Viridiplantae > Streptophyta > Pinopsida > Cupressales > Cupressaceae > Thuja > Thuja plicata. The sequence goes on from MU226596.1 coordinate 2,472,994, forward strand.
ATAATTTTGATTAATCCTTTGTAGGCTTGAATTTAATTATTTGATTTCGTGATTATTTAATCCTTTGATTTAATTTGATTTTTGTCCATTTTGCTTGATAAATGTTCATTTGATTTAATCCATTTTAATGCATTGACATGAGATTGGAGGCATTTTTAAGAGATTTACAATTTTGAATACTTTGGATACACCTGGTCAATTTTAGGTGTCTACAAATGCCCCTCTTTGAATTAATGTGTGAAGTGCATTGATTCAAAGAAAACTTGATGTCCTGATCATTGATTTGATACTGATGAGCTGATTGACTTATACAAAAACCTGATATGAAAGCTTGATATGAAACCCTGATTTGAAGCTCTGATTTGAAACTCTGATTTGATGCTTTGATTTGAAACTCTGATTTGATGCTCTGATTTGAAACTTGATTTGATACTCTGATTTGAAACTTGATTTGATACTCTGATTTGATGGCCCACTGATAAAGTTTGAAATTTTAATGCCCCAGATTTGATATAAGATATGATGTAGAATCCCAGTTGGATGATATGATGATGGCCCCTCAGAAATGAAATCATATTGATCTTAGGTGTGGAAAATTTGATGAATACCGCTGATAGAATAGATCCAAGATGATTGCATTTCTGATAAACAATGATGCTGAAAGATGTCAAAAAAATGCCCCAGTGTGCAGAATATGCAGATTTGGTTTGACTGGGTCAAAAATCTCACAAATAGGGTAAAATAGCTTAAATAGGTTGAAAAACCCAAATTTACTATTCATTTTCACTTTTTACTATTGATATTTTGCTTTGATCCTCTGATGATTGATAGCAATGGTGGTCCCCATTTGAGAGCATAAGTTCAAGCAAGTGTGCTTATATCATAGATCTCCTGACTATGGGCCTTCAGTGAGTGGTTCAAACCTTCCTAGTGCACTTATTTCTCTTTAAATAGCTTTTAATATATGTTTTTAATGCTTTCAAGGTAAAATTTAGTGAATTGCCATGTAGGATAGATAAAGAGCCGCTTAGGGCTGAAAAAAGCCATGTAGGAGCAATTCTTAGCTGCCTAAGAATTAGGGAAAAAATTGCAACCCAAATAGCTAAAAGCCGCCTAGGAAACCCTATGTTTTAAAGACCACTTAGGATACTTAAAAAGCTGCGTATGACTTTAAAAGGCCACCTACTTAGCAAAGCGCCGCCTCTGAGGATTAAAGTGTTGGGTGTAATTTTTTAAATATCACGGGGCTTGAAAATCTGCGTACACTCATTAAAGTGCCACCTACCATGAAGTTTAAATCATTAAAGCCACGTACACTTATTAAAGTGCCACCTACCATGAAGTTTAAATAGCCAAAAGCTGCCTAGGAAACCCTATGTTTTAAAGACCGCTTAGGATACTTAAAAATTTGCATAGGACTTTAAAAGGCCACCTGCTTGGCAAAGTGCCACCTCCAAGGATTAAAGTGTTGGGTGTAATGATTTAAACACCATGGGGCTTGAAAAGCTACATACACTTATTAAAGTTCCACCTACCAAGGGAAAAGATTTTGCTTTGATCCTTTGACGATTGATAGTGATGGTGGTCCCCATTTGAGAGCGTAAGTTCAAGTGAGTGTGTCGATATCAGAGACCTCCTGACTACGGGCTTTCGGTGAGTGGTTCAAACCTTCCTAGTGCACTTATTTCTCTTTAAATAGCTTTTAATACATGTTTTTAATGCTTTCAAGGTAAAATTTAGTGAATTTCCATGTAGGATAGATAAAGAGCCACTTAGGGCTGAGAAAATCCATGTAGGAGCAATTCTTAGCCACCTAAGAATTAGGGAAAAAATTTCAACCCAAATAGCCAAAAGCCGCCTAGGAAACCCTATGTTTTAAAGACCGCTTAGGATACTTAAAAAGTTGCGTAGGACTTTAAAAGGATGCCTTCTTAGCAAAGCACCTCTTGGAGTACAATTATGATACTTGCATAATTAATTTTCAGACCAGCGATGGATAGATCTAGGGTTTAAATGATGAATCTCGAATGCTTGAACCAAATACCTTCAAAGGCTTGATGGAGTCCTTTTGATCAATCATCCAGATAACTCAATTTGATTCCAAGCTAGAAAATGTACATTCAGAATGTCACTTAGTGTTCAGGATATTAGAAAATTCATATTGATGAATGTTTTATAGGTCAATTAGATTTGATTAAAAATTGTCCTTGTGTCTCAAGATCTAGAGGTTAGGAGCAATAAGTTGATGCACTCAAGTTAGAGAAATGATAGATTTAATGTATTTGATTGACATAGAATGGTTCACCAATAGAAAGACTAATATGATTCACTTTGTTTCAAAATGTAGGAACACTACCATAAGTTGCAGATATGGGGTGTAGCATCTTGGATTTTTTTTTTAGTTGATGAGCTTACAGTGCTTGAGTGGCAGACTATCGAGACATGTGGTCTCAGTTTCCTTCTAGATCTCCCTCAGTTTTAGCTGATTCAAGGTATTTTGATAGCTATGCCAGAGCGATGGCACTCTGACCATAATACATTCCATCTACCCCTCGGCGAGATGACTATCATGCCTGAGGATGTATATAGATTATTGAGGATCCTGACTCATGGAGAGTAGGTGTATTATGATTCAATTTATGATAGCAGTGTATGCAGACCATTGTTTGGAGACAACACCATTAATGATGATTGTATTACTTGGGCACAGTTTCCCTCTATCCCCACTTTGCCAACATTTTTAGGAGTTGTGATTGGAGGATTACTTCTTCCACATAGGAGAGGATGTGGCTTTGTGGTTGGATGAGGCCAGATATTGGAGGATATCATTGCACATCCTCAAAGATTTGATTGGACTTCTTGTATATTAGTGCAATTATATCATGATCTACATGAGATTATTTATAGACATAGTGCAGCTCTTTCTGCAGGTGCAGTGTTATTACAGTTGTGGACCTGGGAGCATATCCCTATCACGAGACCGATTTCATCATGAGTGCGGGCCCATGGATATCCATATGCATTTTTGTATGATGGAATGGTTGTCCTGCATCGTCTGGGCAAGGCTGAATTTTGGAGATGTACTATAGATGAAATAGATCAGGTCATGTGGAGACCATATCGACATTGTGAGAGCTGGTGAGAGGATGATGATGAGTTACCATACATTTTTTCTCCTCAATGGATCATCGGTTGATCACCACTAGTTATTGAGAGATTTTTCTTTGGGAGAGTACTTCGTCAGTACAGCTAGGTTCAAGATAGGCCTTAGGGTATGGCACTTTATGCTAGGGTACAGGCTGAGAGATTTATGTGGGAGCACAGGTTGACTATCAGTTGACATGTTTGAAGATTGATCAGCTGGGTTATGCTATGTGGGATATGATGATGCATGTTGCAGATGTAGATATGTCGGCCGAGTATCAAGAGTGGTTTATGCGACATCACTTTGTCTAATTTGTAGATCTAGTAGAGCCTATTCCTAATGTGGATGAGCTTTCAGATTATGACAGAGATGATGGTGATGATGGTGATGATGGCAAGAAACCTCAGAGATAGAGGGTTTAGAGGGCACCTAGGGCTCCTCGAGAACACAGAGCTGCAGGACCTCGAATGAGAGGTGGACATGTTAGACACTGAGGTGGAAGATTTAGGTAGCCTAGACAGAGATTAGCACAGGCATAGGTACCTTAGGGATAGGCTCCTTTGAGAGTTCATGCAAATTAGTCTAGAAAAAGACACAGATGTGTCCAAGTGGCCAGACAGGTTCTAGTGCATGGACAGATTTCGTAGGTTGATCTGTAGAGTAGCATGACACTAGTGATACCATAGGTACCATTAGCACCACAGGCACCGCAGGCTCCTCCAGTATCATAGGCACCTCTAATTCCTCCCATTGTGGATTGCTTAGTGAAGGATGTTCAGGGTTTATAGGCAGGGATGACTATAGTTATTGCTCGATTAGACCAGGTTACGACTATGTTGCAATAGTTTTTGGCTACATTAGCTCAATTTCCTACCAGTGCAAGCACTAGTTAGGATCCACCTAGTATAAAGGATAGACTAGGTGATAGGGATCCTGATGGTCTAGGGGGTTCAGGTATAGGTATAGCTGGAGATGGATCAGGTGCCCCTGCTGAGTCATGAGACAGATCTATGATATCTTCATATTGCATTGATGATGTATCATATGTATTTTTTTTTTAATCGGGACTTTGATGTATGGATCATTTTATTGATCAACCTTTGATGTACTAAATTATGTTATAGACATTGATGATGGACATTTATCTATGATGATCTTTGATTCTTCCTTTGATGATGTTGTTATGAGATTTTCTTTTATGCACCTCTACATGTTTCTATGATGCATTTATTTCTATTATGATATGGATGCAGTGTCTTAGAGTAGGACATAGATAAATGGATGCAAATGATGTTAGTGCAACTTATTTCTATATGCTTTTCTTATTTAACCATGATGTATGGATTATGTAATGCAATGATATGGATGCAATACTTAGTGCAGTGATAAATGAATTCAACTATATTTTTTATTTTTGGATGTATGCAATGTAATTTATGATATGCAATTCTAAATGAGATGGATAAATGAATAATGAATATTTTTTCTTTTCTTTTCTTTTCCTCTTGATATGAATATATAATGAATAATGATTAATGATTATGAATGCAAAGGAAAATCTCATATTGATGACTTGGAACCATTAAATTGATGAAGTGTTGTTAACTTTAATCCCCCCGCCCTTGTTCTTGGAAAATTGCTAGAAAGGCAAGCCATTTTAAAACTAACTTGGAGAATGAAATTAATCTAACATGAAGATGCAATTAATCTAACATGAAGATGCAATGCAACTAATTGTCCTTGAGGTTTGTGAAAGAAATGCAAACTGATCTTATTTTCATCATTGAGCATTGTGGAACTAGGAGTCGATACAATCCTTACTAGTGCCACTGCAACCATAAGAATATGAATATGACTTTCTCTCATGTGCTAACCCCTTCTACGAAACCAAGTACAACCCTCACTAGTTGAATGACCAACTATGGGAGTATGAATATTGGTTTGATTGGATTCAATGTTGCAAGTGGATGTTGGTATTTAAGATATGGAAAATCTAAATAGCCAAGGTATCCTTTTGCATGAAAAAACAAAGGTTAACCCTCCTTCCTATATGAATTTCCTAGATGGTTCTTTGATGACCATGTCCTTAGACTAATTCACACAAGTTAAAGGATCTTCCTCAAAACAGTCACTCAGAAGTTTAAGAAAACATCATGTCTTTATCATTGCCAATCTAGTCCAAAAATATTTGATTAGCTAAAAAGAACATGACTCAAAAAATGTCAATGAGAAACTCATAAAAAATTTCCAAGTGTTTGTGAAATGTATCAAGATTTTCAAATAAGAATTCCAGACAGTCTGATCATTTAGGGTGTGTCAATTTTTAATTCTGATAAAATAAGTCAATGAAACTCAAGGATCATGTTATGCGATCGAACTGTTTAGGGCTGAACAATGATATCTATCAAAGGTTCAAAAAATCTCTCTTCTAAATTTGAAAATATTCTTCTGATGTGTGACAAAAATGTTGCACTATTGAATCTGTTTGGTACCAAAAATCTATGATGCGTGCCCCCAAGTGATAAATGTGACCAATGTGATACTTGGGGTGACCAAACCTAGAAAGAAACAAAAATGCAGCTCTAAGAATTTATTAGGATGATGCACAAATGACGGATGCAATGAGGATATGGACAAATGAGATGATGAAATGCAATATGTAAAAATGCAACTAGCAAAGACCTAAGGGAAAAAAGGCATCTATTTTCAGGTTTTCACCTCTTGGGTCTATTGCTCTTTTTTCTCTTTTTTTTTTGCTTTTTTTTTCTACCAAGGTGCGTATTGCTAGGTTTTCACCAAGGTTCTTTTTTCTCTTTTTCAAATGTTTTTGGCTTTTGAAATTTCTGATTTTTTTTGTGTTTTGATCTTTTCTCATTTTTTAGGTATTTTTGAATTTTTCCATGTACAAAGGTGATGCTGACTCATCTGATACTCTCAACTTATACTCTTTCCTCTAATACTCTTTTCTCTAAATTAGGTGTGGAACCTTTTAAGATGAATGCTATTGATAGGTTCTTGCAATTCATCACCATCACAATCGGCCAATTTTTAGGTCCCTATTCCAAATGAAGAAACAATGACAAAAGGACCAAGCCAATTTGCTTCCGACTTTCCTTTCTTTTCTCTACCAGCCTGATTTTTTGGATTTTCTCTCAACAATAGATCTCCTACTTGAAAGCTTCTTGGTTTAATATGCTTCTTATAGTTCATTGAAATTTGATTCTGATACACTTTCAAATGGTCATAGGCTTGTGTTTGATGTTCCTCCAATATTTCCAATTGTTGAAGGCGGGCAACTCTATAATATTCATCCATGATTAATCCATGCAATGAGACTCTGAGGGATGGTATTTCAACTTCTAAAGGTAGAACAACTTTGGCCCCCATAAACCAATGAAAAAGGTGTAGCTCCTATCAGGGTTTGAATACTAGTCCTATAGGCCTATAATGCTAGATTGATTTGAAGATGCCAATATTTTCTTGACTTGCCAAGGGATCTCTTAAGGATTTTACGGATTTTTTTGTTGGTAGCTTCTTCTTGTCCATTACCTTGGGGATAGTAAATGGAAGAAGAGTGATGTGTAATATGGAATGTGTCACAAAGTTCATCAACATCTTTGTTTTTAAACTATTTTCCATTATCCGTGATGATGGCATGAGGAATGTCATATCTCCAAATGATATGGTTTAGGATAAATATGGAAATTTTCTTCCCCATTGCAGTTGATAAAGGGACAACCTCAACCCATTTACTAAAGTACTATGTTGTCATGATTATATACTTGTGTCCATTTGAAGAAGGTTGATAAATCATGCCAATTAAATCAAAGCCCCGTTGATAGAATGGCCATGGTGTGACAAAAGGATGTAACTCTTGTGCTAGTGCATGGATCATGTCTCCATGGTATTGACATTTTGCACAAACATTGACATATTGACAAGCATCTCTTTCTAAGGTTTTCCTAAAGTACCACATACATAGGATTTTCTTAGCTAGGTTTAAACCACTCAAATGTGACCCACAAATCCCCTCATGGATTTCTTTTAAAGATAATTTTGATAAATCTTCCTTTAGACATCTAAGAAGCATTCCATCAAGACCTTTATGATACAATGTGTCAGAAAGGATGGTATAACGGGCTACTTGTCTTATGAAATTTCACTTTTGAGCTTGTGTTTGTTCTATAGGTAGGGTTTGGTCTTTTAGGTAGGCATAGATGGGTCCATATCATGGTGAATCATGTCCATTTAAAAGGGAAATAATTTGGGTATCAAGTAGGTCAAATGTTGGTTTAACCAATTCTTCCACCAAGAACTCATACTTTTCATTTTGATCAGGCATTTGAAGTAAAGATGCTAAAGTAGCCATTACATCCACTACTCTATTCTTGTCTCTTGGAATTTGTTCAAAAGTAATCAAAGCAAAGTGATTTTTCCAATCATCCACCAATTTCTTGTAAGGCATCAATTTTTCATCCTTGGTATTATATTCATCATTAACTTGATTAATGACTAATTGAGAGTCTGCATAGACTTGTAATTCTATGACATTCCATTCCAAGGCCATCTTGATTCCTATGACCAAAGCTTCATACTTTGTTATTTTATTGGTGTAAGGGAACAATAGCTTGTAGGATTTTGGGATTGCGTAACCTTGTGGTGTAATCAAAAGAATGCCTTCTCCACTACCATTTTGGGTGTAAGATCCATCAAAGTATAAAGTCCATGTCTTAGCTTCTACATTCACAATTTCAAAATCTGGAAATTCCACTTGCATGGGATGTGTAGATTCTTGAGGATATTCAGCCAATTTATGTGCTATAACATGACCTTTGATTGCTTTCCCATCAACATATTCAATGTCAAATTCACTAAGCACCATTGCCCATTTTGCAATCCTTCCAGTTAAAGTTGTTTTACTAAGTAAGTATTTTAAGGGATCAATCTTGGCTATGAGCTTCACCTTATGCAACAACATATAATGTCTTAAATTTTGAGAGGCAAATACCATTGCTAGGAAATCCCTTTCCATGAAGCTATAGTTTAATTCATACTTTATCAATGTTCTATTCAAGTAGTAGATAGCTCTTTCCTTTCCTTCATCATCTTCTTGTGCCAATAAAACTCCTAAATATTTTTTCGTTGCTGAAATATAGAGTAACAAAGATTTTCCTTGAATAGGTGACATCAAGATAGGTGGGTTCATAAAGTATGTTTTCAACAATGTAAAGGCTTTATCACACTCCTCATCCCATGTGAAGATGGTGTCTTTATGTAGTAATCTGGTGAAAGAATGGCATTTTTCCCCCAATTGAGAAATGAACCTCCTTATAGATTGAAGCCTTCCTTAATGTGACCTCATTTAACTAATATTATTTGGAATGTCCATGTCCATTATTGCTTGTACTTTTTCAAGATCTATTTCAATGCCTTTTGCTAATACAATGTATCCTAGGAGTTTTCTAGATTGTACCCCAAAAGCACATTTCTTTGGGTTGAGTCTCACTTTGAATTTTTATAGCCTTGTAAAAATAATTTCAAGTATGGATAAATGATCTTTTATTTTATGTGACTTAGCTAAAATATCATCCACATAATCTTCCATAAAGGTGTGCATCATGTCATGGAAAATGGTAGTCATTGCTCTTTGATAAGTGGCTCTGGCATTTTTAAGACCGACGGGCATTACATTCGACCAAAAAAGTACCCCATGGGAATATAAAGGCTGTCTTCTCTTAATCCTCAGTTGCAATCCAAATTTGGTTATACCCACTAAACCTATCCATAAGTGAAAACATAGAATGACCTGCAGTGAGATCCACAATAGCATCAATGCTAGGTAATGGAAAGTCATGTCTTGGACAAGAAAGGTTTAAATATCTGAAATCTATGCAAACTCTTATGGTTTTATCATGTTTGGTAACTGGTACAATGTTGGACATCCATTCGGCATATGCAATTACTCTTATAAATCCTACCTTGAGTAATTTCTCCAATTCAGCTTTGACTAAAAGGGCTACATTTGGATGCATTTTTCTCAACTTCTGCTTGATGGGCTTAACCCCTGGTTTCACATTTAGATGATGCATTATGAAGCTTGCATCTAATCTAGGCATATCAGCATATGACCATGCAAATTTGATTTGTTTTTCTTGAAAGAATGCAATGAATTCTTCTCTCTCCAAGGGACTCAAAGATGGTACCAAGTGAATGAATTTAGGATCCTCTTTTGTTCCAATGTTAACCTTTTCTATGGGTTCAATAAGTATAGGTGATCTTTCATCTTCATGAGCTAGTAAGGTGTCCAACCTCTCTCCCTTAGGTTCCATAGTTGGGTTTTCACCTTCGGAAACATCCTTTATTTTTACTTTTTTTGGGTCTAGCACTGCTACATGGTGGTTTTCACCACTAGACCTTCTCATTTTTTTTGTATATTTTCTCTTCATTTTTTGGATTAAGAGGTTGAACACCTACCCCTATCATCATGTCTGGAGTAAATTCATTGGTGTAATAATTGGGTTCAACCGCATTGAGGTATAAGGCGATTGCATTGTCATTTGGGAAGTAGAGCAAGTCATTTGGCTTGAAAAGATCCCAATTGATAATTTTGGGGTGTATTAAGGACAAGGATTCATTGGATGGGCTTTCATTTGAAGGAGTTAAGGGAATTACTTCATTTGATGGTTCATACATTGTATCATCATGGTCTATGACATGTGCTTCTTCAAGATGGTCCATGGAAGAAGGATCAAAATCCTCTTCATCAGAGTCGTCTAAGATTTCTATGGGAAAGAAAGCATGTGGATTAAACACTAGGTTATAATCTCCCACCTAGAAATGTACCCAAGGTTCACCTACCCATTGAGTGAAGAGGGGTTCTTTTTCTACATTGACTTGTTGAGGTTCACTTGATGTTTGAGTTGAATTCAAAGTTTGAGTCACATGTTCTTGATTCTCAACTTTTGGAGGAGTTGCATAAGTGTGAATGGTATCAACCTCTATGTCATGAAAATATTCTTTGGACAAGGAATCCCACTCATAATCTCTAGAATCATCTTCAATTTCTGAACCTACCATATGGATATGTGCACAAAAATCATGCATGGGACTTGAACTTTCTCCTTTATGTTGAAAACCTATGTCGGATTTCTCTTCTTTACCTCTCCAAACTGGTTCAATAGCTTCTAACAGCCCTCTATGTCAAACTCCTAAGGGTCTTCTTCCCTTATACCCCATTTTCTTCATGATATCAAATCCTTTTCCATATTGATCAGTTTGGATATTTATATGTTGCACCCTTTCATTGGAACTAGCTGAATTATCAT
>MU226596.1:2493144-2512612 GCA_018584345.1 Thuja plicata
CACTAACACCATGGTTACCTATGCACCTCAACCCAATGAACAAATTGAACACATCTAGGTAGCCACTAATGAGGCTCCTACCATGAGTACCATAGAGACATTTATCAATCATCAAGGGGATGTCCACTTGGTGAACACCATGAGTGGATGTAATAGTGGTCAGATACTCTTGGACATTCAGAAACAAGGCCTTCAACTCCCACCTTGGATCATACCCACACTTGTCACACAACCTATAGAAATTCTAGGGGAACATCATCATCCCACTAGAAACAAAGTTTTTGGTCCACTTCAGTGAGGTCTATAGGTGGGAACTCTTATAGAAAAAGTAGTCCTACCTTCCATCCCACCCCCCATCATGCACACAACACCTTCATCTACCTTGGGAGTCCCACCTCCTGATCCAACATTAGTAGCACAAACAATACCTCCTATCACTATGCAAGCACCTGCACCTCCCCAATCCATAACTACTCCACTTTCACAAGCATTCCCAACATTTGTAGCACAATTTCCACCACCACTAGTTAGCACCCAACAAACCACCATTCCAACCATCCCCACCTAGCCCATTCAAAATGTGCCACCCAGTTCATAGAATCAAAGAACCCAAACCTCCATGCCTTTTCCACCTTTCTCTTCCACTATGTATTGGAAACAACCAACAAACTTCACCACATGCATACCACCTACCAATGCCTATAACCAACCCTTATTTCTTCAAGGGTCCACATTCCCCACTCCACTAGCAATGAAACCACCATGTATGGCAGCAGTTGTGCCTCAAACATAATTCAACCCAAATCCTCCCATGCAACAACCATTCACAAATCCCTTCGCCATACCCCAAATTCCCATCCAACCAATCCAACAACAATAACCTATCCAAGAGCAATAACCTATCCAAAAAAAACAACCTATCAAACAACAACAACCTATCCAACAATGGCAACAACCTATCCAACAAAAAAAACAATCAATCCAATAGCAACAACAACCAATCCATTAGAAACCAATCCAACAACAACAACCAATCCAGTAGCACACACAACAATAGGAACTACAGCAGAAAATTGCCAACCCATTCACATCCCAAGGACAATAGCAACAAATCAACCCCTTTGCAATTGCACAACCCATCATCCAAACTATCTAGTAACCACAACTACAAACATAGGGGGAAAATCCCTTCCTGGCACAAGAATTACAATAGTTTGCTAATCCTTCCATCTAGCCCATGCAGTAGCAACAAACTCATTTTGTTAATTATCAAGCCATGCCATCTTCTGTTGCATCACAAACCATTCCACCACCACAACAATTTAGTGTTCCCAGTAACACCAATTTCCCCACTACAACCAGTGGGGGAATTCCTCCAAAAAACACCTATCCTCCACCCTATGGAGGTGTGCAATAGGTTCAGCCCACTTATACAACACCTAATCAAATACAATCATACTTCCAACAATTGCAACAACCCTACCAAGCGTTGTCACCTCCTCCACTACAATATTCCCCTTAGCCATAGTTCCCACAACAACAACCCATATACACTGACCAACAACTATCATATCAAACACCACAATATCCCCCACAAAATCCCCTATATTCACCATTGACCCATATCAGATTTAGGGAACTAATACAATCGGGGCTAATAATCCTCCCCCACAAATCAATCATGAATGAGAGTAAATGAAGAACTCTCTCAAAGAGCTAAAAGCAGGGACCAAGGCTAAAGCATTTAAGTTTGAAGAGGTGTGTCCTTACCTGTTTGATCGATCTATCACTACAATATCGTTCCCCAAGAACTTTGAGATACCCAAATTTGATAAATATAGGGGGAAGGGAGATCTTGTGAGCCACGTCAAAGAATTCTACATCGCATGTCAAGAAGTGGCCTACAATGATAATTTCCTCATGAGACTATTTCCCAAAAGCTTAGGACGAACCACTCTTGAGTGGTTCTACAAAATCCCCTATGGCATAGTCTCTATGTTCGCTAAACTATCTAATTTTTTTTATCCCAATACACACATAATGTCAAAAATGAACTCTCACTCCTTGATTTATGCAATTCCAAACATAAGGGAGGAGAGAGCTTGGCTGATTACCTTTAGCACTGGCAAGGGCTTACTACAAGTTTTTCCTATCAACCCCCTAAGAAACATCTTATCAAAATCTTCATTAACAACCTCCATCCTAAGATCGCCTATTACATTCACATGAATTGCATACAAACTTACCAAGAAATTAGGATCAAAGGCATGGATCTTGAGCGAGGTCTCATAGAGGCTAGTGGCATCAAGCACTGCAAAGAATCCCAACCAGAAAAACATAATAATGATCAATCATAGTACTATAACAAGAACAAGAACAAGAACACAATAACTGATGGATCCACTGACACAAAAAATGGTCAGGTTGTGGTGGCCGTTCCAACACACCTATCCAGACATATCAAAAAGCACCACCAGTATACCCTCAACCTCCTCCTATGTATCAACAGCCCGCTCCTGCGTATCACCAATTAACATACCAGAAAAACACATGCCCTCAAGGCGTGACTATCTATCCTCCTCTAGGGACATCATATCAACCCCGCTACCAAGGTCCCATGAACCAAATAAATGCTATATCAATCCCATGTGGAAAACAAAGACATCATGCTCTAAATGCACCACAATGCATGTTTACTCTCTTGGGTGAACCCATAGATGTCATCTTCTACAAAATGGTTCAAGCTAACCAACTCATGTACCAAAAAATGTAGCCATTTGATGACTCAACACCTAAGCCTGCCTTGTATAAAGACAACAAGTACTATGATTACCATCGTGCTAAAGGACACACCACCCTTAAATGCATGAAGCTAAAAAACTACATTCAGGATCTCATTGACCATAAAGAGATCAAGGTGGACTCTCCTGCCCAAACATTGCCAAATACGGGCCTTAAAATCTATCAAAATGTATTCCTTGAACACACTTTAGGTAAAGGACCAGGTAATCCAACCAATCCTCTGACTAGGGAAAGGGTAAGAAAGGAGAAAATGCTGACAAAAAATATTATACAAATGCATATATCAACAATGATAATCTCATCGGCTATATCTCCCAAGTCCAGTCCTCCATCAATGTTATTCATTTCAAGGATGTTGATAACCAATGCGCAGTCACCACTCGCCACAGCAAAATCACAGTTGCAGGTGCAAGTAGCATTCCATTTGCTGGTACTCAATACAACCTATAGGAAAATCAAGGGAATACTCCCACCCAAATTTCAATCCTGGATCTCCTCCGCATCTCACCCACCTATCAAGAGATCCTCAATAAATCCCTACAAGAATCCCGTGTCCCTAGCAACATCAACCTCACTGAATTATAGAACCTTGTCGGCCACTTTTATTCATCTTGTGGGGTTTCCTTTAAACCAATAAATGTACCCTTAGAAGAACCTAATCGTAATCTTCCACTCTTTATTTTTGTCATGGTCAAAGACTTTTCCTTCAAACAAGTCATGATAGATAATGGTTCGACTCTAAATCTGTGTACTCTAAAATTCATTAAATAGTTGGGCTCCACTGAAGTAGATATAACAAATGATGTCATTACCATCAAACCCTATGACAATCTAGACCGCAGTTCTAAAGGTACCATTTCATTTCCCATAAAATGGGGCCTGCAATTCAAGATATGGCATGTCATGCTGTTGATCTTGTGCTACCCTTCAACATCCTCCTTAGATTCCCATGAATTCATTCTATGCAAGCCATCTTGTCCACTTACCATCAGTGCATCAAATTCCCATATAATGGCACTGAAGTCAGCATTTGTGCAGATCACAAGCCCTTCGCATACTGTAGAAACCTCCTTCCCACATTCCACCCACTGCCTCGAGATCGACATTGGCACCTTTGTCGCTAGTTCATATCGAACCCATTCAGACCCAGAGACAATCCTCTCTTCCACCCTTTCCATAGTCAAGATCAAAAACCAAGGTTGTGGTGATTACAATCTATCTGATGCCTTCACATTGGGATCATTGCCAATTGATCCACATTCCCAAGGAAGGCCAAAAAAGGATACACCAAAACCAAGTAAGAAACAGCAATTGGGCCCTACCACTTTTGTCTCTAAAGGCATTATGATAGGCCAAGCAATGACCCCTAACATTTATCAAGGACTTTATAAGGATCCCCCACCCAAAGACACAAGTCACCTTAATTAATTCAAAGCTAAGTACCCTTCGACTCACAGAATGGTGATAGAAAAATGGAACTATCAGGGAGGTGGCCTCGGGTATGAAGAGAAAGGAATGAAGGATCCTATTGTACCCACCTACAGAGAAAAACATCTAGGCCTTGGTATGGATTCTACCACAAGTATTGGCACTAATGATAATAGCTATAACTATTCTAGACCCCTAGGCCAAATCGTTGAACTCGAAGATGTCCCTGAAGAGAAAATTGTGAAATCCTATGATGATATCGATGATGACACGTTCCTTAGAAATTTTGTCCTCTATCAACTCTACATTAACTTTATTGACCTCCCCCTCTGTTATCCTGAACTCATAGACTGGGACACACCAAGTGTTGTACACGTCAACGATTTCCAAATCAAAGACACTCTCCCAAGATTTATGGGAGCCATTGAATAGAGTAGTGACTGGGGGAAAGATTCAATACATGTCTACAAAATATATCCAAAGGCATACTTTGGGGAATAGGAGAACTTCAGCCGCAAAAATGAAGAAGAAAAAAATAAATAAATAAAAAAAAAGAAAAATTGATCCCCTAGTGAAAACCCCTCTGGGGTGCTATCTGATCACAAAATATTAAAAACAAAGGGCGTATCCACTGGTGAAAACCTCTCTGAGGTGCTAGTGGATGAAGACTCTCCTCTTCCTCTAATAAATGACTACAGGTCTGAACAGTCACTGATTCTCATCAAAGAAACAAAGCCCATCAATTTGGGAATAGAGAACTATCCTCGCATCACCTATATCGCAGCCTCCCTAACTGAATCAGAAGAGTCAGCTCTCTTTTCTTTATTAAAAGAATTTGCAGATAAATTTGCATGGTCTTATGCCCACATGTTGGGATTAGACCCTAAATTGGTGGTCCATAATCTAGAAGAAGACCCAAATGTCAAACTTGTCAAGCAAAAGCTCAGAAAGATGCACCCTAAAGTGGCACTACTTGTCAAAGCAGAGCTACAGAAGTTAATCCAAGCCAAGATCATCCATGCCATTGACTACTCTAAATGGATTTCCAATATGGTGCTAATATAAAAACCTGACAAATCAGTTAGGATATTTACAAACTTCCAAGATCTCAACAAGGCATGTCCCAAGGATGATTTCCCATTACCAAACATAGACATGATAGTGGATTTAATAGCAGGACCTGAGATGTTGTCACTCATGGATGGTTTTTTCAGATATAATCAGATCCATATTACAAAAGAAGATCCACACAAGACAACATTCACAACCCCCTAGGGCACATTCTGCTATAATATGATGTCGTTTGGTTTAAAGAATGCTGGGGAAACCTATCAGAGGGCCATGATAGTCATTTTTCATGAAAAGATTCACAAGATCCTTGAGGACTATGTAGATGATATCTTGTACAAATCACTCAAAAGGGAAGACCATCTCGATGTTCTAGAATGCATCTTTGATAGAGTTGGATAGTACAACTTAATACTCAACCCTAAGAAGTGTGTGTTCAGGGTTATGCCAGGAAAACTCCTCAGGTTCATTGTATCTAGAAGAGGCATTGAAATAGATTTGAAAAAGGTACAATCTATCATAGAAATACCTCCACCAAAAAGACTATGGCAACTGTGTATCCTATAAGAAAATTTACAATCTGTGCACCGCGTTATCTCACAGCTAGCAGACAAGTGCCAACCATATACTCATCTCCTGTGAAAAGATAACAATTTAAAATGGGATCCTTAGTGTCAGAAGATTTTTGACAAGATCAAAGAATACTTGGCTAATCCACCCATCTTGGTACCACCTGTACCCAGTAGACCACTCATCCTGTATATTTGTCCTACTACAACAGCATTGGGGGCACTCCTTGCTCAGTTGGATGATGAAGGCAAAGAAAGAGACATTTATTACTTCAGTCAGACCTTAGTGGATTATGAGATTAGTTATTACCCCTTGGAAAAAGCATGTCTAGCAGTGGTTTTCGCCACTCAAATTTTTTTTTTCTATATGCTTAGTCATACAACTAAGCTCATTTCAAAAGTGGACCCTGTTTAGTACCTACTCTCTAAGAATACTCTCACAGGTTGAATGGAAAAATGGGTTATGTTGTTAAGCGAGTTTGATATTCAATATGTATAAAGAAAATCCATTAAAGGGAAGGTCATTGCAGATCAGCTAGAAAAAGCACCATTGGTGGATGCATATCCCCTAATTACAGATTTTCTAGATGAGTATTTGTGCATGATAGAAGAGCAAACTACTTGGCAACTTTACTTTGATGGATCCTACATAGCTCATGGTGTCAAGGAAGGAATAATTTTTGTCACACCACAAGGTGACTACATCCCCATGTCATTCAAATTGGGATTTCCATGCGCAAATAACATTGTAGAATATGAGGCACTAATTGTAGGACTCCGCATAGCTATAGAATGGAACATCACAGATCTACATGTCTTTGCTGATTCCCAAATCATCATCAAACAAGTCCTGGATGAGTATCAAACCAAAGATGACAATATAATTCCATATAAGGAGATGGTTGACAAGATAAAAGAGCATTTCATCCACTTGTAGATAACAAAAGTACCACACTTGCAGAACAAGGCTATTGACATAATGGCCACAATTGGCTCCCTCTTAGAGATTCCTCACGAATCTACACAATAGGAATTCTTAGTTGAGCAACTTCATGCTCCTGCATATGAGTATGATGAATCAAATCATGTGTGTGTCTTGGTTGGTCCCTAGCCCTTGTGGTACCATGATATCCAAGCCTATCTACAAAATGATATCATATCTCCTCACCTCACCACAACCCAATGCCAAAACTTTATTCATAGAGCTTCTCGCTATACCCTTGTATCCAACACCCTCTATCGTTGAGGCTATCACAATGTGCTCTCTAGATGTTTAGATGAAAATGAAGCCACTTAGGGTCTACAAGAGGCACATGATAGAATATGCAGTGCCCACATGAGTGGCATTGTTCTAGCCAAACAAATTTTACGAACAAGATACTATTAGCTTACAATGGAAGATGATGCTTGTGAGTTTGTCAAGAAGTTCCTACCTTGCCAACAACATGCTAATCTGATTCATGCTCCTACATAGGACCTCAGACCTATTGCGCACCCTTGGCCCTTCTCTTGTTGGGGTTTTGACCTTGTTTGTAATATTACCCCCTCTCTTCTAAGGGCCACAAATAAATAATCATAGAAATGGAGTACTTTACAAAGTGAGTTGAAGAAATTCCACTCACCCTTACTACAAGTGTCCATATCTCAAAATTCATCTTCTACCACATCATATTCCACTTCAGCATACCCTCCACTATCTTCATAGACCACAAAGCACCATTTGAAAATAAAAACATCAGTGATCTATGTGCTTGCCTCCATATCCATCATCATTTCTCCAGTCCATATTTTTCTCAAGGTAACAACCAAGATGAGGCAACTAATAAAACCCTCCTCAAAATCCACAAGAAAATTTTCAATGATACTGGTCATGACTGACATCTCCACATCAACCCCACTCTCTAGGCATATCGCACTTCCTACTATACTCCTACAGGCACTGCTCCCTTTTCCCTAGTCTACGGTGTTAAAGTAGTTTTACCAATTGAGGTCAAACTACCATCCCTCCAAGTATCATTGAGAGGCCTGATTGATGATAAGGACTATCGAGTAGCAAGACTCACACAGCTTGATCTTCTAGATGAAAACTTCCAACAAGCCTATGATCACTTGATTGTTTATCAAAATAGACTCAAGAAAAATTACAACAAGAAAGTCCACCCATGCAAGTTCTAGGTCAGGGACTTTGTACTAAAGGAAAATGAGAAAGTGGGTACTGATCGTGAAAAGAAAGGGAAATTTGAAGTCACCTGGCAAGGCCCCTATACTGTCACTGCATGCTTTGGATCTAGGGCATATCAAATCTCCACTCCTGAAGGGGAACCATTGAATGATCCTATCAACATCATTCATCTAAGGCTCTTGTATGCCTGACAGTTGGTTTTTCATTCCAATTATTCAAAAAAATCCATAAAAATTATAAAAAGTCCTAAAAAAAGTACAAAACAATGTAAAACAGTCCTTAAAAAATCTCAAAAAAGAAGATAAAGAAGCTGAAAAATGGTTGTCCTAACAAAAACCTGGCAAATAGGTGCTTCGACAACATCAAAAATATCAAAAAAATCAAAAAGCAATAGCAAGAATAAAGAGAATTTTTTTTCCACTGGTGAAAGCTTGGCAATCAGGCACCTTCAACAAGTATGGTTGATGAAAACCTAGAAATAGGTGTCACACATAGTGGAATGTTCCATTATCTATTAAAATCTCGCTCCATTCCATCTACATCATCTCTTCCCAACGAACCTTATCATTTCCCATATTCCTTGGGTGTTCCAACACTATTGCACGTATCAAACAACAAAATCCCATCAAGACTCGTCAGCAACCTTTGTAATTAATCACTTCTACTTAATCGCTTGTAATTAATCACTTGTACTTAATCTCTTATAATTAATCATTCAATTTGGTCCCTATATATTCATGACATATCCAGTCCTCTCACCATCACACTAACACTCTAAGTCATTGTCACACTAACCTTCCTTTCCTGGTCCTTCATAGTCCTCCTAGCTAGTTCATCATTTGAATGGGACACACGCCAAAAACATGAGTCCCATTGCAGCCATTGCATCTGCTCCATACCTGCATTTTCATATCATCCCTTCATTTTCATTAGGATCATTGCATTTAGATACATTGCATCATATAATAGATTCATAAACATATTAAGTACATACATTGCATTACAAATACCACAATATCCATCAAATGCATAAACATACATCTAAGTACATACATCTAAAACATCTCATTTTGGATATACATAATCATAAAAAATTACATCCTACAAGCATCAGTGTCAATACTCATATAAGCATATACACCATAGTATCATGTACTCCAAAGCAACAAAATCATATAGAAGCATCAAAATCTCATAAAAGCATTAATGTCATACATCATAGAGTCATAAGATCCATCAATCGATCATCATATATATATCAAATAATGAGTACATTGTCTATCATCAATAAAATACATCGTCGTGCACCTAGGTGTTGATATACATATACATCTCAAAATACAAAAATGTGTGTCACAACTTCCTCTGACAGAATCATGTTGGTGGCTATGATCCCCCTGGTGGTGCCCGTGGTGGCATCCCCACTAATCCCTGAGAATCTGAAGCCCAACTTGTGGTCTGTGATCAAAACCTCTCTGAATATACTTGTCTCTAGGCCTCAAAAACTAACTGATAGTACAATGCCAAATAATGGGCTACCTCTTTGCTTGCCCTGGCTGCATCCCTATGAGCTACAAAAGCCTCTGCCACCACCTATCTAGGCCCACCTATACTGGCCACCTGTCTAGCGATATCTCACTCTGTCTTGTAAGCCTCGATCCACCTCAGTGATGCATCCCTCTCCAAGGTAAATGCACTAATCTGCTTTGTGGCCTACTCCATTTACTCTATCAGAGTACCCAGTAGATTTGTTAATGTCCCTATCTTAGTCTGTAGCTCCATAGCATCCTAGGTCAGGTCTACCATGGAAAACACCCCTGAGTCTACTCTACCTTGTAAGGTGTCGAGTGAACCCTTAGCCCTATCCGCCTGTGCTATCTTTGCAACTAATAGCCCTTGTACATATGTCCTCTTGGTCTATAGGCTTGTCTTAGATACCTATGCCATACCTAACAAATCCTATAGCTGTCCACACTTGGTCTATAAACTATCTCACTCTACGATGACCATATCATGTGTGTCATGCACTACATATCCTATTGGTGGCCCCTATGGTGCCTGTACCTATGGTGGCCCCTGCAATGCCTATACCTTTAATACTAACGGTGCTTGAGCTTATCCCTAAATAGGCACTTGAGGTGCCTAATCATGCCCATCTACTGGTGCCCCCTATGGCCCCTCATCCTATCCTCCCTCCACCTATGCCTCTGTCTGGGGCCAGACCCATCTCTGCTATGGTCTCCTCCTCTCCCCTGCTTTCAAGGTCTAAGGGGGATCTCCTATAGCTTTCCTATCATCAACCTCCATGTCTCCTGTCAGCTGCTCATGAGAAGCTACCTAAACTGGGTCTGTGATCCATACGGGCACATGTGCGACCCACCATGCTACACACTTTGTAGTCATTTCATCATCAACCACATCTAGCCTCACCACAAAGTCTATCTGAGCCATCATCCTCCATTCTACCCTCATAGTGAGAGCATCTATGTATCTCCCCCACACGCCCACCTCCCTGGTGACATGAGGATGCAAATCATCCTCTGCCACCACCCCCTCTTGCAATTTGAACTATCTCATGACCCTGGTTGGCCTGTATCTCTCTATGTGGTGGATAGTCCTCCCAGTAGATAGAAATTTTTCTATACATAGGACAGGGATAAGAAATCCTCAAAGCCATCCTCTACACCTACCTGCCAATCCATGGCTCCCCATGACTCGCAAAGTCTATTTGGACTCTAGTAGAAAGCCTGGATCTCATCTAGTAGCCTTCGCCAATATCCTGTTTGGCCAACAGAGGTATATCTCAGTGACAACCTATATCTACATATGTAAGGCTCTCCTAGCTTCCATACCTCTCATACTTGCATTGGTCAGAACACCACAACATGCTCCTAGGCCCATACTAGTAGCAAAGTCACTGCAGTCCCCATATTGCGCATGCCATGATATGCAGCCATGTGCAGATCATGGTACAACTTTCTGAGGACAACTTACCCCCAGTAGTATGTCATTCCATCCTCCAACATCCCCTCCAATGCCCGAGACCATCCCATACCAAATCCATGTCTGGCCAAATCTTCCCGCATCTTCCCACCAATTAGTCAAGCCAAATATAATGCTAGCCTCCTAACTCTCCTATCAACCACTAGCTACTAGGGCATCCATGTCTTATATGTGGGGATCCTCATTATAAGCCACCTAAATTTAATCTGCATGTACAGATCACTATCATCTAACCTATACTGCAGTACCGACCCTCATATCAGTATCTGAAGAATCCACCACACGTCCTTGAGAGTGATGGTGGCCTCCCCAGTCGACAGATGAAATGTTGTGGTGTCGCTATGCCACCGCTTGATCAAGGTGGTCATCATCATGTTGTGCACCCATAGCCTAGGCCATAAAGGCACATAACCCAATTTAATAGGTGCTAACAACCCCCAGTTTGCATCCGTAAGCTAGGCCTCTAGCTCCATTGTCGACGACCAATGCTCCTGAGATCCCAATGGTGGGAACTGCTCCTACAAAATACAAAATCCACCATGTAAACCCATCTTTCTTCTTTTTTCGCCTAACCCATCCCACAATGGGGCATCCTGTCCCTAGGTCCTTTGCCAACCCATCCCTGGCCCCTTTTGAGTCCCTCTATTTCCCTCCACCTTGGTGTCTGCCCCTTTTACCGTAGACGCTGGTTTAGTTAGAGACAATTGTTCTTACACCGATGTCTTTGCCTATTACCCCCCCAAACCGCCATCTTTGATGATGTAAATCCAGGTCTGGCATCTTTGAAGATGTTGGTTCAACACCGACATCCTCACAGATGTGGGTTTAGGTATCATCATTTTTGTAGACACTAGTTCAGGAACCCACGTCTCCAGTCTGAAACCCTTTCTACCCACATTTATGACCCCTAACCCACCCAAAAACATTAAAAAACTTTGACAAAAGTAAATGCAATGTATCGGTCACGTTACTCGCCAGTACTAGTCACTTTGTGGGTTGCCCGTTGGTCCAAATGCGCTCTCCCAATTGCCCCTTCATCCTCTCATCAGCCATGTTTTCTCTCTAGAGCTCTTTTCACGTCCAATCACTATTCACAATGACCTTCTTTAAGCCCTCCCACCCCTCTTATAGCCCCCATTTCCACCAAAAATCCCCCCCCCCATNTTTCTTCTCCTGCCTGTATATTTTTTCTATTATTCATCCCTTTGTACAACCTAAATGCATAGAAAATTCAAAAAAACATTTAAAATTTGCCAAAAATAAAAAAAAATAAAAAAATTGTAAAAATTCAAAAAAAATCAAACATCATCCAAAATCTTGCATTAACCCCTTGTTTCTTTCCGCATCGTTTCGTGGTTTATTTTCATTGACATTTTGACTACTTCGACTACAATCACATTTTGGACCACATCAGTTTCGGTGACTGACTATCCTTTCTTCTAAATCTATTCACAACTTTTGCCGACAATATTTGTTAAACACATCAAATCCAATTCTTTCCTATCAGGATGCATCCTTCTGGTGTCAGCTTATCAAATCCTTCATCCCATCACTCTTGTTCATGGCAAGAACTTAGGAATGAATGACTGCTTGGTCATTACAGCCTTCTTTAATGATTTTATATTTTTGTGTCAGTTTACACCTACTCACCACTACCTTGATCTACTATATCTTGGTGTGTTTTTACTAGTGGCTACTGATACATGTGTCTTTTGTAGTGTGTTTTTGTTTGAGTGTCTTGTCCATGCAAATGAATCCTGTCATCTTTTTTTTCTAACACCTGATGCATACCTCCTTTTGTAATATTAAAATCAGATGTGCTCTCCATATTTTTCACACAAATGGATCCCAAAGTCTCGCCAGTTGCATTTAATTTCATCATTACATTTTCATTCTTAGTTGAATTTTAGAAGGCCTGTGCTCTGCTAGGGTTTTTTCACCTTGCGTCCATCTCTATTTTTTCATCCTTCACACATATTGTAGTTATTGCAGGAAATAGCTTAGTATTTATGGCTTCGGCCACTTCCCACCAAGCAGTTGATGCTGGTGTTGGTGTGGTTTTGGATAGCAATGGTGCCGCTAAGAAAATGCCCCTGCAAGTTTGTACCCAAAGTATTCCATGAGGTATGGCTCAGCCTGACATTGTTTTACCCATTAATGAATTTAATGATGCATGCACTTGGCTTGAATCGCACACCCTAATTGGCTATTTTCTGGGTCACAACCCCCCTGAACATGTTCTCAAGGACTGGGTTGTGAATAATTGGACTCCTCATGGAATTTTCCTAGAAGGCATTCAGAGCCTTACTAAAGGATTTTTCCTTTTTCATTTTTCTAACCTCTCCCATGTGGAGGCTATCTTTGCCAAAGGTCCCTGGAATATCAGGACCTTGCTGTTAATTTTCTAGTGCTAGTCTCGTGACTTCTCTATCTCTGATGACAAGAAGCTCAAGGTCCCAGTGTGGGTCAAGTTCCCCGGTCTCCCCTTACCTTGTTGGCCTTTCATGCAAGCCATAGCGCAAAAGCCTAGTAGGGTTATATGTCTCGAGCATGATCATTTTCTTAATTCGTGGCCTCACAAGAGGCTCTGTGTTGACGTTGACCTTTCTAGGGACCTTTAAGAGTCCATAGAGATTTACGTTGGTGATACCACCTTCACCCAAAAGGTGCTCTATCTTAACCTTCCCAATACTTGCTTCTGATGTCAATCAGTGGAGCATAAGATTAAGGAATACCCTCTGGTAGTGCCTCGCCCCAAGCTTGCTTCTAAGGATGCTAATACACAACCATTTGAGGCTAGCAAAAAAGAAGCTGGAAAGAAATAAGATGGAAAAAAAGATGAATGGGTCACTATCGGTCATCGTAACAAGCTCACCAAGCAGCCTATTTCAGCTCCCGCCTCCCATCCGCCACCCATTGATAACACAATTTTTTTGGAAACCCCTATTATCAAAGCTTCAAACCCTGTTGAGTAGGGGAATAATGTTTCCATCACCCAAGTTTCTATTCCTACAGTCAACTTGCCTTTTATAGTTGTCAAAATTGTTCCCTCCATTTCCTTCCGCTGCTCTCGCAGCCCTTTTGGGCATGTTGAGGCTATGCACAATGGCACGTAGGACAAGTGGCGTAATATTAATCTAGATTTTCTTGGGTCTAATATCGTCTGAGGGTATTTGTCTAATAGTTTTGCCTCCCTTGGGGATGAGGATGGAATGGATAACACTGTTATTCCATGAAGTATATCTCTTGGAATGTTCAAGTGTTGACAGACCTTCACAGAAAATATTTTGTCAGGGATTTCCATAAGCGGTTTTGTCACCTAGATGTTTTATGCCTCCAAGAAGTTAAGATTTCTAGTTTCATGCTTGATGCTACTTGTAAAGTTATTTGGCCTAAGAGCCTTGCTCTCTGTTCTTAGCATGAGGCTGGTCGAGGCAGAGTTGTTACTCTCCTCTCTCCTTGTTGGCATTCTCTGCTAGTTAGGCATGGTTCGGATGTGGTTTGGGACACCTTCATTATTGAGAATCATTCCTTTGGCATAGTTAATGTTTATGCTCCCAATGATGCTGTTGAAAGATCTCACCTTTGGTGTTGGCTTACGAATTCTCTACCACCTACTACTTGGCTTGTTTGTGTGGAATTTAATATGGTGGAAATGGTGGCTGACAAAGATGGTTTTGTACCATTTCAATGGATAGCTGGTGAGAGAGAAGCCTGGTATTACATGCACAATAAATTAGGGCTCTTCGATCCCAATGTGGGATGCCACTATTTTGATGGGGCTTGGCACACTTGGTCTAATTATAGGGCTTCTTCTAATAGAATTCATAAAAGGCTTGATCGTGCCATGATCTCGGCTCAATATTTTTTTTCCTTCTCTGATAAGCAAGCCTTACCTATCCTTCCTCTTGTTGATGTGACCTTGTCAGACCACTATCTCATCCAATTCAATATTGTTTGGAAAACAACTAAGGCTAGGCCTCCCACCACACAATTCTACTTTAATACTTCTATCCTTCAGCATCCTACCACTGTGGCCCACATTCATTGGGTTTGGAACCTAGAGCCTAGACCCACCTGCTTGAGAGGTTGGATTCAATGGTGGAATGATGCCCTCAGGCATACGGCTCACTTTTTACACATCTATGGCCAGCAATTGGCCAACTTTCATCGTAGAGCCTATGATGCCAACACCAAATCCTTGCATATTGCCACTAAAGCCCTAGCTCAGGACCCCTTCAATCAAGAGTTTCAATTCAATCTTGCCAAGTTACATCATCAGAAGCCAGTGGCTGACAACCATGCTGCCAGAGGAGATCAGATCAAAGCTTGGTTGCACTAGTTAAAGGTTGGAGATCAAGTCTCTAAAGAGTTTTTTTCTCCCCTCCATCCTCAACATACCAGTATGGGCATAGCCAAAATCTGTGAAGGTCCTTCCCTTTTCACAGAGCTTCTTGATGTTTTGCAAGCCTTTTTTTTCCATTATGAACAAGTCTTTTCTACTCAGGGCCACTCCCTTGCTAGTGAGAAGGCTCTCAAGGATTGCATCATGGTGGTTCCTTAGTGTCTCTCCCCTACTCAGCGGGTCCTTTGTGACCAACTGCTTTCCCTGAAGGATCTTTGACAAGCTGTGTTTTCCATGGCTGATGACAAAGCCCCTGGTTGTGATGGCTTTCCCTATGAGTTTTACAAAACCCTATGGGATTCCATTGGCTTGGATCTTCACCATGTTTACCTAGAGGCCTTTCATACCCAATCCCTTGGGGATATCATCAATCAGGGTAATATCAAGTTCATTCCCAAGTCTAGGGATCCTAAAGATATTTGCAACTTGTGGCCCATCACTTTGCTCAATGTCTCATACAAGATCATTGCAAAAGCTCTGGCTCTTAATATCTGACACATGCTTCCGCAAATTGTTCAGCCTGAACAAATAGGGTTTATTAAATCAAGATTTATTCTTAACAACATCATTTCTATTTGGGAAGGTATGGAATGGGCTCATAAATCTAACCAGAAAGCCCTTTTTCTCAAAATATATTTTGCTGAAGCTTATGATCATATTGAATGGAATTTTATCCTTGCAATGCTTCATGCTATGGGTTTCAGCCCAAGATTTCTTCAATCAATGCAGATGCTCTTCAATGATGCCTCCACCTGTATTACCATCAATGGCCACTAGTCTTCCACCTTTGGGCTTTTTCGTTACATTCGCTAGGGCTACCCTCAGGCTCCTTCTCTTTATGTGTTAGTGGCCAAAGAGTTTGGTTATTTTCTTGCTTATTCCATTTCTATGGGAATGATTAGGGGAATCTCCTTGCCAAATTCTTCTCAAAAAATGGTCAATGGCCATTTCATCGATGATTCCTTCCTCACCCTAGCGGAGGATGAAGAGAATATCAAGGCATCCTTGCAGTGTTTAGACACTTTCTACCTAGCCTCTGGCTTTTCCATTTAGTGGCAAAAAACCCTCTGTTATAGAGACTTGGCTCTTCTCGAGCCTCCCTAGCTTTCATAGTTTGGCTGGACAATAATTCAGCATGGGGAGATATTCCGATTCCTGGGTATCCCCTTTTCTTTTCAAGGCAATCCTACTGATCTATGGAATGCAGTGCTTTTTAATATTGAAAAAAAGCTTACTTACTAGATCACAAAGACACTTTCTCTCACAGGAAAATTCTAGATCTACTCCAAAGTTCTAGCCACTATGCATGTTTACTACTCCTCTTGTTGGGCCCCTTCCAAAGCCTCTTACAAACGGCTCAAGAAACTTCTCTGGGATTTTCTTTGGGCCTTTGGTATTGATCATCAGGGCTTTCACAGAGTTGGCTAGGACTTTTGTTTCCTTCCTAATTCCTCTAACGGGCTTGGTTTAATTGATACCCAGAAGCAAGGACATGCCCTTTGTGGCAAGTGGATTGTGCATTTCCTCTCTGGTGATGAATCCTGGAAAATTCTGCTTTGGCACTGCATTTCCTCAGGATTTCCTCTTCACAAGCCTACCTAGAAGGGGATTGGATTTTAAACCCTTCTAGTTATGAGGGAACCTATTCAGATCCAGGGTACCTTTGTTGCCAAATGTATCTGGAGAGCTTGGGAGTCTATCAAGCCTCTGCTTCGGTGGGCTGGAAATGGATTTCATGATGGTCTTTCTTTCAACTAGCAGAACATTTGGTGGTCTCCTCTTTTTTCCCAGCAAGTGATTCCTCTTGCCAGAATGCAAGGAGTTAGTGCTCTTTGGTTCCACAAGCATGGAATTCAGACCCCTAAATATGTCTTTTCCAGAAGCACCATGATTCTTCGATCCTGGGATGATCTCCGAGTTTAGTTTTGGCTCATCTGCCTAGATCGTCAGACTTTTGACTTGCTGGTTTCTGCCATTCTGCCTCACCTCTTGCACAAGTTGGGAATACAATGTGTCAGACCATGGTGGAAAGACTGGAAGTGGTATCTTGCCACTCCATTCACTAGTTACAAGCCAAAACTTGGGTATTCTTGGCTTATGCCTCATTTACCCATGATTGACTTGCTCAATCACCGTTGGCATCTTTCCTCTTCACAGAAGAGCTGGGGGTGGAGATTTTACATAATTTGGGATGCTGTTACTGAGCCTAAAATTGCTCATTTTGTCTGGTGTTTGTTATACTAGGGCTTACTGTTGGGAGTTAGGCTCAGGCATATGGGAGTTCCTGACCCCAAATGCCCTTTTTATGGTCACTCAGAGACTCTCATGCATATTTTCTAGTTTTGTCGTCATGCTCAAAATTACTGGAATTGGATTCACAACTTTTTTTCTCCCTTCAGGCCAGAACCCTTTTCTTGGCACATGGTTCTTCTTGGTGACTCTCCTAGAATGCCTTCCCAGTTCATCCAGATTTGGCATTCCTTTTAGCTAGAAATTTTATTTACTCTGTGGAAAGATAGAAATGCTATGCTTTTTTCTCACAGTTCTCAGGATATTCATGTTTCTCTTTTTCATAAAGCTTGTATTTGTAATAATGTAATGATGCAGATCTAGGTGCAAGCTGAAAAAGTGGCCCTAGAGGTTGCCCACTTATAGGAGTTGCTCTAGCATTGGGGTTATGCCCCTTGCACTATTGCCTGAGTGCCTCTTGATTCCCTTGCAGTTGATTTTACACCGCACAGGGGGTGATGTCGTAGCCGGAGCTCCTCTGCCAGAAACTCCAAGACCCCGCAACAATGGCATTATCACTCCCCCTCCCCACCTCCTTGGAGGGATGTGGGTTCTGGGTGGCCTCATGTGCTTGCTTCTACTGATATTTCTCAGCCTTCGGCTTCTGCTCCTGATAATAAAGGAAAATTCCCTCGCCTGGCTCTTTCTATCTCACCTAGGCGGGAGGAAGAAGTTGAAAAAGAAGATCCTAAAGATGGCTGGGCCATTCCTGATCAAACTCCTATGCCCACTGTCTGGGGAAAACTACATGAAAAAGATCCTCCTCCCTCTTCTCCTACTGCTCTCGCAGCTTGAGTAGTTCTGGTTTTATATGTTTTTTGATGAATAGCTGTTTGTTTCTGGCCTAGGTGCTGTGTGAACTTACGGGGTGAATTTCTTCCCCTGGCCCTTTTTTGTGAATTTTGTACTTTAATATTTTTATTAATAGTGAAGGCCTCTATTCATCAAAAAAATTTTTTTTAGAAGGCTTCTATTTATTAGCTCTTCTCCCTTCCTCCTTCCCACTGCGTCCTTTTTCAAGAAAATTTCACATCATTGGCTTTGTTGTGTTCCTTTCTCGAGGGGACACTACCTTATACTGTCGTCACTTTGGCACGACTCCTAGAAACCCTATTCCTATGGGGAAACTTTTTTTCTTGTCTTTGACACAACATCACTTGTGACGCCACGTCAAAGAGGGGGAAAATGTTGGCGTCAAAAAATATTAATATTATTATTAATATTAATTTCCCTTTTTCATCTAACTATTTAATTTAATCAATTAAATACTTTCATAGATTGGTATTTATCAATGATCAAATACTATCCTAATATATTTTATTTAAATCCATTTTCCTCACAAAATCCCCTTTTTAATAAATTTGTATTTATTGAAATTCCTCCATATCCCTAATTCTTCTAAAAATATGATTTATTTAAATGTAATTTGAAATATAATCTAAACCCTAGCTAGAAACCTATTAATCCAATCTAGAGACCTACCCTAAGCCTACCCTATTCCTACTCTACTACCATCACCTCATTTTCTAAGCATGCTTACCTATTTAATTACCCTCTGATCATACTTAAAGAGGTAATTCCTAACCCTTTTAAGCCTAATGGAATTCTCACCCACATGTGAGAATTCTCTCACTAATGGGCACCCATTCCTCTTTAAGGCTATTTACTCCTTTGTCCCCCACTTGGAATTCTTGAGCCACTAAAATATTTATTGCTATATTT
>MU226596.1:2537289-2549886 GCA_018584345.1 Thuja plicata
TTTAACCACTTAATCCTAGCCACTCATTCCTTTTGCCTCTTAATCTCCTTCACTCCCACAAAAACCCTACCTAACCCTCAATCCTAGCCACTCATTTTCCACCACTTAATCTCAGCCCTTCATTTTTCATGTCAATTCCATAAAAAGAGGCCTCACTCCTCATTTGCAACTAGAAACTAGTGAGTAATTTAAGCATTCTAGCATTCTTGTACACTTGAACACTTGAGCACTTAGTTTAGATCTCATCATTTTGCATAATAGTTTAGATTTATTTTCATAGTTTAGTTTGAAATCTTGCATGTTCATCCTTAGTTTATTTTTCATCACAATCTAGTTATTAATATCTTGCATTTGCATTCTTAGCATAGATCTTTGCATTTGCATTCATCCTTTGAGAGAGATTTGGGGCAATTTCCACATACTTGTGCTCAAATTTTCATCTTTTTGCATCTTAGTGGGATTTCATTGCATTGTGTTGGGAGAGCACACCCACATAATCTTAAAGAGCAAATCAAACAAGGCTTTGGGTGCCCTTGTTTTAGCTCATTGGAGGTTGTAATGAAAGTTTCTTATTTTGTTGCATGTACTAACATCTAATGTGTTTGTTTGATGTTTTGGTGTTTTGTATTTTCAGCAAATAGGTCTACATTTTCATTGGATATAGGGGCATTGCCCTTAGCAGAGGTTCGGGGGTGAAGCCTCCGAGAAATTATTTTTGAATCTTATTTTTGGCCAATTTCTTGACTGACATGTTCTAACCCTAAAGCGGCATAAATTTGTATAAATTAGGTTAGGGGTAGGGTTTCATTATTATGTTGTGTTTTATGGTAGTATTGAGCTACGAGAGATCTGCATATTGTGATCTGATTGTAATCACTGGATAAGAATAATATTGGACTTTGTTGTTTGGTGGACATAGTCCAGGGATTGGGTGAACCACGTTAAATATTTGTGTCTTGTGTTCTCTTCTTGTTTGGTTTATTATTCTCTATTATTGGTTATATTTTTACATGTAATTGTTATTTCTACCTTGTTAATCCTAACAATTTTCTATATCATCTTGAAATTGTGCCTACCAGTCTTTATCATGCTGAGACACCCCATATGTCTTAAGCATTGGTACATCTATCCCATCATGATCATCTTCATCTTCGGTACCAATTTTTGGTGGAATGTCAGCCTCTATCATAATGAAGTTGTGTAGTATAAAAAATGATAATACAATATGGGCTTCTGTCATGATAGAATAAGATGTGGCATGCCTTAGGATTGGAAAATGCTGCTTGAGAATACCAAATGTACTCTCTATTGCATTTCTAAGAGAGAAGTGTTGGTGGTTGAACAACTCTTGTCAAAATTTTGTTGGATTTTCTCTTGAAAACTCCTTCAGGAGGTATCATGTACACTGATAAGGAATGAGAAATCCAGGTGCATTGGGATATCCAACATCCACTAGAAAATATTTTCCTACATAAATAAAGTTGATTGTTAAAACTTGAAACATTGATTGTACCCTTGATTATATTAAACTATGATTTGGCTTACTGGGGGAACAACAAAAGGATCTGCTCTTGATAGGGCTAAAGCTAGATCATGACTATCTATAACAGACCCTTCCTAACCAACAAAGCATTATTGAAACTTATAATTGAAGGAACACGCACCCATTACATTTTACGACAAGTTTCCTTTTTTATTATGATATTTACCCTGCATGCCAACATCGATAGTGACTAGTATATGGGTTCCATCGATAGCTCCAACACAATCCTATATGATATGATAAAGTCATCAATTGTATGGTCAACCCATAATATGAAAAGGATGAAAAGTCATACAATAAATTTGTAACAACACAATAATTACCTTGAAGAATGGATCAAAACAGTCCTTCCCACTAATTTTAGGAGTGTTTGGACCAGGTAGTATAAAGTAATCATCATGGAGTGTTGAGATAGCCCTCAATACCATGTGGAAGTATCAGTTAAATATCTCTCCTGAGTGCCCAAAGTTGTGGGAAATCTTGTGGTTCCTCAGATTGTGGCCAAGGGTGTGGAGGAACATCACAAGCTTTTATTCATCTCATATACCCCTCCCCTCTCAGTTACTCAACTCATTTCCAAGAATTGGTATCAAATATTTTGGTGCTTTTAGGGAATGTTTCAAGGCCTAAAATAAAGATCAAATATTTCTTATAGAAGGGAGATCCCTAATCTTAACAAAGACAACTTTCCTGCATGGCAAGAGTTGATGAGGCTACATCTATCTACTATTCGAGATACTGGTTTGCAATTATTGGACCACAAGTATGTGGAACCAGCAAGACCTATGTCTATGGATTATATGGTGGACATGAAGAATCATAATGTAATGATTATTGAAATATCTCTTCACTCAGCTATTTAGAATTTGATGAAGTCAAGGACTTCTCTACTACCTATGATACGTGGAAGAAATTGCATGATATTCATGGAGGAGATGACAATGTTAAGAGAGCCAAAGAAGAGAGCCTCAGAGGTCAGTATGATCAGATTAAAATGAAAGGAGAAGACATTACAAAATACAATGAAAGAATCAATAAAAGTGTCAGAGCCATCAAAGCTGCTAGTGGACAGATTGAAGAAAAAAGATTGGTCAGTAAGGTATTGCAAACTTTACTTCTTATTAATGCAATTAGAGTTTCATCTATTCAAGAGTGAGGTGTAGTAATGATATAACTCTAGATGCATTGGTTGGAAGGGTAACAACTTTTGAGTTGGAAAATTTTGACAATTATTCTCCTAATCCTATAAATTTTGAGTCTGCATTCAAAGCAAAATTAAGCCTTGGTAAGATAGATAGAAAATCAAAGGGAAAAAAGATTGACAGTGATAGTGATGATGAATCTGATGATGAAGATCTAGAAATCATTGAAGCACTACTTCCAAAGAGAGCTTCCAAAGGAAAAGGGAATTACAAAGGAATAATACCATTGATTTTATTTTCATGTAACGAGGTTGGCCACATTGTGGCTAAGTGTCCAAACAAAGAAGACAAAGACGAGAAAAAATTCAACAAGTATAAAGGAAAAAAAATATTTCAAAAGTTACAAAAGCTACAAGGACAAAGGTAAGACATCATGTTATATGGAAAAATATTTTGATAGTGATGGTAATGAAGATGAAATGGTTTAAATTTCTATTAAGGATGAGTCATATAATGAAGAAAATGAAAAGACTTCACTTTTCTCTCATTTTAGAAAGAATGATACTTGGATAATTGATAATGTTTGTTCTCATCACATGAATGGTGATAAAAAAAAAATCTGAACATCTTGAGCACTATTATAGTGGTAGTGTCAGATTTGGAAATGATGAACCTTTCTATGTGAAAGGTAAAGGTCCTATTGATCTAACTAAAGGAATCAAATGTGATAATGATTATTGGGTTGAAGGACTGAGGCATAATATACTAAGTGTGGCACAGTTTAATAACAATCATTTCAAGGTATAATTCATGAATGGTAAGGCCATGCTCCTAGATGGTAAGGGAAACCTAGTTGGAATTGGAAACAAAACAAAAGGTAATCTATTCTATCTTGATCTCACTACATGTTCATGTTTTATTGCACAAGTAGAAAAAAGCTAGTTATGGCATAAAAGATTGTGTCATGTGAATTTTGATAACCTGGTCAACATAAGAAAGAACATAAGAGTAATAGGTATTCCTATTCTGAAGAAACCTGAGCTGGCAATATGCAAATAATGTCAAATTGGGAAGATGGGAAAAACTAGTTTCAAAAGAAAGAATTACAATACTGAAGAAGTCATGGAATTAGTGCATATTGATCTATGTGGACCAATAGGAAAAAAAAGTTACATTGGAGATAAGTATTTCATTCTATTTTTTGATGATCATTCTATAATGATGACTGTTATGATCATTCTATAATGATGACTGGTACCTTTCTTGAGTTGATAAGGAAAAAGGAAAGAAACTAAAATGCCTAAGATCTCATAGAGGAGGTGAATTCATTTCTAATGAGTTCAATAAATTCTGTGATGAAAGAGAAATCAAGTGACAGGCATCTGCCCCTGGTACACCACAAAAAAATGGAAAAGGAGAAAGAAGAAATAGATCCCTTATGCATTTTTCAAGGACCTGATGATTGAAAAGAACGTTGCAACAAAATAATTGAAGGAAGCTATCAACACTGCAGTTCACACCTTGAACAGAGTTCAACTAAAGAAAGCTACCGATCAGACACCCTATGAATTATTGTATGGCTATAGACCCAATGTTTGTTATCTCAAAATATTTGGAAGTAAATGTTACATCTTGGAGGAAGAAAGAAATGGAAAATTTGATGTAAAATGTGAGGAAGTTATATTCCTAGGCTACTCCTATAAAAGCAAAGCATATAAAAGTTTGAATCTTGCTACTCATACAGTCATAAAAAGTGTAGATGTAAAGATTGATGATTTTGCAGAAAGAATTAAAGAAAAAAGAAGTAAAGAGTGTGAGGACTACAAGAACTTTGTGTATTATGAACTCGATACTATACCTAAGACAAAAGCAATGGTAATTGGATAGAAACCATGCCATCCATTGAATTCATCACCAAAATTTTTGTTACAAGTTGTGATACTTGGGCTACTACTAGTTGCAATAAAGTCTCAAACAGAGGAAACTGAGTCTCATATAGAAGGGAACTAAATCTCACACAACGACAACCGATTATCAGACAAAGGAACCCGAGTCTTAGTTAGAAGAGCATAATAGAATATTTCGGCATGGCGAACCAAGTGGAGTAAGCCCAGAATCAAAGATGAAGGAACCTATACTTGCAAAATATGTCAGAAGGCATCATGCACCTAAGGAAAGAATTGGAGATTAGACAGAGGTATAATGACAAGGAACAAACTTAAACGTACATGTTTTCTTAGTGAATTTGAACCTAGATCCTTAAAGATGCATTGAGTGATGAAATTTGGATAGAAGCCATGAATAAAAAGATTGAGCAGATAGAAAATAACAAAACATGGACTCTTGTGCCTAGACCAAAAGACAAGAATGTAATTGGTACTAAGTGGGTTTTTAGAAACAAGTTGAATGAAAAAGGTGAAGTTTTTTTAGAAACAAGGCAGGATTTGTGTGTAAAGGATATGCTCAAGAAGAGGGTATTGATTACTGAGAAAATTTTTCTCCTATTGCAAGACTTAAAGGAGTCAGAACTCTTTTGGCATATGAAGCACATAAAGGATTCAAGGTATACCAAATGGATGTAAAATTTGCATTCTTTAATGGAATTTTGGAAGAGGAAGTTTATATTGAGAAACCTAAAGGTTTTTTTTATCCTAACAAATATAATATGGTTTGTAAATTGTATAAAGCTTTGTAAGGATAGAAACAAGCTCCTAGAGTATGGTATGAAAGACTACATGGTTACCTAATAAGTATTGGATTTCATAGAACTAATGATAATAGTAGCTTATACATTAAACAAGGACCTTAGAACAAGATACTATTAGCTGATACATTTGTTTATATTATACTATTCACTAGATATGATGATTTATGCAAAGCATTTTCTGAAGCAATGAGTAAGGAATTTGAGATGTCTATGTTTGGAGAAATCAAATTCTTTGTTTGTTTACAAGTTCATTAGATGAAGGATGGTATCTACATTACGCAGTCTAAATACATCAAAAAAATATTGAAGAAATTTGGAATGGAAGATTCCTGACTAGTTGGGACACCTATGTCTACTGGACATAAGTTGTCTAAGGATGATGATTCAAAGGAAGTAAATCAGAATACTTAAAGATCCATGATTGGTAAACTTCAATATGTTGTTCACACTAGGACTGATATTGCATTAGTAGTTGGTATTATTGCAAGGTTTTCAGCTAATCCTAGAGAGAATCATTTGATGGATATCAAAAGGATTTTGAGATATCTCAAAGGCACTAAAGATTATGGATTATGGTATAATAAATGAGGGAACTTTGATTTGAAGAATTTTACTAATGTTGAATGGGCAGGAAGTGTTGATGATAGAAAGAGAACTAATGGTGGAGGTTTCTTTCTTGGAAAGAGGTTAGTCTCCTGGACTAGTAAGAAACAAAATTGCATCTTTCAGCCTATAGAAGAGGTAGAGTATGTTACAACAGCAGTAAATTGTTCAAATATCATATGCTTCAAATAGTTGTTGTCAGGTATGAAGGAGGAAATCAAAGAACCAGTTGTTATCTACTATGACAACACTAGTGCTATTAACATTTCAAATAATCATGTGATGCAAACTAAGACTAAGCATATTGCAATAAAGTATCATTTATTGAGAGAATTCGTTCAGGACAAAGGAGTAAGGTTGGAATATGTGAATACTAGAGAACAAATTGCAGATATATTCACAAAATATTTACCTAGGGATGCATTCTTCTATATTAGAGGAAAGCTAGGGGTGATTCCCCTAACTGAGGCTCACTAATGCACAAATTAGTGATGCATCAACTGAGCTACAGTAAAGATCTAACAAGTTGATGGAGGTTGTCAGAGCTTATTGCGTATGAATTAGTTCATCAAGTACATTAAAACTTCATTAGATGGAGTGTTTGGAATTGAATGTCAAAGAGGGAGAGATTATTAATGTCATGCCAAAGAAATCCAAAGGGAGAGATTATTATAGAAATCAACATATCACAAGGAAAAATTTATGAAAAAAAGAGATTGATGAAGAAAATTGTTTATTGGTGACTGTGAAGATAGGAGTTTTCTGTATAAGAATCAGAATGAAGCTAAGGATATTATAACTTTTATTCTTGTTTTTGTTTCTCTAAAATTATTTGTATAATGACATGTTGGGTTGCCATCAATGCCAAGGAGGTAGATTGTTGAAGAAAATTATTCAATTTTTTATTGTCATTTATGTTACACAAATATATTGTTGTTACACAAATGTTTAAAAATTACCAAGCACAGTCAATATATAGCAATCTCACTCAGGTATTGAAGAAGACTTCAGTATTTGTTGAGTGATTTGTAGTATTAACTGATCTTAGTCGGTTAATGAAGGAAGTTTTTGATTAACTGAGTTCACTCGGGCAACACAGTGAGTTTATTCACAACCAAGTAATGGTTGGGCATCATTAATCAAGTTATGCATTGAGTGTTAGTTGACTTACAATAGTTTACACTTTATCTTTAATTGGTTAAATGTAGCTGGCAGAGTTGAGTTTTAATGTTTATTTGAAAGAGTATTCAAGGTGACTTGAGAAGGATTATTATATATATACAAGGTCAAGTTTGTATTGAAAAGTGTGGAGAAGAAGATATATGATATGAAGAGTGAAGGTGAAGTAAGAAGGAATTCTAATTAAGGAAAGAATATCGAGACTAAGATGCAAAAGAATATTTGATCAGTGATGATCCAATTAAATCCAGAACAAAGATCTGAATTTGATGACATATAACTGATTGAATGTTTGATAATGTTAAGTTGAAGATGATGCAAGACATTAAATCAGTTAATGGTTTGTATTTTCGTTGATGTCAACTTGATATCATTTGTATGGTGATACACATAATGCAAAACACTTTAGAGAATCAATGGAACAATGGTTATGCTTCAAGAAATGCATAAAATTCAAGTATTCACTAAGTGACAGACAACACCGACGGAGTGTACACCACTGGTAAAGACAGAGATAAAGTCACACTGATGCCTGACGAGCATAAGACAATGTTGCTTGACGAAGCAGAATCAAAGGATGCCTGATGAGAAAGATCCAATGACACCTCACAGATGGAGATCTTGAAGCTAACTGAAGTTTCACTGACAGAACTGGTAGTTGTCACTGGTGATGAACTGCAAAATTGACTAACAGAATAGAGAGATCAAAAAATGAAAAAAATATCTAGCTGGCAGAGCTTAAAGATAGACTTAACTAGTTTTTTTATTTTCTTTATTTGACCATAGTTAAAGCAATTGATTTATATAGTTGGAAAGAAGATAACTATGAGATAAATTAGGAGTTAAAGCCATAAATCAAATTTGGAGACCGTTACCTATCTGAGCACTATAGGCAGTGATAGATAGATGAGTTTCATGATCTTTAATAGAGAGGACTCACCGTCACAAAGTATGAGTGCAAGTTCCTAGAACTTCTACCTTATGTAGATTATATGAGAGATGAGAAGATCAAGGTCAACCATTTTGTTAGAGGATTGAATGCATCTATATTTGGTTTGGTGTGCATGGCCACACCAGGGAACCTTCAAGAGGCCATGGAAAAGGCCATGATTGCTAAGGAGATTAAGGGTAGGGGACAAGATGCACGAGATCTGTCTTAGAACTGAAACACCATACCACAGAATTTAGGTTATTAGAAAACACATTGGAAAGGAAATAGCAACAATGATAACAATAACATGCATTCATCTGGGTCCTACAAACCCCTCCATCTCAGTAGCAGTCACATCAGGGATAGAGACAAAAGGCCCCTCAGAGAAAACAGGGCTCCAATCCCAAATAGTGGCAGTCACAAGCTCCTAGTAGGGACCAGAGGTCACAGGCATCATCCACACCCCTAGCCAGGGCTCAAAAGTCCTTGAGGGGTGGTTATAGTGGTTCTAGCTAGATAGGGGGCTCACAGTTCTCTAGGCCCCAGAGTACCCAGTATCAGACTCAAAGGCCATGCTACTCTTGTGCTGCCATGGGATTCTTGGCTAGGGATTTCCCTCAATGGGGTGGTCAGTGCATCGTAGTATTAGAGCCCATTATTGGTGATATGGGTAGATCCCATAGACTTTTTGCAGTGGTTGACAACCGCCAGGAAAAACATCAGGCTACTATGATTGAGGCTACAGGTATGATTGAAGGTACCAGAGTTACTATTCTATTTGATTCAGGTGCTATAGATTCTTTCATTTCTCCATTGATCGTGGAGCATTGTGGGCTAGTGGCAGCTAGACAAGAAGTTATTTGGAAGGTAGAGTTAGCCTCAGGTTCTAGAGTACCCATCACTTCCTTAGTTTAGGATTGCTAGATACAGATTGGTACCATGACTACCATAACAGATCTGTGTATCATGCCTCTTAGATCCTATGGGATAGTACTTGGCATGGATTGGCTTTATGCATATAGGTCCAAGCTATATTGTTGGCAAAAGAAGGTAGAATGTTTAAATGATGATGACAATGCTACAATTATTCTAGGGGTTCAGAGGGCGGTATCCATTCATATGATCTCTGCTATGCAGCTTAAGTGGTGCATGCAAAAGGGGTGTCAGTTATTTTCCATAACTATCATTGATAGGGAAGAGGAAGTAGAAAAGGAAACCTCTTTTGATGATCATATCATGTTATAGGAGTTTGCAAATGTGTTTCTTCAGAATTACCAGGCATATCTCCCCATAGAGAAGTTGATTTCCATATAGACCTTGTGCTAGGTGTTGCACCTATATCTAGAGCACCATATAGGATGTCTCCTAATGAGCTTAATCAGCTCAAGATTTAGCTAGAGGAGCTCCTTGAGAAGGGGCACATGCAACCTAGTGTCTCTCCTTGGGGTGCACCAGTTATCTTTGTCAAAAAGAAGGATGGATCACTTAGATTGTGTATGGACTACAAGTAGTTGAACAAATTAACCATTAAAAATTGATACCCACTGCCTAGGATTAACGACTTGTTTGATCAGTTATAGGGTGCCCATGTGTTCTCCAAGATAGATCTTAAATCATGGTACCATCAGTTGAGAATCGTGGAAAGTGATATCCACAAGACAACTTTTCAGACTAGATACAGACATTATGAGTTCACTGTTATACTTTTTGGTCTTACGAATGCCCCTGCTATATTCACGAGCCTCATGAATGGGGTATTCTATAATTTCCTTGATAGATTTTTTGTTGTGTTCCTTGATAAAATATTGATATATTCTCATAATGAAAAGGAACGCAAGGAGCATTTCGGGTAGGTATTACAATGCTTGAGGGATAACCAGTTGTATAGCAGTTTGTCAAAATGTGTCTTCTTCAGAACAAAGGTTCGATATTTAGGCCATCTTATTTCAAGTGATGGGATCTGAGTGGACCCATCTAAGATTGATGCCATTATGAATTGGCTAGCACCTACTACTATGAGCGAGGTTAGGAGTTTCATGGGTCTTGCAGGATACTACAGGTAGTTTGTTAAGGGTTTCTCTAGAGTGGCTCATCCTATCACATCCCTACATCGAAAGGGAAAGAAATTTGAATGGATAGAGAAGTCCAAGAGGGCCTTTCAGGAACTCAAGAAAGAACTTACCAGCGCACATATTTTAGCAGTGCCTAAGCATTCAGTAGACTTTGTGGTCTATACGGATGCATCCTTAGATGGGTGAGCTATAGCTTATGAGTCTAGGAAACTTATGACTCACGAGCTCAATTACCCCACCCATGACCTTGAGCTTGCGGAAGTAGTGCATGCATTAGTAATATGGTGACACTTTCTCTGGAGACATCGATTTTAGCTTCATTCAAACCATCAAAGTTTGTAGTATATATTCACTCAGCCGAACCTTAACACTAGGTAGAGGAGGTGGATGGAGTTCTTATGTGAGTATGACTTTGATGTCCATTATATCAAAGGGAAGTAGAATGTGGTCACTGATGCCTTGAGTAGGAGATGTCATGAGTTATCATCCATGATAATTGGTATAGACTTGAGAGATTGTATACTACACCATTTTTAGGACGATGAGTTGTATGTAGAAGTTTGTCAATTGATCCAATCTCAGAGACCCCTTGTGGGGAGATTTTCATAGTATTACTTGGAGTCTAATGGACTGTTACATCATAAAGGATGCATCTATGTACCTTCTTCTAGGTATTTGTGTAATATCATTATGCTAGAGGCTCATAGAGCCCCTTATGTATCGCATCCTAGAGTTAAGAAGATGCTTCCTGATTTGAGACAACTCTATCATTGGTCGGGAATGAGACAACACACTGTAGAGTTAGTGGCCCAATGTCTTGAATGCAAGAAGGTTAAGGCTGAGCGTGGTCATCTTGGAGGGCTCCTACAGCCTCACAAGGTGTCTATGTGGAAGTGGGATGTTATATCCATGGATTTTATTATTGGTCTCCCTATTTCATCTCGACACCATGATGTTATCTTGGTGACCATTCATAAGTTGACCAAAGTTTCCCACTTCTCACCCGTCTGTACCACTTTTACATCCCCAGCAGTGGCATAGGTTTTCTTGAGAGATATTGTTAGATTGCATGGCATTCCTTAGGAGATCATTTTAGACGGGGATTCTCTCTTCACATCATCTTTTTGGTGAGAATTAAAGATAGCTTTGGGCACCAAGCTCAATTTTACCACAGCGTATCACCTAGAGATAGATGGTTAGATAGAGAGAGTAAATCAGGTTCTCAAGGATATGCTCTATATGTATGTTATGGACCATCAGGTCAAGTGGGAGGAGTATTTACATTTAGTAGAGTTTTCCTATAATAATGGGCACCATTCATCCTTGGGTATGCCAACATATCAGGCACTGTATGGTAGACCTTGAAAGACACCTTTGAGTTGGGATAGGATTGAGGATAGGGTTACCATCGGACCACATCTAGTCCTAGAGATGGAGTAGCTGGTAGCCTTAATTAGGTAGCATCTCCTAGAGGCACAATACTGATAGAAGAAGTATGTCGATGCAAAGAGGACAGATCAAGTATACATGCTTGGAGATAGGGTCTTCTTGAGAGTGCGGCATCATAAGAGTCCAATCCATTTTGGAAAGGGCTCTAAGCTTGCACCTTGATTTGTGGCACCATTTGAGATATTGGAGAGGATAGGACCAGTTGCCTACTGTCTAGCCTTGTCACCTACCCTGTCATGCATCCATGATGTGTTTCATGTTTATGTTTTGAGAAAATATATTTATGATGAGTTTCACGTGCTAGATTGGGATGCCTTACAGGTGGAGTCCCACAGGAAACTAGCATTGGAGCCTATTCGCATTATGGCATGCCAGACAATGGGCCTATGAGGCCGAGAGCTGGACAAGGTTAGGGTTTAGTGGGATTTCTATGATGAGGGTAAATCTTCATGGGAGGATGCAGCGTAGATGAGAGCTCAGTATCTATGAACTCCAAGAGGAAGTTCAAGCCTAGGGGGGGAGGATGTGAGGCCTCACCTTGAACCCCATCGTAGTTTTCTAGTTTTTCTACTTATTTTAGAATTAGCACGTGATACTTTACATTTTGATGCACTATGGACCTTATGGATTTTATGCTTTATGTCATGGATTGATCATTTTGGATGTTGGACATATGATACTTTATGATGCACCTTA
This sequence comes from Thuja plicata, assembly GCA_018584345.1. Taxonomy (NCBI): domain Eukaryota; kingdom Viridiplantae; phylum Streptophyta; class Pinopsida; order Cupressales; family Cupressaceae; genus Thuja; species Thuja plicata. The sequence continues at coordinate 2,549,612 of MU226596.1, forward strand.
TGGACTATATTATTTTTCTATTATGGACATTTACTTTCAAGACAATTAATTTGGAAATACATTATGATTATATTATGGGTTCTTGATGATAGGATAATTATTAGAAATGGATATTAAATTTAGGTATCATGCAATGTGAATCTTACCTTATGTTGAATGTGTAAAATGAATTTATTATATGTTTGTGATCTTAAGTAATAAACATTGTATGTTGATGTTTTCCTTAAGTTTCAAACATTACTTATTCCTTTATGATATATATATATATATATATA
>MU226597.1:112739-126100 GCA_018584345.1 Thuja plicata
TGACATCAAAATATTAGGTGGGTTTTCCTCTGATTCAGCAAAATTGAAAGTTTAAATTAATATATCAAATGAGCTCTGATGTTCGTGAAACTTAAAATGGAAGCATTTGACATCAAAATATTAGGTGCATTTTTTTGTATGCTGAGTGTGGACCTCTTAATTCAACACAAACACAACATATTCCTTACACAATTGATGAATTTACAAAGACAAACATGAATTGTTTGTCCTGCAAATGCGATTGAAGTGACCTGTTGCCTCCTAATTAGATGTGGATGTTGAAGTATACACTCAAAACGAGAGCCAACAACCTGACCATTGCTAACATGGAGGATTTAATAGTGCAAGTAAATGAAGAAAGCTATTATCTATGAGAAATATGCATCTAGCTAGGAGAAAATGCTCTTTTAATCTATGAATTAAGACATGATTAAGCTATGAAGATGAATTGCATTTAGTCTAAGAATGAATTTGCAACTAGCTATGGAAGTAAAAGTACAATTAATCTAATAAATTTAAATTCTTCTATTCTAGAAAGGAAAGTGTTTGTAATCTATGAAAGAAATGCTTTTAAGCTAGAATTGAATTAGAAAATGAATCTAGAAAGCTTTGAAGCATAAGATTGAATTGTTAGCCCCTACAAATAGATCATAAATGAAAGCTAAACAATGTTCAATTCCAAATGAAATTATACAAATTATGCAACAAAGTAAGCTTAAAGCATGAAAATCAAAGAGAATTTGCCTATAGTAATGATGCTCAAAACAAAAGTCCTCTCTAATGAAGAAAATAGGTCCAATTTATAGAAAACCAAGGAGAGAGGATGAAGAGTTTCTTGAAAAGAAACAGTTGTCTCTTCATTCTCCAATTGAGACAAATAAGAAAAGATTATTAAAATAAAAGAGTGAATTATTGACACATAAGTGTCCTTTCACATGGAATTATGGAATTCCCTTTTCGAGGATAATTCATTCAATTATTAAATAACCTTTCAATTCCTTTTATGTATATTAGCCAAAGGGGGTGGAATTGATTTAATTAAAAGCACTTAGGACTTTAGGAATAAATCAATTAATCATAGGGATTTTAGCTAATAATCATTTGAGATTTAGGAATTAAATGTAATGTCAGATTTATGCAAATTTGGGTTTTCTGCATTTTGAAACTGAGTCAATTAAAGTCAATTAAGAGAAAAATTTGCCTAATACAATAGGACTTTGAAGATAAGAACATGTACCAAAATTGATTGATTATTAGGTGCCAATTTTGGGGTCTTACATTTTGCCCCTCTTTGAGTTGATGTGCGAGCAGCGCATTGATTCAAAGCATAGTCTAAAGTGAAGATTGGAATCGGGGTTAGATTGCCCCAATATCCACTGAGAGCTGATGAAGATCTAGGACTATCTTTAGAATCAGGGTTAGATTGCCCCAATACAAAGGTAAGCCCTCCGAGATCCAGGTTAGATTGCCTAGATAACAGTTTGAAGAGTTTTTGAGAGTTATCTTCAGAACGAAGTGTAACTTTCAGGAATTAGGGTTAGATTGCCCCAATACCCAATGAGATCTCAAGAATCTTCTCTAGAACAAAGCTTAATCCCCCAATGTTTAGGTTAGATCACCCAAACACTGGTTAGATTGATATCTTTCACAAGACTGTCCCCAGAATGAGGCTCAACCTTCAGGAATCAGGGTTAGATTGCCCCAATACCTGTCTCAAAAGATAATTAATTTAGGATTGTCTCCTAGAATGAAGCGTGATTCTTGAGGATCTGAGTTAGATTGCTCAGATACCTAGCAAGATAGATGACGAGATGTGAGATTCAAGATCATGGAATATCCAATTTTGACCATAAGGTACGAAAAATTGAATATGCCCCAAGTGATGAGATGCCCCTAGCGGTGAGGACTTTAGATTTAGACTGATTCAAGAATAATGCAAAAAGGTTCAATGATGCAATCATCCTGCCCCCTCAGGAGCAAAATCGAAAGAAGACACATCATAAAGATGAGAGCGAGAAATCACAGAAAAGATAGATCAAGAGAGAGCATAATCATTTTAGAGCGATCGAGAGGTCTTATTGATTAGGTTTGACCATGGTTGACTAGAATTGATGAGAATTGACTTTGATGAAAAGATTGCAGAAGCTGAGAAAATGATGACCAGAGAAAAACCTGACAAGAAACCAACATCAGAAGATCAAAAAAAAGGCAAAAGATCGAAAAAAAGTTAATTTCTTGCATCGCAGAGTAAACCAGTTGAACTGTATGTCAAGTAGTTTCATAGCTGCATGCGTTGTCTTTTGCTTTGAAAATCATCATTGTTGAGGTACTGATCCCATTTTGTTCTTTGGTGTTGCAGGTCGATCTCCCAAATATCAGTTTCAGATCCCATCATGCTATTATGGGTGAGCTACTGCAGAGATTATCAGATGCTAACGGGGCCCATATTGATGGATTGGGGTTGACATATCTGCGTGATGTACCCGATATTCAGGTAAATCATAGATTACTTGGTGCCTTAGTTGAGCATTTCCATTTGGAGATGAATACTTTCCACTTGCCACTAGGAGAGATGACTGTGACACCGGAGGACATTTACCAGATATTGAGAGTACCTTTCCATGGAGCTCGCGCTGAGTACTGCACCTAGCCGAGAGATGCGACACAGGCCTTGAGGGCCATATTTCAGGATCAGTTGGTGTTGGGTCGAGCTATCTCTTGGGAGGATTTGATACACACATATGGCCAGGATCATCCATTGGCAGTTATTCTTGCGTTATTTCTGAGTTGTCACTTGGTACCTGATCGTGGTCAACATGGTTTGGAGTGTGCCTGGGGCCTTATGCTCTAGAAGATGTTAGATGTTCCTACAGTGACATATGGATGGGGCAAGTGTATATTAGCCTAGATGTATCATGAGATGCACGAGGTCGTGTATCGAGGTGCCCGCACTATGGCAGCGGGAGTAGTTATATTGTAGATTTGGGCCTGGGAGCACCTTCCCGTATGTAGGCCAATTTTCTAGGATACGCAGCAGCCACTAGAGCCATACATTTACAAATACGCCGGTCTAATGACCCAGCTTATGCTGGGTAATACTGAGTAGTGGTGAGGACAGATAGATGATATGGTTGTAGTCATATGGCAACCATGGGCCGCTACTGAGGTCTGGGACGATGCTCGCCATGAGTTATCTTACATGTTCTGTTCGCATCCTCTGATAGGGCGTACTATTATAGTCATTAAGAAATTTATGCTTACACACATGTTGTGCCAGTTTGGGAGGCCGTAGGATGTGTCTCTGGAGTATTGCACATATGCCCGATTCGTCGATGAGATGCAGAAGGGGTGGTAGAGATTACTAGATAGGGGGCACAGCATGATAGATGCCCGGGTACTACCATCTCAGTGGGATTACATGGCAGCAGTTATAGATGCAGGTGTGACTCCTGCATATAGAGATCATCTCTTAGCTCATCCATTTCTGAGGTTCACATCGCCAGTGGACCAGATTCCTCCAGTGGTGTAGCCACCAGCACAGCAGCAGGAATAGCGGGTGCCTCCTCAAGGATAGCAGCCACAGGGACAGCAACAGCCATAGCAGGATAGAGTGGTACAGCCACAGACGTAGCAGATTGCCATTCCTGTGAGGCCTATGGGATCAGATGCAGGTGCTGGCAATAGTGGTGGCTAGGATAGAGCTGCAGATCAGAGTGATGACACTTCCATGGCTGATGCAGTTCCTACTGATGCTCCAGCAGGCAGCCAGGTGGCCCAGTTACAGGAGGCTCTCTACAGAATGAGGGAGAGGGTGAGACAAATGCAGAGGGAGTGAGATGACCTTCACATCCAGGTGGTCATCAGAGATACTCAGATATTTGAGAGGGCATGAGAGGTCTGAGATTTGTGAGAGGCACTATCCAGAGCATAGATGGATATCAGATATGAGGCTACTCGAGCATCTTATTACTATGCTACGTATACTCTGGTAGTTCCTGAGGCTATAGAACAAATTCTTCCATTCTCAAAGTATGCTGGCGCTCGGGTTGTTCCACAGGGACCACCTCCAGTAGGACCACCTCTAGCGGGACCACCCCCAGTGGGTCTACCACCATAGCAGTAGGGGATGCCCCCACCTCCACCTCCTCCAGGTGGTTAGGTTATGATGTAGTTTGTACCACCATTTTGACCCATTGTGCTCGAGTAGCACCCTTGTATATTCAGACCGATCGATATATATATATGAGCTCAATTTTTTTGGCATCATTATACATGTGTATATATTGTTTTAGATTGGTGTATGAGATGATTTCCTATATGATTTAGATGTATGGATTAGGAATGCAAATGTTTATTCATATGTTTTATTGATGTATGAAAATGCTATGGTAAATGTTATGATGGATAACTACTATGTATGATTTGAGTTATGCTTATAATGGATGCACATGGAAAATGGATATATATGTATGCAAATGGATTTTATGGAAATGCAATGAATGGAATGCAATGGTACTAATCATCTCATGCAGCGCCTTCGCAATATACAATAGATACTAGCCAAAGAAAAACACACACAAAGATCAAGACCGAGGATCGGACACTCATGCAGTCGAGAAGAACCATGATGAAAGATGAGGACCTTGAAGAATGAGAAGACAAATGAAGAGAGCACCAAAACTTCTACAGTGCAAGCCTAAAATGCGAATGCAAGCCTACAATGTAGATACAAGCCTAAGCTAAATGCAATCCTAGGAATTTGGTTGTTGGACTCATCGTATTTATCATCATCGGGTGCTTTGGATCATCAGAGTCAATAAAATCCTTACTGGTGCCGCTGCGACCATAAGAATATGAATATGACTTTCATCAGATAAAATATAGGAAAAAAATGTAAGCACCAAAGGCACAAAAGCCAAGGTGACCTGAACATTGTTTCCAATTTGATATAGTAACCATTCACAAGTAAACAAGAATAACAATAACAGTCAAGGAGATAGTTTCAACCTCCCCTTTGCGTACAAATAAAAAAGATCGAGGGATGTGAGGCTTTTCCATCTTAATGCAGAAGCTCTTATCACATACACCCTATTTATTTGACATTGCCGGATCATTGAAACCACACCAACAAGTAGTAGTCAAAGAAAATATCAATGAAATTCATAAGAATAGATAGCACACTAAGAAAGAGTCAATCATATCTCAGCATGTTTCAAGGTTTACGAGTGTGTCTATGTTTAGGGTGTTGAAAAACACCATTGTGCTTGTGAGTGCAATGTGTTTGATTGCTATCAAGAGATTTTTATGTCGCGAGAAATCCAAAGTGTGTTGAAAAACACAGACATGTCTAAAGAGAGTGTTGAAAAACATTGTCTGATTAAGGTGTTGAGAAACACCAGTTTGTGCCAGTAGAGAGTTGTCCTTTAGGACTGAAAAGATTACTAACTCAAGTGTAAACCCAAAAGTAATCGAAAATGGGGAGCCATGCCCCCAAGTAACGAATGGATTGAAGCCTAGCGAAATGAATAGCGAAACGATGCAAGAAATCTCAGCAATGTAGCGGCAGTAGGTAGACTCAGTGAGAACCACTGGTGACTATCGCAAGAGATTCTCAAGCATAAAGATTGATAAAAAGATTGAAGTATCAGCAAGCAGACGCAGTGAGATCCACTGGTGATTGATGCGAAGAGAGTCTCAAGAAGAGAGAAGTGCTATGAGGCATCGACAGGCAGACGCAGTGAGAATCACTGGTGACTAATGCAAAAAGATAAGACCATGCCCCCTAGACCAGGAACATGCCCCCGAATATGACCAGTTTCAATCCATGGGAGATTGAGAAAAATATCAAAGCTGACTGAGAGTGAAATGCACACTAAAGCAGGAAAGCGAACTGCAAGAAAGCAAACTAAAGCAGGAAAGCAAACTGCAAGAAAGCCAAGACATGCTGCGACAGATAAAGCATTGTGAAACAAGAGGTGCCTATTTACCAGGTTTTCACCATCTTGGTAGAAATTCTATTTTTTCTACCATGACGCCTGTTTACCAGGTTTTCATCAATGGCACATTTTTCTCACTTTTTCACTTTTTTTGATTTATTGATTTTTTCAATTTTTTTGATTTTTTTTGATTTTTTTCATTTTTTGTATTTTTGTATTTTCATTTTTTTTAATATTATCAAGGCGCCTATTTGCCAGGTTTTCACCAAGATAATAGATACATCAAAGCGCTTGTTTGCCAGGTTTTCACTAAGATGATCATTTTTTCAGGACATTTTACAATTTTTAGGATTTTCTCAGAATAAAAGTATGTACAGGAGCATGTAGAAGATATCTTAACTATAGAATTTCTTCAGGTGAAGAGTGTTGATAGGCTCTTTCAGTGGCTCACCTTCTGTAGTGGAGAGCTAATATGCACCAGACCCAAATACTAAAGTAATGATATAAGGACCAAGCCAGTTTGGTTCAAACTTCCCTTTCTAAGTTCGTTGTTGTTGATTTTTAGGATTCTCTCTCAGGATGAGATCACCTATTTTGAAGTCTCTTGGTCTGAATTTCTTATTATAGCTCTTTGATATCCTCTTTTGGTATGCTCTGAGATGATCGAATTCCACCTTCCAATGTTCATCTAGTAACTCAAGCTCTTGAAGCCTAGATATTCTCATGTCATCATCTGTGATGAGGCCCTTCAGAGAGACTCACAATGTAAGAATCTCAACCTCAATAGGCAGTACAACATCTGCACCATAGACTAAAGTAAAGGGCGTGGCCCCTGTTGGAGTTCTGATACTGGTGCGATAGGCCCATAAAGCTGGATTTATCTGGAGGTGCCAATCCCTTCCAGACTTGTGTACCGTACGGTGCAGGATCTTGAGAATTGTTTTATTAGAAGCTTTAGCTTTCCCATTACCTTGGGGGTAATAAATAGAAGACCAATGTTGGATGATCTTGAATTTAGCACATAAGTCTGTCAGGTCTTTATTCTTGAATTGTCCCCCATTATCTATGATAATAGAGGAAGGTACACCATACCTATAAATAATGTAGTTTAAGATAAACATAGCTACAAATTTTCCATCAGCTACACTGAGAGGCACTGCCTCAACCCATTTAGTAAAATAATCCATAGCAGTGATGATGTACTTGTGCCCTTTTGAGGAAGATGGATATATCTGACCTACTAAGTCAAAATCCCACTATTGGAATGGCCAAAAGGTGATAAAAGGAATGAGTTCCTTAGCTGGAGTGTGAATCAAGTTTCCATGAAGTTGACATTGCTTACAAGATTTGGCAAACTGCGTAGCTTTCTTCTCCATATTGGGCCAATAATAACCAGCTCTAATAAGCTTACGAGCCAGTGTCAGGCCATTTGAGTGAGAACCACAAATGCGTTCATGTACTTCTTCTAACACGCGTTTAGACTAATCAGGTTCTAGACACCTAAGGAGGGTACCGTCTAGACCCCTTCTATACAAGTCGTTTGCTACAATGACGTACCGTGAAGCACTGTGAATTAGATGGCATTTTTCATTTCTAGTATATGTGTCAGGAATAGTTTGGTCATAGAGATAGGAGTATATGTGGTGGTGATGAGAGGAATCATGTCCAATTACTAAATAGACCATCTGTGAGTCAGGAGAGTCATAAAACGGGTAGTATAATGTCTCCACTAGGAACTTGTGTCTAAAATCATTCTCTGGCATTTGCAACATAGAAGCCAAAGTAGCCATAGCATCAGCCGCATTATTATCCACTTGGGGAATTTGCTGAAAAGTGACATGTGCAAAATAGTTCTTAAGACTGTCAACCATCCTTTTATAGGGTACCAACTTTTCATCTTTGGTTTGATAAGCATCATTGACCTGATTGATAACTAGTTGTGAGTCTCCAAAGACTTTTAGTTCATCCACTCACCATTCAATAGCAATCTTGAGTCCATTAATCAAAGCTTCATATTCAGGGGTATTATTAGTGCAAGGGAACATCATTTTATATGCCTTTGGTAAGGAATATCGCTGTGGTGTGATAAACAAGATCCCAGCTCCAGATCCTTGTTGAGTGAACGATCCATCAAAGAAAATTATCAATGTTTGATGCATGAGAAGCATAATGGACTCATTTGGGAATTACATCTTTAATGGTTGATGATCTGTAGGAGGTGCTTTAGCCAATTGATCTGCAATCGCCTTTGCTTTAATAGCTTTTCTCTCAACATATACAATATCAAACTCACTAAGGAGCATGACCCATTTTTTCAGTCTACCTGTGAGGGTAGCTTTACTGAGTAAGTATTTCAATGGATCAATCTTTACAATCAGCCTCGTAGTGTGAGCCAACATGTAGTGTCATAGCTTCTGGGAAGCAAACACCACTGCTAAACAAGCCTTTTCAATTACTAAATATTTCATTTCATAAGAGACTAATGTTCTACTGATGTAGTAAATGGCTCTTTCTTTATGGTTTGGAACTTCTTGGGCCAAGAGAGCACCCAAGGATGTTTCTGTTGCTGAGATATATAAGATCAAAGGCTTCCCCTGAATGGGAGGCATCAATATGGGTGGATTAGCTAGATACTATTTAATTTTTTGAAACCCTTGTTCACACTCTTTGTTCCAGTCATAAGTCACACCTTTATGTAGATTTTTAGTGAAAGGTTGCGACTTGTCAGCCAACTGTGAGATAAACCGCCTGATAGATTGAAGTCGACCTTGAAGACCCCTGATTTGTTTGATATTACGGGGTGCTGGCATATCCATTATAGCTTGTACCTTTTCTGGATCTACCTCAATTCCTTTTGCAGAAATAATGTAGCCTAGTTATTTTACAGAAGTAACCCCAAATGCACATTTCTTAGGGTTTAGATGCAATTAGAACTTCTCCATATGATCTAGTATAGGACCTAGATCAGTGAGATGTGTTTTTCTATCCATACTCTTGGCAAGCATATCATCCATGTAGTCCTCCATTGTCTTATGCATCATATCGTGAAATATTGTAGTAATAGCTCTTTGATAAGTAGCTCCTGCATTCTTTAAACCAAAGGGCATAACATTCCAACAAAATGTATCCCATGCACAAGTAAAGGCTATTTTCTCTTGGTCTTCTAGTGCAATTTTAATCTGATTATAGCCAGAAAAGCCATCCATTAAGGAATACATCTCATATCCCGCTGTCATATCCACGATCATGTCAATATTAGGGAGTGGAAAATCATCTTTTGGGCATGCCAAATTTAAATCTCTGAAGTCCATCTAGACCCTAATAGATTTGTCATGTTTGGTTACTGTGACTATATTAGATATCCACTCTGCATAATCAATCACTCGGATGAACCCAGCTTTCAGGAGTTTTTCTAATGCTTCCTTGATCAATAAAGCTACATGCGGATGCATCTTTCTAAGTTTTTGTTTAACAGGCTTCACACCTGGTGATATTGACAAGTGATGCATAATGAGGTCAAGATCCACACCCGGCATGTCAGAATATGTCCATGCAAAATTTATTTTTTTCTCTTGGAAAAACTCTGTAAATTCCTTAAGTTCCTCTAGAAATAATGACTTGGCCACATGAATGATATGTGGATGTTCCTCTGTTCCTAGATTTATTGGCTGAGTAGGCTCAATTAATACTGATGAGCATTCCTAAAAGTGACTCGGAAGTGCATCAAGTACCTCACCCTCAGGCACCTCAGAGAGGTTTTCACCTTTGGGTACGTCTTTTATTTTTACTTTTTTTGGCTCTGATACTGCCACAATGTGGTTTTCACCATCAGAGCGTTTGTTCTTTTTTCTTTTAATTTTCTAACTAAGGTACTTGATATCAGCCTTGGTCATGTTAACACTTGCTTCACTAGTGGAGGAAATCACAGGTTCAATAGCATGAAGGTAATAGGCTAAGGTGTAATCATTCTAGAATGTAAGGACTTCATTAGATGAAGGAGAGGAATTCTAGTCTATTAATTCAGGGTGTTGGAGGGAAAGAGATGTGATAGGTTCAAGTGTGTCCATAGTATAGTCATCATTGAAAGTGTTAAATAGTAAGAGGGGATCTAGACCGATTTCATCCAAAGGTGTGTTTGAATCCTTTTGATTCCTAACGACCGAAGTAGAAGACATGTCAACACCTACAGACTCGAACTCATTAGGCTTTTCACTAGACTCTTCACTCACGTCGAGAGGTCTTTCGCAAGATCATGCTGACAAACTATCAAACTCATACTCATGAGAGTCTATTTCTGAACTCTGACTTGGGTGCTTGCACCATGAAGGTTTTTGAGTTCTCGTAATACTAGTCTGTTCTTGTGTCCACCCTTCTTGAAATTTTTGTGGCACGTACCTTTCTCCTTTGAAGTTAGGATCTTGTAAGTCTTTCCATTGTTCATAAGTGAGTGTCTCACATTAAGTAGTTTGATCAAAATCACAATCTGTTTTCATTTTACAGGAACGTGGTACAAATTTATCTGGCTCAGCAAAGAATGCTGCCAGGTCTGGAGGGATAGGATAAGGAAAATAATCCTCATCCGAGCTATCTTGTGTAGTATCAGCTACAGTTGTATTTTTAGGTTTTGGTGTCGGTTCTACTTTTGGCACAAATTTATTGATTCCTAGATGAAACAAAATCTTTTTGAAACCTAACCCAGTAGTATCTCTTGTCTTTTGACCTATGGCTTGAATAGGTTCCACTAACCCATTGCCATTCACACCTAGAGGGCCCTTTCCTTTGTAGCCAAAATGTTTCATAATCTTAAAAACCTCAATGTTAGGATTTAATTCATGAGCCAAGGTAGTTTTTTCAGCTGTATTCTTTCCTTTACAAAACTAGGCTTTGACAACACTGTCCTCATCTTCATCTTCCAATGGTATCTTAGCCTTTACAAATATACCGTCAAGAACTACCTCAGGAGTAATGGAAGGTTTATTATGTTAAGAAGGTCTCCCATAATACTTAGGAGACAGGGGAAGGGCAGCTAATGATAGAACAGGATCCATTTGATATCCCCCCATGCCCATATCTATGATTTTTAGTGTCTGTTCCATATCTTTGAGCTTGGCATCATAGAGTTTGGTGTATTCTCTATTAGTCGGAACAATATTGTCAGCTGATTGAGTGAGAGCATTGCAAGAAGATCCCAGGCTAGCGGAAACAGTTACCTCTGCGCCTTGAAAAGAAAACTTTATACACTGATGGTATGTGGAAGGAACCACTTGCATCTCATGAATCTATGATCTTCCTAGCAAAATATTGTACGCAAGAGGAAGGTCTAGCACCTGACATACGACATTTCTTTTAATGGGACCAACCTGAATGGGTAGCACAACTAGACCTTTAGATGTCCTCTCTTCCTCATCATAAGCTTTTATGGTAATCTTCTTGCGGGCATCTTTGTGATCCTCGCTATAACCCAGTTGAGTAAGAAAATGAGCAGAGCAAATATTAAGACCAGCACCATTATCAATGAGCACGCGGCAGACTAACTGCTTACCTATCATGACTTCTATGTGCAGAGGAGCATTGTGCCAGTGACTAATTGAGTGATCATCTTCTTCAGAGAAGGATAAGTAATGCGGCGATGTCAAATGACCCACCATGGATTGAAACTGATCCAAGTTGATATCTTTGGGGACATTAGCTTCATTGAGAGATTTGTCCAGAATCTTCCTATGAGCAGGCGAGATTTTTAATAGCTCAAAAATAGTTATCTGAGCATTAGTCCTTTGAAGCTGGTCAAGGATGCTATAACTAGCAGTAGGAGGCATTGGGACCACCTTCATGGTCTTGTTGGTGGAACCAACAACAGTCTTATTCGCAGTTTGTTTTGGTGTAGACGTAGTAACAGGAGGATCAGGACCCCTTATAGTGATTTTAGCATTAGATCAAGTAACAACGTTCACACAATCTTGAGATGTTTCAGATTGATAATTAGGACCTTTTATGATGAACAAGGTTCTGGGTTTAAAAACATTCCCATTTCCCTTGCCAATAAACATATTGCAATATTCCACTCCCATTGGTTCAATCATGTTGATCACATTATCGTAAGTGGTATTGGTGTAATTAACTTTAGCATTATTATTCTGAGTATTGGAGGATTCACCTTTCTCATGATGAGGGAAAGGGTCTTTGAATGCTTGATGATCCAAATTCTGGTTATGATCCCCCACATGAATGACCTGGTCATCAATCATGTCTTGAATTTTATGTTTCAATTGGTAACAAAGAGAAGTCCTGTGACCTTTACTTTGATGATAATCACAATAGTCATTCTCTTTCCACCAAGAAGGTCTTGGTTGTGGATCATAGAGATGTTTCTCCAAAGGATTAAGCATGTGACTTTGCACCAAAGTTTTGAAAACCACATCAAGTGTTTCTCCTAGAGGGTGAAATTCACGCTTGGTTCGTGGTGTCCAAGGTTTGTTACTTTAGAGGGCTGTTGAGTATTAGTCGTAGCCTTTGCGATAGCTTTGGTAACTTGTATACCCGCTGTGAGATTAAAGATTGGTTTTGAAGAAGTTGAATTTACGTTATCGACCACCCCATCGTTCACAACATCTCTATTTTTGTTGGGGTATTTACCTTTGTCTTTGGATGATGACAAATTGTGCTTGTTATCCTTATATAAAGTCAGTTCGCCCTTTTTAACCATGAAGGCTTCTATTCTCACAGCCTGTTTAATCATACTATCAAAGTTAAGGGGACCTTGAAGTTGGACTTGATACCCGAAGTCAGGGGTGAGATTATCCAAGAATATGTCGAGTTTCTCAGACTCGGGTATTTTGCAAGGGTACTTTGTACAAAGTTTTCTCCATCTTTGGAGAAACATCAAGAATGGTTCCCCTTGTTTCTGTTTAAGGTTGCAGAGATCCCTTATGTTAATAGGATGTTGAATATTGTGAGAATAGTGTTGCATAAAAAGATTAGCGATTTCGTCAAAAGTTTTGATGCCAGTGGGCAATCGTGAGAACCATTCCATAGTGGGCCCACCTAAACTTCATGGAAAAAGATGCATCAAATACGTTTGATCATGCATAAACTCCATTAAAAAGGTGTCAAACTCTCTCAAATGATCCTGAGGATCAGAGGTGCCTAGATACTCGTCATATTTTGGAAGTTCTACACCTTTGGGAAAAGGTTGCATAACAATACTCTTATCAAATGGAAAAGGACATATACTTTCCATTGTGAACTGTTGCATAGGGTTGTCCTTTTCTTTCATAAGTCAACTAAGTTGTCCTTGTATATCATGAATCATCTTATGCATCTTAGAAGATTCAGTTTCCTCTTCCTTAGCGACAAGTGTATCTACTTGGAAGTTTGCGGGTAATTTAACTCCTTGATTTGCTAAGTCTAGGAAGTATTTTTCTTTGT
>MU226597.1:201300-215302 GCA_018584345.1 Thuja plicata
TAAAGCTACATGCGGATGCATCTTTCTAAGTTTTTGTTTAACAGGCTTCACACCTGGTGATATTGACAAGTGATGCATAATGAGGTCAGGATCCACACCCGGCATGTCAAAATATGTCCATGCAAAATTTATTTTTTTCTCTTGGAAAAACTCTGTAAATTCCTTAAGTTCCTCTAGAGATACTGACTAGGCCACATGAATGATATTTGGATGTTCCTCTGTTCCTAGATTTATTGGCTGAGTAGGCTCAATTAATACTGATGAGCATTCCTGAAAGTGACTCAGAAGCACATCAAGTACCTCACCCTTAGGCGTGTCAGAGAGGTTTTCACCTTTGGGTACGTCTTTTATTTTTACTTTTTTTGGCTCTGATACTGCCACAATGTGGTTTTCACCATCAGCGCATTTGTTCTTTTTTCTTTTAATTTTATGACTAAGGTACTTGATATCAGTCTTGGTCATGTTAACACTTGCTTTACTAGTGGAGGACATCACGGGTTCAATAGCATGAAGGTAACAGGCTAAGGTGTAATTGTTCTAGAATGTAAGGACTTCACTGGATGAAGGAGAGGAATTCCAGTCTATTAATTCAGGGTGTTGGAGGGAAATAGATGTGACAGGTTCAAGTGCGTCCACAGTATAGTCATCATTGAAAGCATTAACTAGTAAGAGGGGATCTAGACCGATCTCATCCAAAGGTGTGTTTGAATCCTTTTGATTCCTAATGACCAAAGTAGAAGACATGTCGACACCTACAGACTCGAACTCAATAGGCTTTTCACTAGACTCTTCACTCACGTCGAGAGGTCTTTCACAAGATCCTGCTGACAAAATATCAAACTCATACTCATGAGAGTCTATTTCTGAACTCTGACTTGGGAGCTTGCACCATGAAGGTTTTTGAGTTCTTGTAATACTAGTCTGTTCTTGTGTCCACCGTTCTTGAAATTCTGGTGGCATGTACCTTTCTCCTTTCAAGTTAGGATCTTGTATTTGATTGTGCAAAATTCAAACATTTTTGTGACACATTTGTACGTTTGGGAACAAAATTGAAACTTTCAATTAATATTTCAAATGAGCTCCGATCTTCGTGAAATTTCAAATGCAAGCATTTGACATAAAAATATTAGGTGGGCTTTCCTCTAACTGAGCAAAATTTATAATTTAAATTAATATTTCAGACGATCTGCGATCTTCGTGAAATTTAAAATGGAAGCATTTTACATAAAAATGTTAGATGAGTTTTCCTCTGATTGTATAAAATTGAAACTTAAAATTAATATTACAAATGAGCTCGAATCTTCATGAAATTTAAAATGGAAGCATTTGACATCAAAATATTATGTGGGTTTTCCTATGATTAAGCAAAATTGAAACTTTAAATTAATATTTCAAACGAGCTCCAATCTTCATGAAATTTAAAATGAAAGCATTTGACATCAAAATATTAGGTTGGTTTTCCTCTGATTGTATAAAATTGAAACTTTAAATTAATATTTCAAACGAGCTCGGATGTTCATGAAATTTAAAATAGAAGCATTTGACATAAAAATATTAGGTGGGTTTTCCTTTGATTGAGCAAAATTGAAACTTTAAATTAATATTTCAAACGAGCTCTGATGTTCTTGAAATTTAAAATGAAAGAATTTGACATCAAAATATTAGGTGGGTTTTCCATTGATTATGCAAAATTGAAACTTTTTTGTGACACGTTTTACGTCTGAGAGCAAAATTAAAATTGTAAATTAATATTTCAAATGAGCTCAGATCTTCATGAAATTTAAAATGGAAGCATTTGACATCAAAATATTATGTGGGTTTTCCTCTGATTGTGCAAAATGGAAACTTTTTTGTGACACATTTTTCGTCCAGAGGAAAAATTGAAACTTTAAATTAATATTTCAAATGAGCTCTGATCTTCATGAAATTTAAAATGGAAGCATTTGACATCAAAATATTAGGTGGGTTTTCATCTGATTGTGCAAAATTGAAACTTTTTTGTGACACATTTTTATGTTTGGGAGCAAAATTGAAAGTTTAAATTAATATTTTAAATGAGCTCAGATCTTCGTGAAATTTAAAATGGAAGCATTTGACATCAAAATATTAGGTGGATTTTCCTCTGACTGAGCAAAACTGAAACTTTAAATTAATATTTCAAACAAACTCATATCTTCGTGAAATTTAAAATGGAAGCATTTGACATTAAAATATTAGGTGGGTTTTCCTCTAACTGAGAAAAAATTGAAACTTTAAATTAATATTTCAAATGAGCTCGGATCCTCATGAAATTTAAAATCGAAGCATTTGACAACAAAATATTAGGTGTTTTTACCTCTGATTGAGCAAAATTGAAACTTTAAATTAATATTTCAAACGAGCTTCGATCTTCGTGAAATTTAAAATTGAAGTATTTGACATCAAAGTATTAGGTCGGTTTTCCTCTAATTGTGTAAAATTGAAACTTTAAATTAATATTTCTAACGAGCTTCGATCTCCATGAAATTTAAAATAGAAGCATTTGACATCAAAATATTAGGTGGGTTTTCCTCTGATTGAGCGAAATTGAAACTTTGAATTAATATTTCAAATGAGCTCCGATCTTTGTGAAATTTAAAATGGAAGCATTTGACATCAAAATATTAGGTGGGTTTTCTTCTGATTGTGTAAAATTGAAACTTTAAATTAATATTTAAAACAAGCTCGGATCTCCGTGAAATTTAAAATAGAAGCATTTGACATCAAAATATTAGGTGGGTTTTCCTCTGATTTAGCAAAATTGAAACATTAACCTAATATTTCAAATGAGCTTCGATGTTCCTAAAATTTAAAATGGAAGCATTTGACATCAAAATATTAGGTGGGTTTTCCTCTAATTGTGCAAAATTGAAACTTTTTTGTGACACATTTTACGTCCGAGAGAAAAATTGAAATTTTAAATTAATATTTCAAACGAGCTCGGATCTTTGTGAAATTTAAAATGGAAGCATTTGACATCAAAATATTAGGTGGGTTTTCCTCTTATTGTGCAAAATTGAAACTTTGATGTGACACGTTTTACGTCCAGAGGCAAAATTGAAACTTTAAATTAATATTTCAAATGAGCTCTAATCTTCGTAAAATTTAAAATGGAAGCATTTCACATCAAAATATTCGGTGGGTTTTCATCTGATTGTGCAAAATTAAAACTTTTTTTTGACACGCTTTTATGTTTGGGAGCAAAATTGAATCTTTAAATTAATATTTCAAACGAGCTTGGATCTTCGTGAAATTTAAAATGGAAGCATTTGACATCAAAATATTAGGTGGGTTTTCCTTTGACTGAGCAAAATTTAAACTTTAAATTAATATTTCAAACGAGCTCTGATCTTCATGGCATTTAAAATGGAAGCATTTGACATCAAAATATTAGGTGGGTTTTCCTCTAATTGAGCAAAATTGAAACTTTAAATTAATATTTCAAACAAGCTCTGATCTTCATAAAATTTAAAATGGAAGCATTTGACATCAAAATATTAGGTGGGTTTTCCTTTGATTGTGTAAAATTGAAACTTTAAATTAATATTTCAAACGAGCTCTGATCTCCATGAAATTTAAAATAGAAGCATTTGATATCAAAATATTAGGTGGGTTTTCCTCTGATTTTCCTCTTAAGCTTTCAGCTTTTGCCTTCATAACATTTTGATTTCCACCATGTTATTGAACTGTAGGTCGCTGAGAGTAGATGATATCTCAATCATTTCTTGTGTGTGTTCTTGTTTTTCTCTTATCTGTTCAACTGCCAAGGGACCATTTGTCGGTGGTGTATAGTCATTGTCAACATAATATACTACATAATTTCCAATACTAGATAGATTCAACCCCATTCAGTTTTTCCGTGTAGAGAAGTTATCCTTATTCAGCTTAGGTGCCTCCCTCTTATACATCTTCATATCTTTAACTCAAGTATTTTAAACTTATTCTCTTGGAGTACTTAGCTTTAATACCAATTATTGGATTACTGAGGGGGGGTGAAGTAGAAAACTATGATACTTTATACTTAAAAAATTAACTCTAATTCAACTCGGTAGGATAAACAACAACATCAAGCGAATCACCAAATATCTTCAATAACTTAAACAGTAACTTGCATAAATAGTAAATAACATGCACATTAACCATTCAACACATTTGACATCAGATTTAATGGGGAAACCCAATTCGGGAAAAAACTCTATGGGAATTGTCACCCAAAAATGAAAATACTCTTCTAAAGTTGATAACATAAAGTTTTTCCATTAGTATGCAAAGAGAAAATAGTTGTAATAAACCATCGGTTACACTACACCAAAATTCAATTTTTTAGTTTAGACTGAAATTGTTAAGCAAGGAGAACTTGACAACACACTTTTGAAGTGTAAACAGAATGTGCAACCTGAACATGATAAAGATGAAGGCATTATATTTTTCCATTAGTATATACAAGGAAAAACATGATCTACACCATCAGTTTACACTACACTAACAGACAGGGCACGGCACTACCCAACACCAAGGTTACCCAATATTGCCAAGTTCAAAGCATCTCGACAAACACTATTCAGTGTTACCCGATGACAAAAAAGATAAAGGAACCTGACGAGTAACAATAGTGCAACCCAAAGAAAAACCAAAGAGAGGAACCTGAAAAATGAAGGGAACCTGACAATCAGTTCAACAAAGGAACGTCTACACACTTTCAGTTCAACCTGATGACCAAGAACCGACAGTCAGTTACATCCCGCAAAATTGGATCTGACTTTCGATGTCAGAAAAAACACTGAATTTGTATATTTAGCTTCTTGATTTGTTTTAAATCCATTATGTGTAGAGGAAGCAATGTAATTATTATTCTTTTAATTAG
Organism: Thuja plicata; assembly: GCA_018584345.1. NCBI lineage: Eukaryota > Viridiplantae > Streptophyta > Pinopsida > Cupressales > Cupressaceae > Thuja > Thuja plicata. The sequence goes on from MU226597.1 coordinate 206,183, forward strand.
TTTAACTATTTTAAAACATGCAAACTAAAAGATCAAGGTCAAGTTGTATACCTTGGATCTAGAGTTAACTTTGTAATGCGTGATTCTAGAATAGGTCAAATACTTGTATAAATAGATGCTCAATATATTTTGAACATGTTGTTCGATGATGATTGTAGCCACTGAGAGCATCTAAGGATCAAATAAGAGAATTCATGCAGAAGGACAGAAATGGATCAAATCAGTTTCAAGAACAAGAACACAGGCTACCGACGAGTAGAGAAAAGGTATTAATCATTCACTATAGGTGATATTCATATTATGAGAGCTTTAATGGATCTTTGATCAGAAATTATAGATTGCATACAGTTAGGTCAAACATATTGTACTCATTCTAACAAGTGTAGTACACTTAAGAAATCCTTTCAAGAAAGGTGGACCTAACAGTCCTATTGTAAAACTCTTAACTGAGTGCACATTTTATTAGTGTTGCTAAAGCTCTTAACAGAGTAGATCTTAACAAGTCTCCACTTTAATACTCCTAACAGGGTAGATCATTAGAAGTGATCAATTGTAAGCCTTTACCGGCTCCCTTCCATTCTGTAGATAGTGAAGTTTTGTGGGTGTCATCCCCACCATAGTTTTTATTTCCTAACAGGAGTTTTCTGCGATATCATATCTCATGTTATGTGTTTATTACTTTCATGAATGTTTCTATACATGTTGCAAACAATTAAAGATTATGAATTAATATTACATGCATAAGAAGAACATCAGAAATGGTCAGTAATACAGTAAAGAATGATTACTAATGATCAAAGGTGAAAAGTGCTGAAATTTTTAGAGGTACTGATTCACCCCTCCCCTCTCAGTACTACTTCCAATTAATCCCAACAATTGGTATCAGAGCTAAGTCTCTTCTGGGAAATCTTAAAGGCTTAAGAGCAAAGATCATATAATGGAGAAGAACAAACTTGATAAGAATATTGAGAATAAAAATATTGAGATTCAGATGTTCCATGAATAGTATAAAGAAGTGAGAATCAAGATGAGAGAGCTGTTGGATGAGAGGAAATGTATGGAAACTTGGAGCAATGAAAAATATTATCAAGAAGAGGAAATTCCATATTTCTTTGAATCTTCAGGATCAAACACAAGTAAATCATCAAATACATAAGAAGAGAACATCACAAATCTAAAGGAGATCAATCAACATCTGACAGAGAAAATAAAGATGATGCAAATCAGTCAAGAGAGCAAGATGGTAGGAATGATTGATGTGATGAGTTCTGCTAGACAAGCTGAAAATGAAAGAACACTAGCTATTGATGACAGAAGGAAGATTATAGAGAAGCTACAAGAAAAGGAGTTAGAAATTCAAAGCCATGTTGAGCATCACCATGAGATTACAAATCAGATCATTCTAATGAGTCAAGAAGCAAACAGAATGAAATAGAACTCATTGAAAGAGTACAGGCTATCAGTGAACTAACAGAAGAAAATGAAAAACTAAAGCATGAGATTAGAATTCAGCAACAACATAATGAAATTATCAGAAAGGTTGAAGAAAGAAATAAAAGAATGGATGATTTTCTTGAAGGACAACAAAGAGTCAACAACAACAATGGTCTAGGCTTTACCAAAAATGGAGAATCATAAAATCAAGCCAATCCAAAGAATGTCTAGTAAAATCCAACACCAAGAAAGCTGACATGCAAGCACTGTGGAAAGCAAGGCCGCACATCAAATGTGTGTAGAGGCAAAATGAAAAGTATTCCTAAATCTACATCTTCATTCATAGGATTCTGTTACAAATGTAACAAGAAAGGACGTAAATCATATGAATGTAATTCTAAGATGGATCTACCAAAGAAGGAAACCTACATGGACAAATACTATCCTACATGCAAGATGAATGGGCACACAAGTCTTGAATGCTAGAAAAATAAAAGGCAAGCATGGAAGCCTAAAGGTCAAGAAACTCCCTATCAACCAAAGAGAATCAGTAATCCATATGTATGGGACTACAGTACTTGGAAAAAATGTACAACATGTGGTAGATATGGTCACATTGCTGCAAAATGCATGAGGGCATGGACCAAAAGATCTAGAAGTTGGACAAACCCTAGAATGGCATTCTTAGACTATCACAAAGTTGTTCATCTCAAGAAAGATTGCAAAGACCGAATGATAGAGACAAGCACATATCCCAATGGAAATAGCATTGAAGATATCTAGAGGCCTAGAGACAAAATGTGGAGAAAATCTTCAAGCAATAATGAAGCTAGACCAAGCAATACAAATGGTGATACCCCATCCAATGATTTTAGTGACATCACCACCCCCACTTAAGTTGAACAAGTATGGAACTGCACTATACCAAATCATATTTTGCATCAGTTCCATTATACAAATTGATAGATAGTCAAAATATGCATAAATAAAGATGCATATTATGTTACTTGTTACAATTCTAAGAAAACAACCCCGTCGGTAAACACATACCAAAAATCATCGATGAATATAAAGGATGAGTTGTCTACACTTACCGATAATTGTTAGTCAACACATTAAATGGCTAAGTTGCTAATGTAACCTAACACCCGTTGGTAAGGAAGCAAAGTTATAAAGTTGTCATGACAGAACACCGATTTCCATTGGTGAAATCAAAATTCTTAACAGCCATCCCAAGCATCCTGACAACACCGACGATGATTTTTAAAGCCTTCCCGATGAACTCTATCTTCATGACCTGACGATTCATTGAGAATTTATGACAGACTTAGGGAAAAATTCTATAAATACTCGATAGGAGCACTTCATTTTGCACCCGTGATTTGAAGAGAAAAAGAAGATCAAAAAATAGAGTGATAAAAGAGAAGATAGCAGAGCGTCTTGGACTCGATCCAGCACACAGCAAATAGATCATTCACCAGTATCTAAACTTGAAGTAAGTACCAAGGGCACCAAAGAACTCTGTTGTTATTTTCAAGAAAGCCCAAAAATTTGGAAAAAGATGGCAACCACTTCAAGAACCACAAAGATCAAGAATGATAAGAAGAACGTGGTTAGGTTAATTAAGAACAACACCTATGTGGAGCCCAAGTATAATATATTCCTAGAGATCACAGTGCAACCTGATGATTCTGGTGCATTTTCTAAGATTCTACCTAGGGTTTTGTTAATAGAGGATGTAAGGTCATATATTCACTATAAGATTGCTGAAATAGGTGATATGGAGATGGATGAAGCTTACAAGAAGCTTTGTGATGCAGAAGGAAACCTAAAAGATGAACATAAGCATTTGTAATTAAAGGGAATAGAAAATGCCCTATATTTCCTGAGGGACTTCAAAACTGACTGGATTAGGTTGGTACTTAGCAGAATGCATGATCAGAAGCTATGGTTAGATCAACCTAAGAAAATCACTAAGGATGTCCTTCATGTTGTCACTGGTTATCCAATAGCTGACAAGCCTAAGGCACATAAGCATCCTTCCAGACCAGAAGTTGAAAAGCTCACAAAATTTAAATGGGATAACAGAGATCTCAAAGTAAACACCATCACTGATGAGAAACTGAAGTTCGGTGCATGTGTGATTGGTTACAAGATCTTTCAGGCAAGCAGGATAAACAACATATTATCAACATCAGTAAGCACAGCTTACAAGATAGTGACAAAGGGAATTTAGATGGATCTATGTGAGATCCTACTAAAGCAACTTGATGAGAACATGAACACAATAAGCTCTGTAAAGACTATGTTGGAATAGTCCCAAAGGATAACTGAGAGGGGGGGGTGAATCATTTATCATCTACTTTAATTATTTTCTTTACTTAGCTATCAATTAACATAAAAAAAAATGCATATTCAGATAACACAATAGAGAACACAATAATTTTGGTTATGGCAAAACCAAATAGGTAAAAACCCCGGTGGGAATTAGCACCCACAAAGAATTGTACTTGAGTATAATTATCCCTGTTCGGAGATCTTGCAACCTTGTTAGGAGTTGTTCTTTACAATGAAATAAGTATAGAGACCTGGTTAAAGTTCAGACCCTGTTAGGAGTCTTTTACAAGTAACCCTATTAGGGGTGAGGACTCACTGTCCAAAAGCTCACTGCTAAAATGATGAAGCCTGCAACCTTCAGTAGAACAGATATGCACTATATCTGATAAATGAACTATTTGAGTAGACCTACTGTCTTGATCAGTTCCAGTGTATTGTCTACTTTCACTTTTTCTTCACATAGATCTTTTCTTGATGAATGAAATGTCTCTACTGTCCCAAAACAACGAACATTCTATTATGTACTTTTTTTGTCTCTTTTCTTATCATTCACATTTAGCGCTCGTAAAATGAACTACTATAAGCATCTTCTCCAAAGGATGTGATCTTCGTCAGCTTTAGGAGTTGCTTGAATACTTCTTTATTTAGCCACAAAAACCATGCAACCTATTTAGAATCACACAACCCAAACTGAATAGACACAATGCTTCATAAATTCGGCTCCACCAAATTTACTCTGACTTCACGATTCTGATAGAACATGTTTGGCACCTTTAGATAATTATCTTTAACTCATAACTAAACATGAATACAAACACGCATATCCCAAAGATAGATGCAACTCAAGAAATAATGTAATTACATCGGCTCTTCATAGATAGTCTTCAGTCACTGTAACTGTCATAACTAATTAACATAACTCAACTAAAACTTCTTATCTAACTCGGTGTGAATGAACATAGCATCTAGAACATGTATACACCATGGAAATAAACATTCATAGCTCTAGAACATCTATACTGATAATTTCATATAGAAAATTATTGTATATTATATGTTTTCATCAATGAAAAACATACAATCAATTATTTGCACAGAAGCAAATCTCCAACAATCTCCCCCTTTGACATTTATGGAACCATATGATATCATTAACTCAAATTGTCTTCCTTATTTTTACAATCTTCTCAATATCCTCATAAAAAGTTCCTCTTCACTATTGTTGCTCTTCTAACTATATACTCCCCTAGAGTATATGCTCCCCCTTACTAATACTCCCCCTTTGACATCAATGAAAAAGGGTGTTAAACTCCATTAGGCATAGGTACTACTCCAGAAGTAGAGTAGTCAACCATTCATCAGTCAATGAGGACTGATGTTCTTGCTGCAAATTCTAATCAGACTTAGGAAAGGGAATTACTCCTAGCTTCTCCCTGAGATACTCAAAAGTATCTTTTGATAATGGCTTTGTAAAAATATCTGCTAATTATTCTTTAGTGCTCACATAATCCAACTTTACTTCTTTATCTGCAAATTTTTCTCTTAGAAAGTGGTATTTGAGCTCAATGTGTTTTTTCTTTGCATGCATCACAAGGTTCTTTGACATGTTGATAGTATTGGTGTTGTCACAGTGAATAACGATAGGATAATTAATGTGAATACCAAAGTCTTTAATCATCTATTTGATCCAAACCATTATTGATCAATTCAATGATGCTGCAACATACTCAGCTTATATTGTTGACTGAGAGATACAATTCTTCTTTTTACTTGTCCAAGTGACCAATCTGTCTCCAAGAAATACTTCTCCTCCTGATGTACTCTTTCTGTCGTCAACACAACCTACCCAATCAACATTAGTATACATATGAAGTTTCATATTCTCTGAGTTAGGATACCATAAACCATAGTCTATAGTTCCTTTTAAGTATCTGAATATTCTTTTTATTTCCATTAGGTGATTTTTCTTAGGTTCAGCTGTAAATCTTCCAACAATGCCAACTGCATTGGAAATTTTAGGTCTAGATTGAGTAAGATATATGAGTTTTCTAATCATAGACTTGTATAGGGTCATGTCTACTACTGTGGAATTATCATCTTTAGAAAGCTTGCTTCATGTTATCATGGGAGTGCTTACTGGCTTGCAATCTTCCATCTTGAAAGTTTTCAATATCTCCTTCACATACTTAGACTGATTTATGAATATGCCTTTGTCTTTTTGTTTTACATTCAATCCCAAAAAATATTTGATAGGTCCAGTCATTCTCATTTCAAACTCACTTTTCATCTCCTTGGCAAATTCTACACTTAGTTTGTCATTACCTCCAAAGATAATGTCATCAACAAAAATAGCAACTAGTAGTAATCCTTCATCTGTCTCTCTTATGAATAAATTACAGCCTACTGCTCTTTTTCTGAATCCTATCTTTGTTAAGTAACCATCAAGTCTCTCATACCAAGATCTTGGGGCCTGTTTGAGTCCATAAAGTTCTTTCTTTAATCTACATACCATTTCTGGTTTGTCTGAAAGTTTGAATCCTTCAAGTTGCTCTATGTAGACTTCTTCCTTCAAGTCATCATTCAGAAAAGCTGACTTGACATCCATTTAATATACTTTGAAGTTCTTGAATGTTGCATAGGCCAAAAAAAACTTGATAGCTTCCAGTCTACTCACAGGGGCAAATGTATCAGTGTAGTCTATTCATTCTCTCTGTGCATATCCTTTACATACTAATCTTGCTTTGTTCCTTACCACTGTGCCTTCTTCATTCATTTTGTTCCTAAATATCAACTTTTTTCCAATCACATTCTTGTCATGAGGTCTAGGGACCAGTTCCCATGTATCATTATTGATTATTTGATCTAATTCTTCTTGCATAGCACTTTGCCAATCTGAATCTTTGCATGCATCTTCAACACTTAAGGGTTCAATCTGAGAAAGTAAGCATACCTTTTCGTCAGTGGTTGAACCCTTTGCTTTGGATCTTGTCAATACTTTAGCGCTCTAGTCTCCAATGATATATTCCTTAGAGTGGTATTTGGATGTGTATTTTGAGTTCTTAGGAGTGACACTTTCATCTATAATCTGTGATTCTTCTTCACTTGGTTCAGGATTGTTACATGAAACATCAATACAGTCAAACATTTCTTCAATAACTATGTATTTATTGATGGGTCTGGGATCATCTTCAATCATGGGAGCATAATCATAGTATCTTTCTTGAATCATAAAATTCTCATCAATCTTCACATGAGTAATTTCAATGATCTTCTTTAATCTTAGATTAAAAAATCTATAGGCTTTTCTTTTAGTAGAGTAACCAAGAAAAATACCTTCGTCGCTTCTAGCATTAAACTTGACAATGCTATCATCTCTCTTGATGTAGCAGTTGCTTCCAAAGATTCTGAAGTATTTTATAGTAGGTACATTACCAAGTCAAAGTTCATAGGGTGTCTTGTCTGCGCCTGGTCTTAATTGTATTCTATTGATAGTATAGACTGCTATATTGACCGTATCTCTCCAATAGGTATGGGAAACCTTTCCTTCAATCATGATAGTGTGTGCTATGTCAAGTATTATTTTTTTCCTTCTTTCTGCAATCCCACTCTGCTGAGGGGTTCTAGGTGCACTTAGCTATCTTTTGATTCCATGTTCTTCACAATAAACATAAAATTGGTCAGAGGTGAATTCTCCTCCTCTATCAGATCTTGGACATTTTGTCTTTAATATAGATTCATTCTCAACCTTAGCTTTGAACACTTTGAATTTATCAAAAGCTTCATTTTTTTCTTTTAGGAACGCAACCCACATTATCCTTGAGAAATCATCAACAAACAAAATGAAATACCTTTCTCCCACTACTACATTTGACCTCATTTTTCTACCAATCATTTCGACCATCAATTAAAAATATTTAGGTTGGTCAAATTATAGAAGGAAAAATTCTTCTTTTTTTTAATCCATGCCCGTGTTAGTCAAAATTTTGACCAATACCATGCAGGTCACAATTTTGACCAACACGGGCATAACTTTAAAAAGAAAAAAGATTTAGCATCTCATTTCACATTTTGGTTTTAAGTTGGGAGCATGAATGAACTGGAGCCTGTGATTGTTTGAAGTTTTATTTGGTGAGAAAAAGGAGGACTTCCTACCTATGAGGGTTGCCACTATGGTTTGGTGTAAAAGGAGGACTGCCTACCTACGAGTTGTTGCCACTGAGATTTTGTGTAAAAGGAGGACCGCCTGTAAGGATTTCCTTACTCTACAGTTGTTTGAAATTATTTTATTGGTTACCTACTTAGGGCCCATGAACAATGTGCTAGGGCATCATGTATTTGGTATTTGCTGGCACATTTTTAACATTTTGTTACTGGTATTTTTTTCTGCCGACTTTGTGTGGATTGGAATGTCAAATCTAACTCCATAGGAAGTCTACCTGGAGTCATAGCTTTGAATTGCAACCGGTCTGAGATCATTTGGTGGAGAGATCTAAAAGAAATCGTGTGACAGTCATCAATAGACCATTTTTGACATAAAACTAGGGTAGTCAACTTTTAGACCAAGTGTGACTGTATACACACTATGGCTTCAGAAGTGCTTAAAAAGACCACAAATAAAAAAGCAACCATAGACTCCTTGCACACCAAAGACTCCAAACCTTCATCAATCTTTAATAATGTCTAAAAATGAACAAACCTCAAAGGAATAGGACTCAGTCCATCGAGAACCCCAAAATCCCCAAATTTAGCACTTTTAAACCCTTAATCCAAGGGTTTCTTAGATCTCCTACCTCTAATCACTTCTAGGTCCAATAGGTGGTTTACTGAGTCCAATTGAGTGCAAATCTTTGACAACCATTGGTGATTTACTGAGTTCTAATATGTTGGAGTCTTCCTTAGGATTATTTAGAGCACTAGAGAGACTTTCTTTCTTTATTGAAAGTGTATTCAATCAAGGAGAATCCATACTTTTGATGATGTTCATAGTTCAGGTATATTGTGACTTCTTAGAAGTTTATTGTTACCATTCTACTCCTGTTTGGAGCTATTGTTGCAAAATTCAAAGAGATAAAATGAAGGTTCCATAATGTATGAATGAGATCATGAATTATTGGGTTAGTTGATGTTCTTATATGTAGTTTCATGTAGTAGTTTAGAAACCATTCTTGATTTTTACTAGACTTATGCAAGGTTCTTTTCATCAAATAAAGGTTAGATTTGAGTATCTCAATTTTCTCATCATTAAACATATTTTCCATGTTTTGGTAATGCTAGCAGAATTGGTTAAATTCTATACTTATATTCAACAACAAACTTATATGTTGAAACCAAAACCAAACAACAACCAAT
>MU226597.1:355786-378373 GCA_018584345.1 Thuja plicata
TAGATTAATATTGCATTTGTATTTCCTTTCATAGATTTAGCCATGCATTGTTATCATTTAGATTAATTTTCCTTTTATGCATTGCAATCATATAAAGTAGATCTCATTTTCATGCATTTGAATCTCTTGTTTCATGGTGTATTTGCAATAGACACAACTAGTTCAATCTAAGGGCCTTCATTTTACATTTTTACACATCCATGACTAGAGAGCTATGGATCGATATTTGAGGGCTCATTCTTGAGTTTCCTTGCATGTAAGGATTCATAGAAGTACACTATTTTTGTGTGTACACCAATTATGATGTAGAAACACTTGTTGATAAAGAGGAAGAAACTAAAAATTCCCTCTTGTGAAAAGAAATGAAAACTATGCAAGAGAAACTCTCTCAACTCTTGAAAGAGAAAGACAAACCTGTTACACAATTAACACTGGAAAGCATCTGTCCTTTCCCATTTGACAAAGATCTTTACATGCCTCCTTTTCCCAAAGGAGTTGAACTTCTTAAATACGATAAATACTTGGGTACGTCTAACCCTCAAGACCATTTTAGAGAATTTGGTGCTCTCTCCATGGAATTCATATATGACACAACCTATCTCATGCGTCTTTTCCCACGTAGTTTGGGAGGGTCAGCTATGGAATGGTTTTCTAGACTACCAACTGGCATCAAAACTTTTGACAAAATTTTCAATTTATTTCTACAACACTATTCTCACAACATCCAACATTCGGTTCATATCCGAGATCTTTGCAATTTGAAACAAAATCATGGGGAATCCTTCTTGGCATTTCTCCAAAGATGGAGAAAACTTTATACATGATATTCTCGCAAGATACCCGAATCCAAAAAGTTGGACATCTTTCTTGATAATATTCTCCCCAACTTTGGGTATCAAGTACAGCTACAAGGTCCTCTAACCTTTGATGACATGATTAAACAAGCTGTGAGAATCGAGACATTTATGATCAAGAAAGGAGAATTGACCTTACACAAGGAAAATAAACAAGGGTCTTCCTCCTCAAGCAAAGATAAACCCAAATTTCCCAACAAGAATCAAAATGTTGTGAATGATGGAGTTGTAGACAATGTGACTCCTAAGCCTTCCAAGGCTTCCTTTAATCTCACTACCATGATGCAAGCAGCCAAAGCCACTAAACAGGCTGCGGCAGATTCCAAACCAAGTACTTCACGATTTTCTAGACCTAAACCTTGGGCTCCTAGGCCCAAGCGTGATTTCACTCCTTTAGGAGAACCTTTTGAGGTAGTTTACAAGACTCTCTTGGACAACCATTTACTCACTCCATTGGATAATTCATGACCTTATGATCCACAACCAAGACCCTCTTGGTGGAATGAATCTGCTTATTATGATTTTCACCAAAACAAAGGTCATAAAACAACTGCTTGTCTTAAATTGTGGCATAAAATCTAGGATCTCATTGATAGTGAGGTTATTGCTGTGGGAGGTCACAACAAAAATTCTAATCACCAAGCTTTCAAAGACCCATTTCCTTGACATGGAAAAGGTGAATTATCTAAAGGCAAAAATATTGATGTTAAGGTCAACTATACGTACACCAATAATGACAATGTCATTAATATGGTTGAACCTATTGATATTGAATATTGTAATGTCATCATTCTCAAGGGAAGGGAAGATACTTCCAAGTCCAACACACCTTTCATTTTGTGAGGGTCTACACCTCAGTCTTCTAAACAAGGATAGTCTCAAGTGAGTGCTAACATTGTCACTCAATCTCACGCTAAGATCATCCTCAAAGGCTCTAAGCCTTCTATATCTACATCAACTCAACCTTCAGACAAAGCTAAGGTTGACTTTGCTAATAAGAATTCAAAAGTGGGTTCCTCATCTAATGCTGCCAACTACAACATTCTTGATCAATTGCAATGTACTAATGCTCAGATAACCATTTTTGAGCTATTGAAAATCTCCCCTGCTCACAGGGAAATCTTGGACAAAGCCCTCACTGAGGCAAATGTCCCAAAAGATCTTGATCTCGACCGGTTTCAATCTATGGTGGGACACTTGATCTCCTCACATTACTTGTCTTTCTCTAAGGAAAATGACCATTCTTTGAGTCACCCGCATAATAATCCTCTGCACATTGAAGTCATGATAGGTCCAAAGCATGTTTGTCATGTTCTCATAGATAATGGCGCTAGCCTCAATATTTTCTCTGCTAGTTTCCTTACTGAGTTAGGCTATGAAAAAGATTGCATTGATGCTCGCAAAAAGATTACTATTAAAGCCTATGATGAGGAAGAACGTAAATCCAAGGGACTAGTTGTGTTGCCAATAAGAGTTGGTCCTGTTGAATGAGATGTTATCTGTCAAGTGCTTGACATTCCTTTAGCATACAATATTCTGTTAGGCAGGACATGGATCCATGAAATGTAGGTTGTCCCTTCAACATACCATCAGTGCATTAAATTCCCATTCCAAGGATCTGAAGTGACTATACCTGCTAATACACGCTATGATTGCAATTCCCTCACAAAATCTGTTGATATCTTTGTACCTACCAACAGAGAATCCATTGAACTCCTTGAGAATAAATTAAAAGAAATGGGAAAGAGTTTGACACTCAAAGAAACTGACATGGGAGGATATCAGATTGAACCTGTGCTATCTATTACATCTTTGCCTTTGTCTCCACATTCTTTTGGGAGACCTTCTGAGAGAACTAAACCTTCCACAGTTCCTCCTCCAACAAAGTATGGTGGTACCTTTTTACAAGCCACAGTACCATTAGAAAGAAGCTGAAAACAGAGCTATCAAAGCTTGGATTTATAAAGGAGAAGACAATTTTGAACAAACTACTCCTCCTTATGACATAAAATTGGAGCAATATGGAAAAGGTCTATCTATTATGCAATGTTTTGGCTACAAAGGAAATGGTCCCATAGGTGCGGATCATAAGGGCTTTATTGCACCACTTGAAGCTATTGGTCGTAGAACTTGTGACTCTATAGGTATAGGCTTCTAGAAACTCACATTTCAACTAGGAATAAATAAGTTTGTACCTTGAGAAGATAAACAACCAATACATGAAGAAACATCTAAAACTGTAGAATCTGAAGACAATTCTGATGAGGATAGTTTTCCTTATCCTATTCCTCCAGACTTGGCAGCATTCTTTGCTGAGCCAGATGACTTTATCCTGTGTGTTAGTACAGTAGACACTGACAGCAATTCTGATGACACCACTTCCTTTACTCCATTAACTTATGAGGAGTGGAAAGAAATACATACTACAAATCTAGGTCATCAAGGTGATTTATACATACCACCACACTTTCAAGAATAGTTTGACCGAGAATTCCAGTCACTTCTCATTATATAAGAGGCAGCTAATGCTACAAACACTTATGAGGTACCCAGGTCAAAAGGTGCTCATATGACCATAGCAAAGGTTCTAGGTAGAACTCATCCCAACTGGGGACAAAGGGTTGATTTTACTCATGTTCTTGACATGACACCTAATGATGAAACAAACTCTCATGAATATGAGTTTGACAACTTGTCATATGCCACCTCTGACAGAGATACATATACAGCTAATGCATATGAAAACCTTCTCAAAGGGTCTAGTGTCAGGTTAAACAAGTTTGAATCCCTAGATGTTAACATGTCGTCTACTACGGTTGCAAGGAATCAAAGGAATTCAACTATACTTTTGGATGAGATCGCTTTAGGTCTCGACTTTCTTGTCCATGCTTTTGATGATTATACCATGAACACACTTGAACCCATCACATCTCTTTCACTTCACCATCCCGAGCTTATAGACTGGAACTCTACCTCCCCATCTAATGAAGTCCTTACATTCTAGAACAATTACGCTCTTGCCTATTACCTACATGCTGTCAAATGTGTAACATCCTCCACTAGCAAATAAAGTGTCAACATGACTGAGGCTAACATCAAGTATCTTAGTCACAAAATCAAAAGAAGAGAAATTAGGCGTTCTATTGGTGAACACCACATTGTGGCAGTATCAGAGCCTAAAATAGTCAAAATAAAAGATGTATCCAAGGGTGAGAACCTCTCTGAGCTGCCCGAGGATGAGATACTTGATGTGCTTTTGAGTTATTTCTAGGAGAGATCATCTGTGCTTATTAAACCAACTCAACCAATCAACTTGGGTACAGAGGCAGAACCTCAGATCATTCACTTGGCACAATCACTATCAAAGGTAGAAAGAGAGGAATTCACTACATTCTTCAGAAGCAAAAATATTAAATTTGCATGGAAATATTCAGACATGCTGGGATTAGACCCTAATCTAATCATGCACCATTTGTCCATTGCACCAGGTGTTAAGCCCATCAAGAAGAAGCTTCGCAAAATGCATCCACATGTAGCTCTACTTGTCAAAGCTGAATTAGAGAAACTTCTTAAGGCAGTGTTTATCAGAGTAATTGATTATGCAGAATGGATCTCTAATATTGTTCCAGTATCAAAACATGATAAATCTGTACGAGTCTGAATAGACTTCAGAGACTTGAATTTGGCATGTCCTAAAGATGATTTTCCATTGCCTAATATTGATATGATCATAGATATGACAATAGGGTATGAAATATACTCACTAATTGATGGTCTCTCTGGCTACAACCAGATAAAAATTGTGCCAGAGGACCAAGAGAAAACTGCTTTCACATGTGCCTGGGGCACCCTCTGTTGGAATGTCATACCCTTTGGACTCAAAAATGCTGGTGCTACATATTAGAGAGTTGTTACTACTATATTTCATGACATGATGCATAAAACAATGGAAGATTACGTGGATGACACTTTAGCTAAGAGCATGCACCAAAAGAAGCATCTTGCAAATCTAGGTCCTATACTAGATTGTATGGAACAGTTCAGTCTGAGGCTCAATCCTAAGAAATGTGCATTTGGCGTAACATCTAGAAAGTTGCTTAGTTATATCATCTCTGCCAAAGGCATTGAAGTAGATCCTGCAAAAGTACAAGTTATCATGGAAATGCCACCACCAAAGAATATCAGACAAATGAGAGGACTTCAAGGCCGACTGCAGTCTATCTGGCGTTTTATCTCACAACTGGCGGACAAGTCACAACCATTCACCAAGACACTACACAAAGGTGTGAATTACCAATGGAACAAGGAATGTGATGAAGGGTTCAAACAAATCAAACAGTATCTTGCAAACCTGCCAATCTTGATGCCTCCTATTCATGGGAAGCCACTTATTCTTTATATCTCTGCTACAGATGCATCATTGGGTATCCTAATGGCTCAAGAAGATCAGCACAAGAAAGAAAGGGCTATCTATTACATTAGTAGAACTCTGGTCTCATATGAAATGAAATATTCTACTATAGAAAAGGCTTGCCTTGCAGTGGTGTTTTCTTCACAAAAATTGTGGCACTATATGTTGGCTCATACTACATGTCTAATTGCTAAAATTGACCCTCTGAAATATTTTCTCAGTAAAGCTACCCTCATAGGTAGACTAGCTAAATGGGTCATGCTTCTCAATGAATTTGATATTGAATATGTGGAAAGGAAAGCCATTAAGGGACAAGCAATAGCACATCAATTGGCAGAAGCACCTCTAGTAGATCATCAACCATTGCACATTGAATTTTCAGATGAGTCCATATTAATTCTCACACATCAATCATGGACTATGTTTTTTGATGGTTCATTTACCCAAAAAGGGTCAGGTGCTGGGATATTGTTCATTACACCTCAAAGGTACTCTTTACCAAAAGCATATAAGATGTTGTTTCCTTGTACAAACAACATTGCTAAGTATGAAGCCTTAATCAATGGTATGAAGATCACCCTTGAGTGGCGAGTAGACAAACTCAATGTCCTTGGAGATTCACAGTTAGTCATCAATCAAGTAAATGATATCTATCAGACAAGGGATGACAATTTGGTACCTTATAAATGGTTGGTAGATGATCTCAAAAAGTATGTTACTCACATCACATTCCAACAAATTCCAAGGGCAGATAATAAAGTAGCAGATGCCAAGGCTACTCTTGTCTCTATGCTACAGATGCCAAAAAATGATTTTCGACATGAATTCCTAGTGGAGATGTTATGCCACCCAACCTATGATTCCCCTGATTCCTAGATGATCTGTTATGTTATTGGACATGACTAATCTCACTACCATCATATCTTTTCCTACCTTCATGACTAGATTGTTCTGGACACTTACACCCATAATGAGAAACGTCACTTAATTCGCAGTGCTTCACGGTTCATCATCATCGCTAACGACTTGTATAGACATGGTCTAGACGGTACCCTCCTTAGGTGTTTAGAACCCGATGAGTCCAAATGAGCATTAGTATAGGTGCATGAAGGCATCTATGGGTCTCACTCTAATGGCCTAATATTGACCCGTAAACTTATTAGAGCTGGTTACTATTGGCCAGATATGGAAAAATAAGCTACACAGTTTGCTAAGTCTTGCAAACAATGTCAACTACATGGTAACCTTATTCATGCTCTAGCCAAGGAGCTTATTCCCTTCATTATTTTCTAGCCATTTCAACAATGGGCCTTTGACTTGGTGGGTCAGATTTACCCCTCGTCCTTAAATGGACATAAGTTCATAATCACAGCTACAGACTATTTTACTAAGTGGGTGGAGGCAGTCCCTCTCACCTTTGCCAATGGAAAATCAATAGCTATGTTCATTCTCAACTACATCATCTGCAGGCATGGTGTACCCTCAGCAATAATTATTGATAATGGGGGACAATTCAAAAACAAGGATTTGACAGAGCTATGCTCTAATTTTAAAATTACTCAACATTGGTCTTCCATCTATTATCCTCAGGGTAATGGACAGGCGGAAGCATCCAACAAGACAATCCTTAAAATCCTGCATCGCACAGTGCATAAATCTGGATGAGATTGGCATCTTCAGATCAATCTAGATCTTTGGGCATACAGGAAAAGCATAAAAAAACCAACAGGGGCTACTCCCTATGCTTTGGTTTATGGAGGAGATGTTGTGTTACCAATTGAGGTTGAGATTCCTTCTTTGCAAGTCTCTCTGAAAGGCCTCATTACTAATGAAGATAACAAAATATCTTGGCTACAAGAGCTGGAACTACTTGATGAACGTCGACAAGTGGCATTTGATCACCTTAGAGCATACCAGAAAAGGATGTCCAAGAGCTATAGCAAGAAGGTTAGACCAAGGGATTTCCAAGTGGGTGACCTTGTTCTGAGGGAGAACCCTAAGAATCAACATCGGATCCAGAAAGGGAATTTTGAACCAAATTGGCTTGGTATGTATGTTGTTACTGCAGTGTTTGGGTCGGGTACCTATCAACTTTCTACTACTGAAGGAGAACAACTCAAAGAGCCCATCAATGCTCTTCATCTGAAGCGGTTCTACAGCTGAGACATCTTCAGTGTGCTCATGTATATAGTAAAGTCCTGAAAAAATTCTAAAAATCTAAAAAAGTCCTGAAAAAATGATCATCTTAGTGAAAACCTAGCAATAGGCGTTTTGATGTATCTCCAAAAAATCATATATTCCAAAAATACAACAAAATTAAAAAATTGAAAAATACTCAAAAAAAAAAAGAGAAAAAGAGAAAAGGTGCCATTGATGAAAACCTAGCAAACAAGTGTCATGGTAGCAAAAAAAGAATTCTGCCAAGAAGGTGAAAACCTGGTAAACAAGCGCCTCTTGTTCCACAATGCTATATCTATCATAGCACCACTTGGCTTTACACATTTTCTTTCTTGCATTGCTGCTTTCCTACTTTCCTACTTACATTCACTTTTTGTTTCCCATCAAGACACCAACTTACATGGATTGAAACTAGTCATACTCTCAGAACAACCCTCCTAATCTAGGGGGCACTATCCTTTTATCTTTTGAGAATCTCCCTAACATCAGTCACCAGTGGTTCTCACTGCATCTACCTACTAATGTCTAGCTAGTCCTATGACCTCTTCACTTGAGCATTTCTCTCATGACAGTCACCAGTGGTTCTCACTACGTCTGCCTACTGTCTCTTAGCTTATATTGAGTTCTCTTTCCTTGAGAATCTCCCTAACATCAATCACTAGTGGTTCTCACTGTGTCTTCCTATTGATGTCTAGCTAGTACTATGATTTCTTCACTTGAGCATCTCTCTTGTGTCAATCACCAGTGGTTCTCACTATGTCTGTCTACTGTCATTGTACTATTGAGATTGCTCACATCCATTCCAATTGGAGTTATACTCAAAATCTCTATCTATCAATACTCAGTCTTGATGATTCTTTATTTTAGCTTGTACATAGCTTTCATTCACTTTCGTGACACTTTGGTTCCTTTGCAAACCCTCTTGACTTGACCTTGATTCTGCGCTATACGCTTGGGGGAAACCAAATCTAGTTTGTCCTCACAACACATGTCAAGATAGCTAATGTTACTAGGGGAATGGGTCCCTCA
Source organism: Thuja plicata (assembly GCA_018584345.1). NCBI lineage: Eukaryota > Viridiplantae > Streptophyta > Pinopsida > Cupressales > Cupressaceae > Thuja > Thuja plicata. The sequence goes on from MU226597.1 coordinate 364,259, forward strand.
TTTGATCACATATTTGGTTTATACCTGAGTCAGTAATCTTGTTAGTTCTAAAGGACAACTCGCTACTGACACAAACTGGTGTTTTTCAACACCACCATAAATAGTGTTTTTTAACACTATCTTTGGACACATTTGTGTTTTTCAACACACATTGGATATCTCAAACGTAAACATCTATCGATAACAATCAAACACAATGCACTCACAAGAACAACGGTGTTTTTGAACACCTCTAAACATGAACATATTTGAAAACTTTGAAACATGCTGAGCTATGCTTGAATCTTTCTTTGTATGCTATCTATTCTAATGGATTTCATTGCTATTTTCTTTGTCTACTGCTTGTTGGTGTAGTCCCAATAATCTGGAAATGTCAAATAAATAGGTTGTATGTGATAAGAGCTCCCACACTAAGGTGGAATAGCCTCACATCCCTCAATCTTGTTTATTTGTACGCCATGGTGAGGTTGGTACTATCTCCTTGCTTGTTATTGCTCTGTTTGTTATTTTTTTTTTATTGATCTGTTTATTTATGCATGATCACACTTATGGTTATCTTGGCTTTGAATACCTCCATACTAGTGTACTCTTGCAACATTAACTAGAAACAATGTTCAGGTCATCTTGTCTTTTGTGCCCAGGTGCTTACATTTGTTTCCTACATTTTATCTGATGCAAGTCATATTCATATCCTTATGGTTGCATTGTGGCACCAGTAAGGGTTGTATCGACTTCGTTGTTACAAAAAAAAATCTCAATGATGATATTTATACGATGGGTCTCACAACCATGTCCTAGGTGTTGCATCTAGCATAGGATTGCATTTTCATTCTTGACTTGCATTGTGGCAACCATTCGGTGTTCTCTTCATTGCATTCTCCTGGATTTGTACATTGGGGGGTTCTTCTTCAGCGTCCTGGCTTCACCACTACTACACAAGTGTTTGATCCTCGCTCTCTATCTTTAGCTATATGCTCAATCCATTTTTGGGATCAAAATCAAAATCTGACACTTCTACATAGCTCTAAATTTCCTTTTAAATTTTTGGGACCAATGTGATTGGACACTTGTGCAGTCAACTTTCTGATGTCGCTTTCTTGTCAGAATCATATCTAATCAACATTTTCTCAAATCTTTGACTTTTTCCTCAAAAATTCAACTCTGATCAACCTTAGTCAAACTTGGTCAACTGGACCTTGACATCACTCGCAATTGTATCTAAATCTTCCTAATTCTTCCATAATCTGTTCTGAGTTCTTCTTGATCTCTGATTCAACATCTATCTGCGATTTTTCACTCTCCATGATGTGTCATCTTTCCATGTTTTCCCAAGGGGGTGGGATGATTACATCATTAAATCTATTCCAATCAATCTGATCTGATTTTCAAAAGTCCTCACTGCTAGGGGCATCTCATCACTTGGGGCATGTCCAGTTTTTCGTACCTCACAGTCAAAACTGGATACTCCACAATCAATAAGGGCATATTTGTTCCTTACATCTTGTCATATATTAGGTATCAGGACAATCTAACCCAGATCCCTGAGGATCAAGCTTCGTTCTAGATATGATTCTCAAAATCTCAATCTATTAAGTATTTGAGCAATCTAACTCAGATTCTTGAGGATCAAGCTTCGTTCTAGAGATGATTCTCGAAAACTCATCTATTAGGAATTGGGGCATCCTAACCCTGACTCCTGAATCAAGTTCCATTCTGGAGATGATTCTAAATCTCTATTTACTATCTTTTGAGACAGGTATCAGGGCATTCTAACCCTGACTCCTGAAGGTTAAGCCTCGTTCTGGGGACAATCTTGTGAAAGATATCAATCTAACTAGTGTCTTGGAAATCTAACCTAGATATTGGGGGACTAATATTCGTTTTGGAGATAGTCCTAAAATCTCTGTTGATTATCTTGTTTGACAAGTATCAGGGCATTCTAACCCTGACTCTTGAAGTTTAAGCCTCGTTCTGGGGACAATCTTTTGAAAGATATCAAATCTATTAGGTATCAGGGCATTCTAACCTGGATCCCTAAGGATCAAGCTTCATTCTAAAGATGACCCTCGAAAACTCTATTTTGACCGATGTCTTGGAAACCTAACCTAGACTTCAGAGAGTTAGCTCTATCCTCGAGATGGCTCTGAAATCTTCATAAATTGTTCAAATCTATTCTTATGTGCTTCAAGCATCAGACTATTCTTTGAATCAACATGCTACTCGCACATCGATTCAAAGAGGGGCAAAATGTAACACCCCAAAATTGGCATCTTGCAACCCTAACCAATTTTGTTGCATTTGTCATTCTTCTGAATCATCAAAGTCCTATTATACTAGGCAATCCTGAGTTTTAACTGACTCTACTCGACCTAAGTGTCAAATGTAGAAAATCCTAAATCTACATTAATCATACATAATGTTTAATTCTTAAATATTTATTAGCTAAACAAACCCTATGATTGAATTAATTTAATTATAAAGTCCTAACACTTTAATTAAATTAAATTCACCCTCTTTAGCTAAGACACATAAAAAGGGAATTAAATGATATTTAATTATTAAATAAATATCATCATTTTCAATAATTGAATTTAATTATTCAGATAATTGAGAAAAAGCAGTTATGAGGTCATATTCTATTTTATTAATTAAATATTGTCAACAAAATCTTCTCTCATGTTCAGAATTGGAAACTTCTCTTTAATTATGCTTTAAAGAGAAAGAAAACAGATAAATCAAATAAAATAGAATTAAATCAAAGAAAGAAAATAGTTAAAGCAAAGAGAAAACAATTTATTGTATTCTTTTAAAGAAAGCTTTCTAATTTAAACTGGCTTTTCTATATGTTTTATTTCAAAGAGGAAAGTTTATATTCTAATCACCTCTGAGTCTATAAAAGAACTCCCATTCCTCATTCAAAACCCCACTCATTTTCATGCATTGTTAGAATACTAAATTATTGCTACATTTCTTGATAATCTCATATAGAATAATCTCATTTTGCAATAGAATAGTTTCAATTTCTAGAATAATTGCATTGAGATTATGTCTTAGATTAAGCTTGCATGTTTCAATTCTTAGAATAATCTTGCATTGCATTGCATTTATGGAGAAAAATCCTTCATTCCTATATTGGTCTATGGTTGTGAGACTCTCCTTCTGAGAGATATTTCAAAAATCCCATCTGGATAGAAGGCAACAGGCCGAATCATGTAGGTAGGCAGGATGAATAATCTCATATTCATTCTTGTGTGTATCTGATAAAGAAGGACTATGTTGAATTTTATGGTGAGTTAACAAGGCCAAATTTACCACATACAGGTCAAGGATGGCCTCAACCTTGACCTAGGTCAAGGAAAACCTTGACCTTGACCTAGGTCCCCATTTCAAATTTTGACATCTATCGGCTGCCGGAGGTCATCAAAAATTCATTTCCCACTTCTGGGTCAGCTGTTTTGGGTTCCGAAGTGGAAAATCTCAAATTATATTTAATATAGGTCCTTTTCTAGGGGCATGGGTTTAATTGGAATTTAATTCTCCTATGTCGGCCTCTCTAGAAGATTGTGCCCTAGTTTCATATAAAAGGAAGCTTTCTCCTCTCATTTTCTCTAACAATTGATCATAAATCATATGAAGCAATAACTATCAATTAAGTGAAAAAAAAAGGAAGTGTGATCAAGAAAAAAGTTTAAGCATCCATTGTTTTACATGTTGTCAATCTTTCAAAGTATTAAAGTCTTCCTCTCAACCATTCAAGTTCTCCATTGAAGATCAAGGATTCAAGATTTCAAGCCTTTGAAGGGATTTGGTTCAAGAATTCAAGATTCATCATTCAAATCCTAGATCTATCCATCATGGTGGAGAGATCTCCCATCAAGATCCTTTGTGCATACTCAAGACTCAATTATTCTCCTTCAAGGTGGATTCTAAGCATACAATCATGGAGGTTTATGGTTTCTAATTGATTCCAAGATTTTATATTTACATATTTGTTTACATTCCAAAATACAATTACATGTCTATTTGAATATCATAGCTTCATTATTAGATTTACTTCTACTACTTACAAGCATTCTTTATTTCAATTATTAATTTCAAGGTTAATTCCTAAATTGGGGTTTGACTATGTCATGCCCAAAATTTCGCGCCAAAAAATGCAACAACTTTTTTTTTTTTGAAAGAGAAATTAAATAGTGATATAATTGGCAAGAGGGTCTAAGGGGAGTCATGACTAAGTGTCAACCTCCCTTAACTCTAGTCGTCTTCTCAAATTAAAAAGAGGGTCTAAGAAGAGAGAGAGAGAGAGAGAGAGAGAGAGAGAGAGAGAGAGAGAGAGACTCCCTATTCTCCGTCTCCAGGGTTATTCAAAAATTCGGGTTACTTAAAAACTAAAGGATTCTATGTTAAATTAAATCCCTCTAGGTTAAGGCACTTCTTTAATATTATTTTTATAATATTCAGTATACTAGCCACATATATTGACCACATAAAAATAATATTAAGAGACCCTATATTTACCTAAAAACTTAAGTTGATTTTCTTCTCAAATATTTCGATTACTATTTATTTATTTACTGTATACTATTGACGGGTCAGATTTAATTTTCTAAGAAAACCTTATAAACTTTATTTTAAGGTTAGGTAGACGATCAAAAGAATTCAATTTGCCATTTACCGACAAAAAACTTAAATCAATCGAAGGTCCATTAAAATTTTAAATTAATAATTCTTTCTAGATGTTTATTAAATAATTAATCACATTCTGCCCCATAAATTTGCTATATATTAATCTATCAATATTTTAGAGAAAAATTAATTTAATATCTTATATTTCCCTATCCTTGTCTTATTATACATCATTTATTTATTTACCTTATTCACCTCTTCAACCACCAAAAGAAATAACCTAATAAAATAATGACTTAACTAATATTCCTAATAACACACTAAATAAGGAAATGAGTCTTCCCATAAAGAGACAAAAGAAATTAAAATTGTAACATCTTAGAGGGAGGAAAAAGTTTCCCCCTCTTTTCCAACTCAAAAAGAATACCCCTAACCCTAATTCAAATTTAGGGTTAGGGTAAGATATGAAGTGACCAAAAATAACTTTTTTTATTTTCTCCTACATTTTACTCTTCTCCAAAACCCTAATTTTTTTTTACAAAGGACAGATTTAAGAATGAATGCTATATATATATATATATATATATATATATATATATATATATATATACACACACACACACACAAAGATATAGAGTTTATTTTATTTTTTNTATATATATATATATATATATATATATATATATATATATATATATATACACACACACACACACAAAGATATAGAGTTTATTTTATTTTTTTTGTGATTAATGATCTTTATATATATATATATATATCATGTTTTATTTTAAGAATAGCTGTAAACTAAAATAAGAGAACTTTTTTTGAAAGACTATAGAAAGTTGTTATGTGAACATCTGCAATAAAAGAAAAACATTTCTTTTAACTAATTTTTTCTGATTACATTGAAAGCAAGAAAGGTAGTTTTAGCAATGGCAGTTTTATATCTAATTTCCAGCATGCCCTATTTTAATTTTAAGAAACAAGAATCTTCTTTTCTTTGAAAGTAAACAGAAATAGTTATGGAGGCTTAGGCATGTATTCCCCTTTTTTTTTTGACATATTATGCCAAATTATACTTCCTTTTGTAGTAACTAAGGTATTGAAAAAACTAGATTTATTAAATGTCCACCTTAACATAGAAGACAAATTTTATTGAATCAAGAACCAATGACATATACATGGATTGTCTTCTCTAATGATTCCTTACAAGATTGTTTACAAGAATACATAAAACAACCATATGAATTTTAAAAAAAGATTCTCATCTTCAACATATATTTTGACAAAAGAACATATTTATTTCATTTGGAAATAATGAGTAGGTCACTCTTCTTCCTAGATCTTTTCAAGCTTCCATTAAGGCTTCAACTTCAAATCTGTAACACAAGACAAGACAAGGGAAAAAACTAGAAACCATGGGGCTGTTCTCCACCCAACCTAGGCCTCTTATGAGGCCACCCCCAAGCTTGGGGAGCCAAACAAAGGTGGGGAAACACTCATTCAATAATCAAAAAACAAAGAACATGCAACATTTACATAAAACTCTTATTCCAAAGGCTATTACAAAGGATCATTCAAGGATCCTTCTTGGGGTGAAGTGGACCAAGTACCCAAGGGAGAAGGCCATCCCATAACATAAAAATTTTAGACTTCACATGGCTGTCCAAAACATTCTCACTTTCACAATTGCAACTAAAACAATGTCAAACCCTTATGACCCCCAATAAAGCACAATGAGGGAGGCTTCATGGAGCCCATACTCCATGCTTTTTCCCTCTCCTCCTTGAGGAGAGACTCTACACCAAGGGCTATCATAACTCCTCCACCCCCAAGACCACTCTTCCCTCCCAAGGGTGAGTGAGTCTTGATACTCCCATAAACAAAACATACAAGGGAAAACAAAGAAAAAAACTTTGCAACAACATCAAAACCTTACATTAACAACAAGATTCATGGCTTTCAACAAGCCCATAAACACAACAACCAACATATCTCAAGAACACATAAGTTTACATGAAAGAAAGAGAGTGCATAAAATCCACCAACCTAAAATCCAAGATTAAGGAAGAAAGTTGTAGAAGAGCTCCCTTTTAGCCAAATCCGTCCTTCCAAGGTCTCCAACTCTAGCAATGTCCCTAAATTAGGGAGTGGGTGTTCAAACTCTCCAACTTGGAAAGTTCCCACTAAAAATCCCTCTAGAAAGCTCATGGGGAGAAGAAAAGTTCTCTAATTGGTCCCTCTTCCCTAAACTCTTACACCTTACCAAAAAGGAACTAAAGAAGGAAGCTTAAAAAAGGTGAATCATGTCTTAACACAAATATGGAAAGATGTTCTACCCAAGTCAAGCCTCACAAGAGTTGACTTTCGTCCAACTTGGGAAATCAACTTTTTGGAAGGGTCACATGGTCAAATAGGGGTTATCCTAGGTTTAAAAAGGCCCTTAACTATTGATATAACAAGTGTGCTACCTAAAAATGACCTCAAAACACCCCTGGACACTCCACAACCCCTCTAAAAGTCTACTCTAAGAGTAATTTCGAAATTTCAATGAGGTGACCACACTCCCATCTCCCAACCCAAGGTATGCATATGGGGATTCACCAATGTACTAATCTAGGTAGGTGGACAACCATTCCCAAGTTGACATGTCATGGCCTTAAGTACAAAACACAAGTGTCAAATGACACACACAATATTTACACATCACTAGGCCATGTCATATCCACTTAGGAAAAACTCACAAAGAATTAAAAAAATAGATTAAAAGATTACACTACCACAATCATCCAAATACATTTACAAATAAAATTATGAAACAACAAGGTCTTGTCTTTTATTAGACGCAACCTTGGCTCAAACTGAGTTCACATTTCCTTTGTTTGGTTCCCCGGATAAAATACCATGGTTTCTTACATGAACACTCAATTCAAATATCAGTAGTCTGAGGAAATAAATATACATCATAAAGAGATAAGCAATATTCAGAATATAAGGACATCATCAATATACTAACTTATTACTAAAGATCACAAGATTACATAATTCTTATGTTAAGCATTTATCATAAGGTAAAATTCACATTGCAATAAATTGAAATTCAACATCTTTATCAAATAAATTCAAATCTCATCAATAATCCATAACATAATCATAATGAGTTTCCAAATCAATAGTCTCAGAATAAATGTCCATAATAGAAATCATAATATAGTCCATAAGGTGCATCATAAAGCATCATGTGTTCATACATCCAAAATAATCAAATCCTTGGCATAAAGCATAAAGTCCATAATGTCTAAAGTGCATCAAAAGCAAGGTATCATATGCTAAATCTATCATAAGTAGAAAAATTGGAAAACTACGATGGGGTTCAGGGTGAGGCCTCACATCCTCCCCCCTATGCTTGAACTTCCTCCTGGAGTTCATCAAAAAGATGGGGATACTAAGCTCTCATCTACACTGCGTCCTCCCATGACATTGTAACCTCATCATAGCAATCCCACTGGACCCTAACCTTGTCCATCTCTCGGCCTCATAGGCCCAGCGTCTGGCGTGCCAAAATGCGAATAGGCTCCAATGCTAGCTGCCCGTCTGACTCCACCTGTAAGGCATCCCAATCTATAACGTGAGACTCATCATAAATATATTTTCTCAAAATAGAAACATGAAACACATCATGGATGTGTGACAGGATAGGTGGCAAGGCTAGACGGTAAGCAACTAGTCCTATCCTCTCCAAAATCTCAAATGGTCCCACAAATCAAGGTGCAGCCTTAGAGCCCTTTCCGAAATAGATTGGACTCTTGTGAGGCCACACTCTCAAGAAGACCCTATCTCCGACCATGTATGCCTGATCTTTCCTCTTTGCATCGACATATTTCTTCTATCGATCCTACGCCTCTAGGAGACACTGCCTAATTAGGGCTACCTGCTGCTCCATTTCTAGGACTAGCTGTGGTCCAATGGTAACTCTATCCTCAATCCTATCCCAACTCAAAGGTGTCCTACAAGGTCTACCATAAAGTGCCTGATACATTGGCATACCCAAAGATGAATGATGCCCATTATTATAGGCAAACTCTAATAAGTGCAAATACTCTTTCCACTTGACTTGATGATCCATAACATACATACGAAGCATATCCTTGAGAACCTAATTCACTCTCTCAGTCTAACCATCTGTCTCTGGGTGATAAGTTATGCTAAAATTGAGCCTGTGCCCAAAGCTGCCTGTAATTCTCTCCAAAAAGATGATGTGAAGAGAGAGTCCGTGTTAGAAATGATCTTCTGAGGAATGCCATGCAATCTGACTATATCCCTCAAGAAGACCTGAGCCATAGCTAGGGCTATAAATGTGGTACAAATGGGTGAGAAGTGGGCCACTTTAGTCAACTTTTCAACTGTCACCATGATAGCATTGTGGTGACAAGATGACATAGGGAGACCAATGATAAAATCCATGGATATAACATCCCACTTCCACATAGGTACCTCGTGAGGCTGAAGGAGCCCTCCAGGATGACCATGCTCGGCCTTCACCTTCTGGCATTCAAGACACTGGGCTACTAACTCTGCAATGTGTTGTCGCATACCTGGCCAATGATAGAGCTATCTCAAATCAGCATGCATCTTCTTAAATCTAGGATGCACCATATAAGGGGATCTATGAGCCTCTAGCATGATGATATTATGAAAATCCCTAGAAGAAGGTACATAAATGCATCCTCTATGATGTAATAGTCCATTGGACTCCAAGGAATACTCTAAAAATCTACCGACAAGGGGTCTCTGAGATTGGATCAACTGACAAACCTATAAATATAAGGCATCCTCCTACAAATGGTGTAGTATATGATCTCTCAAGTCTATACCAGTGATCATGGAAGATAACTCATGTCGCCTCCTACTCGAAGCATCAGAGACCACATTCTCTTTTCCTTTGATATAATGGACATCAAAGTTATACTCACATAAGAACTCCATCCACCTCCTCTACCTAGCATTAAGGTTCGGCTGAGTGAATATATACTGCAAACTCTGATGGTCTGAATGAAGCTCAAATTGATGTCCCAAGAGAAAGTGTCACCATTGCACTAAAGCATGCACTACTACCACAAGCTCAAGGTCATGGGTAGGGTAACTGAGCTTGTGAGTCTTAAGTTTCCTAGACTCGTATGCTATAGCTCACCCATCCTACATAAGTACTACCCCCAAACCATCCAAGGAAGCATCTATGCAGACTACAAAGTCTACTATAGGCTCTGGCACTGCTAAAATAGGTGCACTGGTAAGTTCTTTCTTGAGTTCTTGAAAGGCCCTCTCACACTTCTTTGTCCATTCAAACTTCCTTCCCTTTCACTGAAGGGATGTGATAGGATGAGCCACTCTAGAGAAACCCTATACAAACCGCATGTAATATCCTGCAAGACCCATGAAACTTCTGACCTCGATCACGGAAGTAGGTGCTGGCCAATTCATAATGGCATCAATCTTAGATGGGTCCACTGAGATCCCATCACCTAAAATAACATGGCCCAAATACTGGACCTCTGCTCTGAAAAAGGCACATTTTGACAAGCTGTCATACAACTGATTATCCCTCAAGCACTGTAATACCTATCTCAAATGCTCCTCATGTTCCTTCTCATTACGAGAATATATCAATATGTCATCCAGGAACACGACCATAAATATGTCAAGGAAAGTGTGAAATACCCCATTCATGAGGCTCATAAACATAACAGGGGCATTCATAAGATCAAAAGGCACAACAATGAACTCATAATGTCCGTATCTAGTCTGGAAAGCAGTCTTCTAGATATCACTTTCCACGATTCTCAACTGGTGATACCCTGATTTAAGATCTATCTTAGAGAACACACAGGCACCCTGCAACTGATCAAATAAGTCATCAATCTTAGGTAGTGGATATCAATTCTTAATGGTTAATTTGTTTAACTACCTGTAATCCATACACAATCTAAGTGATCCATCCTTCTTTTTGACAAAGATAACTGGTGCACCCCAAGGAGAGACACTAGGTCAGATGTGCCCCTTCTCAAGGAGCTCCTCAAGCTGAATCTTGAGCTCATTAAGCTCATTAGGAGACATTCTATAAGATGCCCTAGATACTGGTGCAACACCTGGCACAAGGTCTATATGGAAATCAACTTCTCTATGGTGAGGCATACCAGGCAATTCTAAAGGAAACACATTTGCAAATTCCTGCAACATGGGATGATCATCAAGAGAAGTTTCCTTTTCTGCTTCTTCATCCCTATCACTGATCGTGATTGCAAATAGCTGGCACCCTTTTCGCATGCACCGCTTAAGCTGCATAGCGAAAATCATACGAATGGATACTTCCCTCTGAACCCATGGGATTACTATAGCATTACTATTGTCATCTAAACATTCTACCTTCTTTTGTCGACAATCTAGCTTGGCCTTGTGGGAAAAAATCCAATCCATGCCAAGTACTATCCCATAGGATCCAAGAGGACTGATATGAAGATCTAAAATGGTGGTCATGGAACCAATCTGTATTTGGCAATCCTTAACTAAGGAAGTGACGAGTACTCTAGAACCTGAGGCTAACTCTACCTCCTAACTAACTTCCTGTCTAGCTGCCACTAGCCTGCAACACTCCACAACCAATGGAGAAACAAAAGAATCTGTAGCACCTAAATCAAATAGAATAGTAACTCTGTTACCTCTAATCATACCTGTAGTCTCAATCACATTAGCCTGATGTTCTGCCTGGCAGTTGTCAACCGCTGTAAAAACTCTATGGGATCTACCCATATCACCAACAGTGGGCTCAGATGCTGCGGTACGCTGACCACCCCCTTGAGGGCATTCTCTAGCCAAGTGCCCCATGGCACCACAAGAATAACATGGCCCTTGAGTCTGAAACTAGGTACCCTAGGGTCTAGAATACTGTGAGCCCACTATCCTGCTAGAACCATGATAACCACCCCTGGAGGACTTCTGAGTCCTAGATGGGGGTGTCGATGATGCCTGTGACCTCTAGTCCTTACTAGGAGCCTGTGACTGCCACTGTTTGGGCTTGGAGCCCTGTTACCCTTGAGGGGCCTTCTATTTCTATCCCTAATATGACTGCTACTGAGACAGAGGGGATTTGTAAGATACCAAGGAATGCCTGTTATTATTCTGATTGTTGTTGTTATTCCCTTTCCAATGTGTTTTCTGATACCCTAAATTCTATGGTGTGGTGTTTCGGTTCTATGACCGATCTCGTGTATCTTGTCCCCTACCCTAAATCTCCTTAGCAATCAAGGCCTTTTCCATGGCCTCTCTAAGGTTCTCGGGTGCTATCATGCGCACTGAACCTGATAAAGATGCATTCAACCCTCTAACAAAGTGGTTGACCTTGATCTTCTCATCTCTCATGTAGTCAACATAAGGTAGAAGTTCCAAGAACTTACACTCATATTGTGTGACCCTCTCTGCTGAAGGTCATGAAACTCATCAATCTGTTGCTACCTATAATGCTCAGATAGGTAACAATCCCTGAATCTCTCTAGAAAGGTGTCCCAAGTGACGGTATGCATAGAAAGATTACCCTTTAACTCTTCTGTCCTCCACCAAATAGCTATTGATCCTCTCAACAAGTGGATAGAAAAGCGTGCCCTTGTATTGCTCCCATAAGGGTGCAATCCAAAACATCTCTCGAGGCTCAAAAGGAAAGCCTCAGCCTCACTCCCACCTGTGGCTCCTAAAAAAGGTGGTGGGTTAAGGTGAATAAGTTCCCTGATGTGGTCCCCTCTGTCATGGGGTACCCTCTCAAATGTTGGAACAACTACCTCTGGAGGTGGCATATGTACTGACTCACCCTCATGGTCAGCCTGGTCCTCAACAATCCTAGTTGGGGGACTCCTACTGTGCTCACGCACTGCTCCCCCGAGTCTTGCATGTTGATTATCCTATGGTATCCTATCTAAAATAATCCCAACCAGATTCTGAAGTGCATTCAATATTTCCTGGTTGGGGTTGGGGGGTTGTTCGGGAGGAGGCCTCTGCTCCTCCTCATTACCCCCTACATTCTGTTCCAACTAAACTCGTGTCGAAGGAGCACGTCTATCGTTTCACCCACGGCGTGAGCTTGCCACGTTACTGGAGGCATCCTACAAATATAGGAAGGTGGTATAAGTTTGAAGAATATGGTGAAAGTTGTTGCATAAATTTTTCTACTAAGTTTGATCTTGTTTTGAAAATGCTAAAATAAATGTTTTAAAGTTTTAGAAAAATAGTGGGTTTAAGGTTCCAGTGTTTGAAACATGGCTCTGATACCAAGTGTCATGCCCAAAATTTCACGCCCAAAAATGCAATAGCTTTTTTTTTTTAAAGAGAAATTAAACAGTGATACAATTGTCAAGAGGGTCTAAGGGGATTCATGACTAAGTGTCAACCTCCCTTAACCCTAGTCGTCTTCTCAAATTTAAAAGATACACAAGATAATGTTTATATTAAATGTTGACTAGAATTAAATTTAGAGTTACGCCCAAGGTCTAAACATGGTGAGGTTATAAGGGGTCTGCACGACATCCCCTAATCTAATTAATAGAGTTTGATGGTGTGGAGAAGAGAGAGAGAGAGACTCCCTATTCTTCGTATCCAGGGTTATTCAAAAATTCGAGTTACTTAAAAACTAAAGGATTCTGTGTTAAATTAAATCCCTCTAGGTTAAGGCACTTCTTTAATATTATTTTTATAATAGTCAGTAAACTGGCCACATATATTGACCACATAAAAATAACATTAAGAGTCCCTATATTTGCCTAAAAACTTAAGTTGATTTTCTTCTCAAATATTTCGATTACTATTTATTTATTTACCGTATACTATTGACGGGTCGGATTTAATTTTCTAAGAAAACCTTATAACCTTTATGTTAAGGTTAGGTAGACAATCAAAAGAATTAAATTTTCTGTTTACAACGAAAAACTTAAATCAATCAAAGGTCCCTGAAAAATTTAAATTAATAATTCTTTCTAGATGTTTATTAAATAATTAATCACATTCTGCCCCATAAATTTGCTATATATTAATCTATCAATATTTGAGGGAAAAATTAATTTAATATCTTATATTTCCCTATCCTTGTCTTATTATACATCATTTATTTATTTACCTTATTCACCTCTTCAACCACCAAAAGAAATAACCTAATAAAATAATGACTTAACTAATATTCCTAATAACACACTAAATAAGGAAATGAGTCTTCCCATAAAGAGACAAAAGAAATTAAAATTGTAACATCTTAGAGGGAGGAAAAAGTTTCCCCCTCTTTTCTAACTCAAAAAGAATACCCCTAACCCTAATTCAAATTTAGGGTTAGGGTAAGATATAAAGTGACCAAAAATAACTTTTTTTGTTTTCTCCTACATTCTACTCCTCTCCAAAATCCTAATTTTTTTTACAAAGGACAGATTTAAGAATGAATGCTATATATATATA
>MU226597.1:378567-388939 GCA_018584345.1 Thuja plicata
GCAATAAAAGCAAAACATTTCTTTTAACTAAATTTTGCTGATTACATTGAAAGCAAGAAAGGTAGTTTTAGCACTGGCAGTTTTATATCTAATTTCGAGCATACCCTATTTTAAGTTTAAGAAACAAGAATCTTCTTTTCTTTGAAAGTAAACAGCAATAGTTATGGAGACTTAGGCATGTATTCCCCCTTTTTTTTTTTGACATTATCCCAAATTATACATCCTTTTGTAGTAACTAAGGTATTGAAAAAACTAGATTTATTAAATGTCCACCTTAACATAGAAGAGAAATTTTATTGAATCAAGAACCAATGACATATACATGGATTGTCTTCTCTAATGATTCCTTGCAAGATTGTTTACAAGAATACATAAAACAGCCATATGGCTTTTAAAACAAGATTCTCATCTTCAACATATATTTTGACAAAAGAACATATTTATTTCATTTGGAAATAATGAGTAGGTCACTCTTCTTCCTAGATCTTTTCACGCTTCCATTAAGGCTTCAACTTCAAATCTGTAACACAAGACAAGACAAGACAAGGGGAAAAACTAGAAACCATGGGGCTGCTCTCCACCCAACCTAGGCCTCTTATGAGGCCACCCCCGAGCTTGGGGAGCCAAACAAAGGTGGGGAAACACTCATTCAATCATCAACAAACAAAGAACATGCAACATTTACATAAAACTCCCATTCCAAACGCTATTACAAAGGATCATTCAAGGATCCTACTTGGGGTGAAGTGGACCAAGTACCCAAGGGAGAAAGCCATCCCATAACATAAAAATTTCAGCCTTCACATGGCTGTCCAAAACATTCTCACTTTCACAATTGCAACTAAAACAATGTCAAACCCTTATGACCCCCAATAAAGCACAATGAGGGAGGCTTCATGGAGCTCATACTCCATCCTTTTTCCCTCTCCTCCTTGAGGAGAGACTCTACACCAAGGGCTGTCATAACTCCTCCACCCCCAAGAATACTCTTCCCTCCCAAGGGTGAGTGAGTCTTGATACTCCCATAAACAAAACATGCAAGGGAAAACAAAGAAAAAAACTTTGCAACAACATCAAAACCTTACATTAACAACAAGATTCATGGCTTTCAACAAGCCCATAAACACAACAACCAACATATATCAAGAACACATAAGTTTACATGAAAGAAAGAGAGTGCATAAAATCCACCAACCTAAAATCCAAGCTTAAGAAAGAAAGTTGTAGAAGAGCTCCCTTTTAGCCAAATCCCTCCTTCCAATGTATCCAACTCTAGCAATGTCCCTAAATTAGGGAGTGGGTGTTCAAACTATCCAACTTGGAGAGTTCCCACTAAAAAGCCCTCTAGAAAGCTCATGGGGAGAAGAAAAGTTCTCTAATTGGTCCCTCTTCCCTAAACTCTTACACCTTACCAAAAGGGAACTAAAGAAGGAAGCTTCAAAAATGTGAATCATGTCTTAACACAAATATGGAAAGATGTTCTACCCAAGTCAAGCCTCACAAGAGTTGATTTTCGTCCAACTTGGGAAATCAACTTTTTGGAAGGGTCACATGGTCAAATAGGGGCTATCCTAGGTTTAAAAAGGCCCTTAACTATTGGTATAACAAGTGGGCTACCTAAAAATGACCTCAAAACACCCCTGGACACTCCACAACCCCTCTAAAAGTCTACTCTAAGAGTAATTTCGAAATTTCAACGAGGTGGCCACACTCCCATCTCCCAACCCAAGGTATGCATATGGGGATTCACCAATGTACTAATCTAGGTAGGTGGACAACCATTCCCAAGTTGACATGTCATGGCCTTAAGTACAAAACACAAGTGTCAAATGACACACACAATATTTACACATCACTAGGCCATGTCATATCCAGTTAGGAAAAACTCACAAAGAATTAAAAAAATAGATTAAAAGATTACACTACCACAATCATCCAAATACATTTATGAATAAAATTATGAAACAACGAGGTCTTGTCTTTTATTAAACGCAACCTTGGCTCAAACTGAGTTCACATTTCCTTTGTTTGGTTCTCCGGATAAAATACCATGGTTTCTTACCTGCATTCTCAATTAAAATATCAATAGTCTGAGGAAATAAATATACATCATAAAGAGATAAGCAATATTCAGAATATAAGGACATTATCAATATACTAAGTTATTACTAAAGATCACAAGATTACATAATTCTTATTTTAAGCATTTATCATAAGGTAAAATTCACATTGCAATAAATTGAAATTCAACATCTTTATCAAATAAATTCAAATCTCATCAATAATCCATAACATAATCATAATGAGTTTCCAAATCAATAGTCTCATAATAAATGTCCATAATAGAAATCATAATATAGTCCATAAGGTGCATCGTAAAGCATCATGTGTCCATACATCCAAAATAATCAAATCCATGGCATAAAGCATAAAGTCCATAATGTCCAAAGTGCATCAAAAGCAAGGTATCATATGCTAAAGCTATCATAAGCAGAAAAATTGGAAAACTATGATGGGGTTCATGGTGAGGCCTCACAGACTAAGGCAAACCCCTCCCCCCAAACAAACAAACCATTTTTCTTGCAGGTACAGGTTTGGAATAGTAGATCGGGAAGGAGATTCGGATACCCTTTTCGGCAAAATTCCAGGATCTGAAAATAGAATTTCAGTCTGAGACTTTTTAGGTTGATTGTGACCTAGGGCACGATCAAAAATTCTAGCAAATGGTGACATTGACTTGAGGGTACAAATCAGAACTGTCTCAGAACAAAATAATATTTCTAGGTTTTGTCCGTATCTACATTTCTATTCCAAATTTGGTCTCAGATTTTCAAGAAACTCAACACAGGCTTCATAAAATAGCATTCTTCAGATATGCAATATTTCAAGGTTATTACATTTCTCCTATTCAATTCAATCAAAGTTATTAATCTTTCTAAAATTATACACATATTCTCTTGTATAGAATGGGAATTAGGGTTTCTGTCTTTAATCCATATCCTTAATAGGTTGATTCATTTATTTATTAATCCTTTCCTTAGGGTTAACCAATTTGGATCTTCCCTTTGGGAAATTTGGGATTAAAAGAACAATCCTACCCTCCACACACACACACTTCACAATCTAAAATATAACCACACACACACACACACACATATATATAATTCGTTACAGAATGTTCACATGTTTGTTAAAGTTTATGAATTGATATGTCTTACATAAAGATAGTATATAACAGATGGGTGGTCACACAATTGATTACACAATAGATAAAGGTTAAAAGAGATTAAAAAAAAAAGGTACTAATTCACCCCTCCCCTCTCAGTACACACTTCCCATTATTTCCAACAGAAGTATGCTCGGTTAAAAGCTTATCATGTTAAAGATTACAATACACATTTGTTAAATGTGACCCTATTAGGAGATTTACCTTAGACCCATTAAGATCTTCACCCTGTTAGGAGTGGCCTAGTTAGAGGGCTTTGAACACTCTTTTAGAATATCACCTTTCTCAATGATTTTACAATAAGACTGTTAAGTCCACTCGGTTAAGAGATTTTGTTGTTACAAATGAAAATAAGCAATAGTATGAAAAATGATTTGTAAAATTGCAACTACCTCTTGCTTGATCAGATCCCTTTATGCACTCTCAGACTAGTGGCATAAACACTTCATAAATCTCTTCACTTAGACTCAGATTTATCACTTCCTTTCTCTTCACTGCATCACTCAGTAGCACCTCAACACTTTAACTTGCTAGCCATTTTTTCTTCAAATTCATCCTTTAAATAGACTTTGTTTTTGCCTCTTAAACTACTTGATTAGGTTTTCCTTCAATCACGCTCCACTGTTAGATTATCTTTTTAAACTAATTTAGTGAACTTGAAACTCGGCTAGCCACTTTGGCATCACCTTGGAACTTGCACTTTTCTGAGAAATAAAACCTTCACTTTTGCCACTTAATCTATACCATTGATTTCTTCCTTGAATTTTCCTGTGTGTAGATCTTGTAACCAACTTCCTTTTCATTCTTGGAATCCTCTAGATCATTGTAGCATTGCATTAAATTGTGTTCTTATCCTTGTTTATAAAATTTGTTATGCTTGGAAATAAGCTCTCGGTTCAATGACTAAAATGCACTTCTCGGTGCTTCAATGTCTCAGTGTTCTGACCAACTTTTATAACCATTTATCGACATACTCTTTCTGCTCGGTAACTTAACTCTTTAATCTTACCGACTTGTTGAATCTTCTTTATCGACTTGATAAAGTAGAAACCAATTATCTCAAGATGATCTTATCATTGTCTAATCTTTATCTATTTCCCAATTAAATCAACTCTAAGAGATATGGCAATTCAATATGAACCAGAAATCAATTGCTTCACATCAATGAAAAAATAGAAAATGGTCTAATTCTTTCTACAATCATGTATACCTCTGATCTCGGTCTTCATCATCATCTCCATCTCCATCATTTGATTAACAAAAAATGATGGAGGACTTCCGAAATGAGATGAGGAATGAGATCAAAAATGTATTGACTGGATTATGAAGGAATCCTAAGACTGAAGAGGAATATGAGGAAGTTGTTGAAGATCTTTAGACTTTAGATTTTGGGTTCCCTGCAAATGAAAAAATATTGTTGAGGGATATGGAACAAGTAAAATTCATAGGATGTATTCTTCTACTTTCACTGGTTTATTGCATCCTGAGGATTTGATAGATTAGATTGGAGAGGTAGAAGATTACTTTGAGATTGAAGATATCAGAGATCCACAAAGGGTTATGTTAGCAAAGACTAAGTTGAAGGGTCATGATGCCTTATGGTGGAAAGAATTGAGGAAAGATAGAGAGAAACATGGAAAAATGAAAATCACTAGATGGAGGGTGATTGTTGCTAGATTAAAGGCTAAATTCATTCGTGAGGATTATGAATTAGAATTGTTCAATAAATTGCATAACTTGAAGCAGAAGGACATGAGTGTGAAGGAATACACCAAAGAGTTCTATAAGATGACTATCATATCTGGACACCGAGAGGTATCTAAGGAGAAGGTGGATAGGTATATTAATGGTTTGAGATTTGATATTTATGATGAGATAAGTATGTTGAGGATTTCTACAGTGGTGGATGCTTATCAATATGCATTGAGGGCAGAAGATAAGTTGAGGAGAAGATGGGGTAATCCTAGACGAAAGTAGAAGAAATAAAGTAGCAATGGAAAAGAGAAGAAAACTATTGAGGAAGAACCTGATCACAAGACACTTAGGAGAGGGAATGGTAGCAAGGATTTCAAAGGTAATTTTTTAAAATGTGGTGGAATAGGACATAGAGCTTTTCAATGTTCTGGAGGATCTAGTAAGAACCTGGGTAGACAGAATCTTGTGGCACATGAGGAGTAGACTACTAATGAACTTGTGGAATGTATGGTAGAACCTGAGATAGGAGAATCTCTTATGATCTAAGGAGAATCATGTTGAGTGAAAAATAAGTTGAAACTATATAGAGGAGGAATTTGTTTAGGATTGTTTTAAATTCAAGATGTAAATGTTGTACATTTATTAAGGATAGTGGTAGTATTGATAATATGCTATTAGAATAGATGATGCAGAAGCTTAGATTAAAGAGGCTTAAACATCCTTGTCCTTATGGGATAAGTTAGTTTTCATATGATCATAGGGTGGAGGTGAAATAATAGTGCTTGGTAAACTTTAGCATTAGATCATACATAGATGAGGTATTGTGTGATGTGGTATCTATGAGTACTTTTCATGTTCTATTGGGTAGACCTTGGTAATATGATAGGGGAGTTATTCATGATTGAAAAATATATTTTTTCACTACAGAGAAGGATGGACATAAGTTTACTTTGGTTCCCTTGAAGGAGGCCGATGGGAGATGTAAAAAGAATCTAATCATGTTAAAGAGTTACTATTTAGAAAAGCAGAATACAGAGGTTGCTATGGATTAGAAGAAGGATCTTGAAGGAGGACTAGAGAACAAGTTGGTATCAGACTGTAAGAAGGGTAAAATGAAGTAGTAGAAGACCTTTGTTGATTATCCAATGAGGATGTGTAGAAAATTTAATTCAGTTGTGTGAAAGAAAGGAGTTAGTTGTAAGAAATCTTATACAAATGTGATATATGATAGAGAAAGTGCAGATCAGAGTATGCTATTGGATATGATAAGAGATGGAGAAGAAGTGCAGAGGCAAAAATTTGCATACAAAGAGGATATTTGGATCAAGAATGAGCATGAGATTTATGTCTCGCATCCTACCAAATGTTCATAAGTTTCTCTTATGGAAATTTTTCTACTCACTAGGGGTGTCTGATGCAAGAGCATCCTTGGGTTGTTGGAAATATTGCATCGCCTAAAATTATTTCCCTTTCAGTTTGTTCTTAGTTAGTAGCTCTTTGTTTCTTGGTGTGTTCCTTGGTTTTAGATCATTTGTAGCTACAAACTAATGTAACTGGGATAGGGTTGCTCCAATGTCCTTACTAGATATAAGGATTTTCTTAGGCTTTCTCCTAGACTATTAGGGTTCACTTGGATACCCTACACTATATAGGATCACAATCCTATCTTTCAACTACCCTACCTAGTTACACCAATGAGTTGCTTGCCAAACTAAGGGCTCTAGCTTATTGTCAAACTTGCATTTCCACCCAACATGGGTCCTTATTTCTTCATGAGGAATGAGGGATGTGTTTGTATGTTTTTTTAATCCAATTCAACCACCTAACTTAAATTCAATTGAGTTTAGTGACTCAATCTTACAAAACTTTCCACTTTGCACCAAACAGGGCTACTAGAAATAGTACCCTTTTGGGAGAAATCCAATATTTTTAAGTTCTTAACTCTTCAAACTATCCGTACACTAGAAATTTGTCTTTGGCCTAAAATTGAGGATTTCAATTTGCTTTAGACAGTCCCTTCTAGGGTCTCCTTAAAACCATACCAAATCTTGACTTGGGAACTCCTCCTTCTATATTTTTACTCTTCACACATGCCTCTGATTAAATCAAAACTTGGATTGAAGCCTCCAATGCATTCAACCCACTGTATCTTTCTCACAAGCTCTAATGTTTCCTAGTCGAGTGCTATCAACTCACCTAGGGCATCATTATAAAAATGATAAAACTCGTTTCTGGGGCCCCTCCTCCTACACACATATCATACACCAAGTCCAATCACAAACTCCAAAATCCCATAAATTTTCTATGGTGGGAAAGGGAGTGGCAAACCCATCTTCATGAAGTGCTCAAACAGTGGCAACAGACTACCTAAATACAAGTGATTTTTAAAACCAATCAAAATGACTTCTTCCTAACTTTACTTTTAAATGAAAGATGTCTAAATATTCATTATCAATAATATTCCAAGGTTATATCACAAGTTTCAATCCATTAACCCTTACATACAACCAAAAAGCAACAAGAAGATTGTCAAACTGAGACAACAGATTGACACATCACAAAAGCTCTTCAAAACATAAGAAGGCGACCTCCTCCAAAATTTAAACCTAAATTAAAAATACTTTTAAGACCATGAAGAAAAAAAATATATCACTAAAACATAGATCCTAATTCATTTCACCCTTCATGCATGCATAAAACAGTGACTCTGCAAAATTGTGGCAATTACAACAGTCAATAAGGAAATCCTTCAAAACATGATTATCATGACCTCAAATTCATCCCTGGTGTGAAGAAAAAAGAATTATTCTAATCATAAGAATAAGGATCAAACATCAAAATGAGATCTTCCTTCCAATTTCACATGCATGCAAAGGAAAACATAAAAATTGTGACTGTTTGCCAATACATCATTAAAACTCGTTCATTCAATCTCTTTGAAACTGTTACAAATGATTGATCATGGTTTTGTATAGGTTTTCCACTTAATAAGTAACCTTCCTTTATGGATTGAGGCATTACATTCATCATTTCCTCACCCAACTCAGTCTGCAACACATTCTTGAAAATTTTCATGCAATCTTCAAAAGTTGTCATGGCAACTTTTTCTTTTGTTTTGTCTTTTGGCTTTTTCCTACCAAGTAGGACTTGGGATATTTTTGGGGAATTTCTTAAGGAATATTAAGGATTTATAAGAATTATTTTGCCTCTCTACCATCACTCTTCCATCTTTTCCCATTTTAGCACTTTTTGGCCAAGTTGACAACTTTGGCAAGAAAATGACAAATTCAGTATAACACACCAGCCTTTGAGGTTTGTTCTCCAAATGTTTACATATGGCATATGACCATCCTAAAAATAATTTAAAACATAGCCTAATCTATTCAAGTCCCCTTTCCACTCTAGGATTCATCTCTACAACATTGGCAAGAGAACACACAAAACAACTCCTAAGAAACTATCTAGTCATGGATTGACCTAGTCATATCCATCTTAGGGAAACAAAGAAACAAAGACCTTCTAAGGTCCACAAAAACTCTCCTGACTTGGCTAGAATCAGTACATGCCAAAATCAAATAGCAAGAAAACTAAGGGGTTGAGCTAGGTGTGCTCCTGCACCATACTCCCCCAAACAAAAGAAAGGTTAATCCATCCTTGGATTGAGCATGTTTGAATCAATACCCGACCTTTTGATCTCTATTTCTCTTATCAAAGTAGCATCAAAATATTTTTTTTCATGCCATTTGACAAGGTTCTCCATATAGTCTTTGTTCCTAGTCTTCTTGTAGACCCTTGATTCTAATATCTTTTCAGTTGTCATAGATGGAGTAGGGGTCAATTTTAGATATTTTACCTCTTGTATTACCTCTTGAAGGTTCTGATCAGTATCTTGAATGGGTCCTTTGTATGCTACAAAATATGCAATGTTAAAAACCAGTGACAGCCCAATGTCTTCAGGAAGCTCCACCTTGTATGCATTGTTTCCATATTTTGCAAGTATCTTGTATGGACCTAGCCTCTTCATCTATAGATTGTGAGGAACACCTTTTTGCAACCTATGTTTATTCAAGTGTACCACCACAAAGTCTCTAATCTGAAACTAAACATCCCTCTTTGTTGCATCCACCTTTTTCTTCACCTTTTCAACATTTTTAGTCAAGTTCTTTCTCACACTTTCATGGACTTATCTCATGGAATGAGAAAATTCCTAAGCATATCCACTACCATGCATTCTTTTCTTCAATTCTCTAAGTTTAGAAATCCCTCTTGGGTGAAAGCCATAAACTATTTCAAAAGGACACTTACCAGTTGATTTGTTCACTGTATCATTGTATGCATATTTAGTTTTTCTAATGAGTTAGTCCCATGCTTGACCACACTCCTTTGTGAGGCATCTTAGCAAGTTACCAAGGATCCTATTGACCACCTATGTTTGGCCATCTGTATGTGGATTATAGGAAGATCCAAAAGACAAGTTAGTGCCAAGCTTTTTCCATAAGGTCTTCCAAAAATGGCTCATGAATTTGGTGTCCCTGTCTGAAACAATACAAAGTGGGAGTCCATGGATCCTCACCACTCCACTAAAAAACAATTGAGCAATGTTACAAGCATCATGAATAGTCTTGCATGGTATAAATGTGCCATCTTGCTAAATCTTTCCACAACAACATAAATATTGTCATATCCTTGCCTTGTTCTTTGCAAACCAACTACAAAATCCATTCTTATGCATTCCTATGGTTTGGTTGGGATTGGAAGTGGCTAATAAAGACCTGCATTGGTGGATGTGCCCTTTGCTTTTTGGAATACTACACAACTCTCAACATACTTTCTAACATCTCTATTCATTCTAGGCCAAAAATAGAACCTAGTGACTAGCTCCTGAGTCTTG
The DNA here is from genome assembly GCA_018584345.1 of Thuja plicata. Lineage (NCBI taxonomy): Eukaryota > Viridiplantae > Streptophyta > Pinopsida > Cupressales > Cupressaceae > Thuja > Thuja plicata. The sequence continues at coordinate 388,380 of MU226597.1, forward strand.
TTGACTCCAAAATGACCACTTAGTTCCCCATTATGTTTTTCTTGAATCAAATTTTCCCTCATAGACCCTCTAGGAACACAAAGCTGACCTCCTTTAAATAATAAATCATTCTGCAAAGTGTTGGTTCTCAAATTGACAGATTATATTTCCTATGGACTTGCCAATCCAATGTTGGGAAACCCAAGTGATTTGGCCAACTAACAAGTCACAACCAAGGCAAGGTTGGAACTTCTGTGATTTTGGCTCTGCAAAACCAAGGCTGGTAGGCCTATACCTTGACTTATCCTTCAAGTTACAAGGCTTTTTATAGCAGATAAGGAACACTTCAACCTTCTCTCTCAAGTATGACAAGGAACTTGAAATAAATCAAACAGAAAGCAATATATCGTGAATTGTAAATTGAAATACTTTACGTAATTGAAAGAATTTTTAGTAAATGTGTATGTAATTTGAAATGAATAGATAGATAAGATAGCACAAAACTATAAAAAATGAACTGAATAACTATAATCCAAATAATGATTAGACCAGTGCCTTATTCTACCATGGGCAATAGAGTC
>MU226597.1:393502-423149 GCA_018584345.1 Thuja plicata
TCTACTCAATGCATCAGCAACCTTATTTTGTACTCCCTTTTTATGCTTGATATTGAAAGTGTAGGCTTGTAGGTACTCCACCCACTTCATGTGTTTGTTGCTAAGTTTGTCTTGAGAGTTAAGGAAGCTGAGAGCTTGGTTATCAATATATACTATTAACTCCTTTGGAAGTAAGTAGTGCTTCCACTTCTTTAGTGCTTGGACTAGAGCATAAAACTCTAAGTCATAAGAAGAGTACTTCTCCTTTTCATCATTTAGCTTCTCACTATGGAAAGCTACTGGTCTTCCTTCTTGGCTTATGACAGCCCCAATGGCCACATTACTTTCATCACAATCAACTGTAAAAATCTTATTGAAACTTGGAAGAACTAGAATAGGAAACTCTTCTATCTTCTCCTTGAGTGTTTCAAACCCTTTCTCAGCTTTTGGTGTCCATTGAAAATTTTTATTCATCCCACCTCTAATGGTGTCTAACATAGGTGCACAAATCCCACTAAAATGTCTAATATAATTTATGTAATACTGAGTTAAACCATGAAAACTTCTCACCTTAGTTGCAGCCTTGGGAGTAGGCCAACTTAGAATGGCATCCTCATTTTCTTGGTCCCTTTTTAGGTCACCCTAAGAAAAAACAAAACTGAGATATACAAGCTCCTGCTTCATGAAGTCACACTTCTCCAAATTGATCATTAGTTTTTCATCATACAATTTCTTGACAACAATTTTTAAATGCTTAATATACTCCTCCTTTGTTTTTCTAAAAACTAAAATGTCATCTAGGTAGACAACAACAAACTTACCAATGCATTCTACCAATACCTCATTCATAAGCCTCATAAAAGTTGAGGGAGAATTAGATAAACCAAATGGCATTACAAGCCATTCATACAAACCTTCATTAGTTTTGAAGGATGTCTTCCATTCATCTCCTTCATTTATCCTGATTTGATGGTAGCCACTCTTAAGGTCAATCTTGTTGAAGTACTTTGCCTCCCCTAAACAGTCCATTGGGTCTTCTATTCTAGGTATTGGGAACCTATACCTAATGGTGATTCTATTAATGGATCTATAATCAGTAAAAAGTCTCCAAGCTCCTCATTTCTTGGGTGCTAAAATAGTAGGGACTACACATGGGCTTATGCTCTTCCTAATTAGGCCTTGCTCTAATAACTCTTGGATTTTCTTGGCTATTTCCTCATTTTCTTGAGGGTTCATCTTATAGGCAGCTTTGTTGGGTAAGGTAGCTCCTAGAATGAATTCAATCTTGTGGCTAAAAAGTCTCTTAGGAGGTAGGGGAGTGGGCTAACCATCATTTACAATGTCTATATACTCTTCAAGAATTTCTTTCACTTCACTTCGTATCTCTATTTTCTTGACAACAGCTTCAACGCTAATGCAAACCCAACTCCTTCTCCTTCTCCTAGGATATTCAAGAACTCTTTCTCATCAACCATGAGCACACTTGGACTTGATGTTTTCACCTCTCATTCTTTTATCAGGGACTGAATTTTGAAAGTCACTCCATCTTTCTTGAATGAGTATGCATTCTTGGTTCTATCATGCATGGCTTTCCTATCAAATTTCCATGGTCTTCCAAGTAGAAGGTGGCATGCATCCATGGGAAGAATGTCACATAGAACTCTATCCTTATATTTTCCAATCGTGAACTCTACACATGCTTTTTCTCCCACAAACACATGATGTCCTTTGTTGATCCATGTAACCTTGTATGGGTTGTCATGTGGGATCCTCTTCAAATTTATCTTGGTGACTACTTCTTCACTAATGATGTTATCAGTTGAGCCGAGTCAATGATGACTCTACACACCTTTCCTGTGATCTTGCACTTCACTCTAAAGAGTGATCTTCTTTGGTTTGGTTCTTCTCTACATGGCTCTCTGATCAATGTCCTCTTTATCATGAGGATCTCACCTTCTTATGATTCTAAGGGTGCCTCAGATGGCTTGCTTCTGCAACTTGACTCTTCTTGTACATAGTTAACTCTTTTCACACTTCCTTGAGAAGTAGAACCCTTTTTAGGACACCTAAATGCAGGATGACCTATCTGGCTGCAATGGTAGCATTTCATGGTGGCAAAGTAGGATTCTCCTCTTCCTTGGTTGTTGTTGCTCCTTCCTCTCCAACTAGTGTTGGAGCCTCTACCTCTGCTGAAAACTCCTCTACTTGAGTTTCCTACTTGGTTTTCAACTAGCTTGCTTTCATTCTGTTGCCTTGAATCTAATCCTCTTCCACCATAGCCTCTTTGTCCTCTTCCTTCTCTACCTCTACCTCTTCCTCAGAAATTTGTTTCTGACCTCTTTTTTTTCTTCTCTTCCACCTTCAATGCAAGTTGAAAACACTTATGGACTATTGTAGGAGTCCACAAACTTATTTCCTCATGGATATTCCATTTTAGGCCTCCAAGATATCTAACCACCTTGATAGTCTCTTCCTCTTGGACTCTTGACCTCAAGCACAACTTTTGGAATTCTTCAGTATATGTAGCCACATCCAAATCTTTCTGCTTCAAATTCTGCCTCTTCTTATGATTTCATAATCCTCAGGTAGGTATTGTTCTTTCACCTTGTTTAACATGGCTTTCCAATTTGAGATTGGATTCTTACCCATCTTTTCCCTCTCTTCTTGGAGGTACTTCCTATATGTGGTAAAATTGGCCTTGTTATTCAACCATACACTTCAACATAGTCCTTGTTCATCAGCCACATACATAAGTGAATATGAGTTATTCATCCTACATTCTTGTATGATTCAACCTGTTGCCTTCTATCTAGATGGGGTTTCGAATAACTCTCAGAATGAGAGTCTCACAACCATAGACCAATCTAAGAATGAAGGATTTTTCTCCATGAATATGATGCAATGTAATGCAAGATTATTCTAAGAATTGAAATGATATTAAACTAAGACATGATGACAATGCAATTAATCTAAGAAATTGACATTAATCTATTGCAAATGAAAGCTTTTAACTAGAAATGAGATGATAAAATGTAGCAACAATTCAGTATTCTAACAATGCACATTTTCTCCAGGGGTTTTGAATGAGAAATGGGATGTCTTTTATAGATTGAGAGCCTGCTCAGAATAGAAAGTTTCCTTTTTGAAATAAAACAGATAGAAAAGTCAGTTCAAAATAGAAAGCTTTCTTTAAAAGAAAACAATAAATTGTTTTCACTTTGTTTTTAACTGTTTTCTTTTTTATTTTAACTGTTTTCTTTCTCTTCAAAGCACACTTAATTCAAAACTTCTATTTTTGAACAGGAGAGAAGATTTTTGAGAGAATATTTAATTAAATAAATAAAGTATGACCTCATAAATATGTTTTTCTCAATTATCTGAATCATTAAATTCAATTTTTGAAATGAGGATATTTATTTAATAATTAAATATTATTTAATTCCTTTTTATGTGGTTTAGCTGAAAGGGGTGAATTTAATTTAATTAAAGTGCTAGGACTTTATAATTAAATTAATTCAATCATAGGGTTTATTTAGATAATTGATGTTTAGAAATTAAATATAACGTATGATTAATGCAGATTTAGGATTTTCTTCATTTGACACTTAGGTCGAGTAGAGTCAGTCAAAACTCAGAATGGCCTAGTATAATAAGACTTTGATGATTCAGAAGAATGACAAATGCAACAAAATTGGTTAGGGTTTCAAGATGCCAATTTTGGGGTGTTACACTTCCACCATGTTAATGTTCAACCTCTTAACCTTGACTTTGCAACTTTTACCTTCTATGCTTCAGTTATACCTTCACATTCAAAGTGATTCTCAATGCCTTCTATCCATTCCATAACTAGTTCACTATCCATTTTTCTATTAAACCATGGAATTACTTCAAGAATTTTTCTTCCTAGGTCTTTGAGAGCTTATAGGAATGGCTCCTCATTCATTGGAGGGTCTGGTTCAGGTATCATGTCTTCTTCATCAACTTTTTGCTTCCCTTTGTTGCTACTAACTTCATCTCCATCTCTGCTTTTAGTTGCATCTGCAACTTCTTGAATTTTTTTCTTCATCTCATCCAGGGCTTCTTCAAGGAGTCTACTCCTTTCCATTTGATCCTCTATTACCTTCTTCCACTCATCTACTTCCTTTGAAATCTCTACATTGGTGACCATCTTGTTTTCACCTACTAATACTTTTGGCTGGAACATCTACCATAATGCCAATCAATTTAAGCTTTGATATCAATTTGATGTAATTGGGGATAGGGTTGCTCTAATGTCATTAATTTCTATAAGGACTTTCTTAGGCTTTCTCCTAGCCTATTATGGTTCACTTGGATACCCTAGATTGTATAGGATCACAATCCTATCTTCCAACTGCCCTACCTAGTTACACCAGTGAGTTTGCTTGCCAAACCAAGGGCTCTAGCTTATTTTCAAACTTGCATTTCCACCCAACATGGATCCTTCTTTCTTCATGAGGAATGAGGGATGTGTTTGGATTTTTTTTAATCCCATTCAACCTTCTGACTTCAATTCAATTGATTTTAGTGACTCAATCTTACAAAACTATCTAGTTTGGACCAAATAGGGCTACTAGAATTAGCCCTAAAAATGAGGTTTTCTCCTTCTAACTCAATAATCTCCTTAACAAGGTGATAAAAATATATTATATCTAAGTACCCTTTTGGGAGACCTCCAAGATTTTGAATTTCTTAACTCTTCAAACCGTTCGTACACTGGAAAGTCACCTTTGGCCTAAAATTGAGGGTTTCGATTTGCTTTAGACAGTCCCTTATAGGGTCTCTTGAAAACCATAAAAAATATTTACTTGGGAACTCCTCCTTATATTTTGACTCTTCACACATCCCTATTATTGAATCCAAAATTGGATTGAAGCCTTCAATGCATTCAACCCACTGTATCTTTCTCACAAGCTCTGATGGCACCTAGCCGGGTGTTATCAACTCACCTAGGGCATCATTGTAAAAATGATAAAACTTGTTTCTAGATCCCGTCCTCCTATACACATATCATACATAAATCCCAATCCCAAACTCCAAAAACCCATAAAGTTTCTATGGTGGGAAAGGGAGTGGCAAGCCCATCTTCATAAAGTGCTCAAACAGTGGTAGCAGACTGCCTAAATACAAGTGATTTTTAAAACCAATCAAAATGAATTATTTCTAACTTTATTTGTAAATTAAAAATGTCTACATGTGCATTCTCACTAAGATTCCAAGGTTATATCATGAGCTTCAATCCATTAACCCTTACGTGCAACCAAAAAGCAACAAGAAGACTATCAAACTAAGACATCAAATTGACACAACACAAAAACTCTTCAAAACATAAGAACGGGACCTCCTCCAAAATTTAAACCTAAATTAAAAATACTTCTAAGATCATTAATAACACTAAGAGATCACTAAAACATAGATCCTATTTAATTTTACCCTTCATGCATGCATAAAATAATGACTCTACAAAATTGTGGCAATTACAACATTCAATGAGGAAATCCTTCAAAACATTATTATCATGGCCTCCAATTCATCCCTGGTGTGAAGAGAAAAGAAGTATTATAATCATAATAACAAGGATCAAACACCAAAACAAGATCTTCCTTTCAATTTCACATACATGCAAATGAAAACATAAAAACTGTGACTATTTGCCAATACACCATTAAAACTCGTTCATTCAATCTCTTTACAACTGTTAAAAATGATTTCTCATGGTTTTGGTTAGGTTTTTTACTTCCTACGTAACCTTCCTTCATGTATTGAGGTGTTACATTCATCATTTCCTCACCCAACTTGGTCTGCAACACATTCTTGAAAATTGTCATGCAATCTTCAAAAGTTGTCATGGCAACTTTTTCTTTTGTTTTGTCTTTTGGATTTTTCCTATCAAGTAGGACTTGAGATATTTTTGGGGTGTTTCTTAAGGTATATTAATTATTTCTAAGGATTATTTGGCCTCTCGACCATCATTCTTCCATCTTTTCCCATTTTAGCACTTTTTGGCCAAGTTGACAACTTTGGCAAGAAAATGACAAATTCAGTATAACACTCCAACCTTTGAGGTTTGTTCTCCAAATGTTTACATATGGAATATGACCATCCTCAAAATAATTTAAAACATAGCCTAAGCTATTTAATTCCCCTTTCCACTCTAGGACTCATCTCTGCAACATTGGCAAGAGAACACACAAAATAACTCCTAAGCAACTATCTAGTCATGGATTGACCTAGTCATATCCATCTTAGGGAAACAAAGAAACAATGACCTTCTAAGGTCCACACAAACTCTCCTAACTTGGCTAGAGTCAGTACATGCCAAAATAAAATAGAAAGAAAACTAAGGGGTTGAGCTAGGTGTGCTCCTGTACCACAAACTTCAGGGTTTTTTATGGACATCATGTTTTACCTATGTCTGGTTTCACACCTCATTTGGATACTTCATTGTGGATATATTAAAGATTCATGGTCATTTTTGTGTGTTCTTTATGTTCTAATGACTAGTTAAGGTTTTCTGATCTTGTGAAGCAATTTCCTGATCGATGAAGCTTGGTGACTCATATCTCAATGTTCTTGGATCTTTGGCTGACATATCTCTTAGATTGCATGTCATTTCTACATCTTGGAAATGTGATCTTTATGATTTGGGTCCTGAACTATATTGTTGTATTATGTTTTCTTTTATCTTGGAAAATGTAATTGATCTGGTGGACTTATGAGTTGCGAAGGCTCTATATATTGAGGCTCTTGATCTTTGTTTAGATTTGTAGATGGAAATTCTCAGGAGATAAACTTGGAAGGTTAGCTTTAGGTTTTAGCTATTGATTTATGTTGTAATCAAGAATGTATGTCGAAAGCTTGTAATTTTCATGTTGCAAGACAATATGATGTAAATATTTGATTATATGATAATGTGAAGATATTTTATAGCATGTTGATTTTGTATTCTTGTTTCTGAGTTGGTTGTTTCCATTGTGTTGAGTCTTGTTGCATGGTTGGATCATCTCCATTGGGGAAACTCTGGCCATGACTACGTTGGAGTATAATATTAGAATAATTAAGATTAATGGCAAGAGCTAATGTCATTTAAATAAGAGTAATGAACAAGGATCTAATATATATTATATAAGATAGAAAACAAATATCTACGCAAATAAGCACATTGTTTATTATGCAATGTCCAATATTAGGTTGAAGTTTTTAATAAGCCTTCAAGGAGGAGTTTGTAAATTAATATGAATATGTCTTTCTTGCCACACTATCTAAATTATAGGAGGATGGGATATTAATGTGTCCCTTATTTTCATTTTATTATTTTTGAGGCAAATATTGTGCAAGAATAAATTTGTCGCAATCGATATGTAATGCAAAAATCTAAAATTTTAATCATACGAGGACATGAGTCTTTCCTTTCTTAGGATTGGATAATACTGAGAGGGGGAGTGAATCGGTATTATAGTACTTAATTAAATTCTTCTACCATTTAATTATCAACCATGAACTTACAGTAAAAAAAAGAACATAAGCAAATGACACAATACTCATAACACCATACTTTGTTTTCGAGGAAACTTTGGCCAAGGGAAAACCCCAGTGGGGATGGTACCCACAAGCATGTACTAAAGTATAATGTTCTTGTAAGGAGACCTAGCCCTATTAGGAGCTGAATATTACATAGAACATTTCCTTGTTAACGGAATAACAACCATGTTAAAGGTTCACAACACCCTGTTAGGGGCCAACTGAGCTTACAACTCTTACAATATAATTCAGGTTACAAAGTGTTCTCAGTCATGAACAAAACAAGAAACACTGGTGCTTAGATAGTTCCTTTATAGTTCTTCAATGATCTCTTCCATTTTATACTCTAATATTCTCTCAACATCACATCCAACTGTCCAACTAACACACACTCAATCTTTATCAAAAAGATCTTACATATATATCTCACAACTTTACAAAGTCGGCTCTCAATATGAACATTACAGATATTACTAAGTTGACCTTCAATAAAAAATACATTTAATATAGTAAAAAATAAATTCATAATCGACGCTCTTTCATAGTCAATGTGGAGGTTATCAACAACCAAAAAACAACTTCGATTGTCTAGAGTCCAAGCCATACTCCCTCAATCTTTGCTATTGTCAAACTGCTATGTTTTGTTGTTCAGTTGCAGTCTGTCTGTCTTCAATTTTGTCTAACTCATCATAGACTCAACCATAAAAAAATAAATCTTAGGTGGAGGTCATACATACCCCATACTATCTTCCTCTAATCTCACTTGCCCTAAATCATCAATCTCGATCTTCAACATCCAAAACACTTCTGTATCTCTGCTTCTACACTTAGTTGATTTCTGAATCACCAAAACTTATCTTTTCTGGAATCGGTTTGAAACCCAGATGTGTTTCCATAAATGACAACCAAAAAGTAAATCACATTTACAAAAAATTGATTACTTTCCAACAATCTCTCCCTTTGGCATTGATGGCAACACTTGTCAAAAAAATGAATGAGTGTTCCAACAAATCTGTCTCCTCTATAATATTTATTTTCTTTTCTTTTCTATATAATATCTATATATTTTTTCTTCTTCTCTTCTCCCCCTTTGACAAAAATGACAAAGGTGCATATACAAAACAAGGTTTTAATTATTTCTCACCAGTTTCAAAATATCCTGAAAGGAATCTTCCAAGATCTTCACTTTTGCAGTCCATGTTTTGAACAAAATTTGGCTAATGTGAATTAAGCCATTCAATGCAAATGATGTGGTCTCAGCTTCTTTTAATTTTATTGGAAAATATTTATCCAATGAGTGTGTCACTTTCTCCAAGTCTGAGAGATGAACCTCAAGTATTGATAACTTAGGAGTGATAAAGCTTTTCAGCAAATTGAATCTTGTCAATACTCTCCCTTTCGCATTATCTAATACACTAAGTTTGGCCAAAATCCTTGTGACTTCTTTGTCTAGCTTTGTTGTGGATTGTGAAGATGTTTCACAACCATCCATTATACTGTTCAGAGTTTCCCTCTCTTTGGCAATAATATCTTCTACATTCTGAATATGCCTTATTGGATTCATGCAGTAGTTGAACAATTTTCTCCCATGTCCAATGCAGCTTCTTGCACTTGTCAAGCAAGTCTTCACTATGCCTGAATCCCATGTTATAGATTTTCAGATTATTGTTAGCTTCTTCTCAGAGTATGTCTTCTCTTCCTTTTCTTCTGCTATCTTCAATAAGTTTTCATAGTGCCCATCAAATTTATCAAGTGTGATTCTCAGATTCTCAATGTCATCTTTATTCTGGAAAACAATAGATGTTGGAAGCAATTTTTTTACAGTATCAATTGCTCTTGTGATTACTTTTTCCTTCTTGTCTCCTTTCTATTTTGATCTTTTCTTTGTTTTGTTCAAAGTAGTAAATGCCAATTTTACTAGTTCTACTTCATCCATGCTGTCAACATTTACATCACTGCTTGCCAACAATGAAATGGATGATGTATTTACCTCTTTCTTTTCATCCTCTTTCTGATATGTCTTCTTTTCTTCTTCCTTCTTCTATTCCTCTTCCTTCTTCTGTTCTGCCTCATCTACCACAGAAGTATCCACATTCCCTGAAAATGGTCCTTTTCATCTTGAGAGGTATCAAGAGTTACTGCTACACCAGAAACATAGAAATCTAGTGGAGGATATGCTTCGCTCTTCTCAGTAGATGTCTGTGTTGCCTTAGATCTCTCACCCATTCCCAATTGTGTGGGTGATGTGGTCTTAGGAGGTGAGGGCTTGTAAGAAGTAGTACTCATCAGTATCTTCTCTAGTGCCTTTTGAGTTTCCTCAGTGACTTCATCATATTTCCTCGCCATGATTTTCAATAATCTCACCTTGGTCCTTAGTAGAGGTTTTAGTTCCTTGTATATTCTGTCCCTTTCTTGAACTAATATCACATGTAGCATGTTATCTATTTCTTGGTTTCTGATTGTATCATCTTCAATTTGTGCAACATGTTTTCTTATCTCCAATCTCCCATATAGGTCTATGGGTATGCTTCCTTCAATTTCTAACAATGTCTTCTTAAAAGTAAGTAGGTTCTCTTTCACAATGTCCTCAATTTTAAGTTTGTCTACTTCTTCATACCTATTATAATATTTATCGATTGTGACTAATTTGCCTTGCTCTAATGCTCTCTTCTCTAACATCTTCAAGTCAGGTTTCCAAATGTGTTTTTCTGCTTTCTTCTCTTCTCCTAATGTGCTCTTCTCTTTAGGTGATGTATGCATGCTTGATCTTGTTACTCTAGAAGCGATATTTTCAGCTTGTGTTGTTTGCTGTTGAGGAGGAGGTGGAGTGTCTACCATATTTACCTTAGGAGTGGGAGGGGTTACAGTACTTCCACTTGCATGTCCAAGTGACCTTTCTGTCATCTTCTTTTTGACTTCTTTAAGTTCCTCTTCTGTCAATCCTTCTTTAACTCCGCATTCATGTACAAGATTTTCTATCTTTCTCTTCCTCAGACCTCTAGTCTATTCTTCTCTCACTTTTGCTGACTTTTCTTCATAAGTTCCTCATCTTTCCTCTATTGTATCAATCTCTAATGCAAGGACTTGTTCTACTTGCATGGTAAGTACTTCAGAACTCACTTCATAACCCATGGGATAACACCATTTCTTCTTGGGTATGACTGCTTCAAAACATACACAATTAGTTTCAACCATGAAACAGATTGTATCTTTGTATTTCTCAACAATGTCTTCATGTATTTTGTATCTTTTCTTCATCTATCTCTATAGTATCTTGATCATACCAAATAATTCACCATCAACCCAAGTAACATTTTGTCTTTTGTAGCTCTGTGAAATCAATATGCCAGTGGGTACTTCAGACTTCCAACGACTAGGATGTAAACCAGGAAACTTGTGCTCAATATGAATGAACATATGCATCAACAATGAACCAAATCTGAAGGTTTTCGATTTGTCCTTCTTTACAAGCTTCACATTCTCAAGGAATTGATGTGCCAAAACTTCACATAGATTATACTATACATTTTCTTTCACCATTATCTATGCCATCATGATGACTCCAGCGGATACTGAATTAGGTCTGCTATTGTAGTAGAACTTGTACCCAAGAATCATCGCAATCAATCTTACATCTTGCAAACTGTCCAAATCCATTCTGATCTCCCTCAAGTTGTTAGAATTTCTCTCCAAGGGCCAAAATCTCTAATACCAATTGTTAGGATTAGATAATACTGAGAGGGGGAGTGAATCAGTATTATAGTACTCAATTAAATTCTTCTACCATTTAATTATCAACCATAAACTTACAATAAAGAAAAGAATATAAGCAAATGACACAATACTCATAGCACCATATTTTGTTTTCGAGTAAACCCTGGCCAAGGGAAAACCCCGGTGGGGATGGTACCCACAAGCATGTACTAAAGTATAATGTCCCTGTAAGGAGACCTAGCCCTGTTAGGAGCTGAATATTACATAGCACATTTCCTCGTTAAAGGAATAACAACCCTGTTAAAGGTTCACAACACCCTGTTAGGGGCCAATTGAGCTTACAACTCTTACAATATAATTAAGGTTACAAAGTGTTCTCAGTCATGAATAAAACAAGCAACACTGGTGTTTAGATAATTCATTTATAGTTCTTCAATGATCTCTGTCATTTTCTGCTCTGCTATTCACTCAAAAACTCATCGAACTGTCCAACTAACACACACTCAATCTTTATCAAAAAGATCTTACATATATATCTCACAACTTTACAAAGTTGGCTCTCAATATGAATATTACAAATATTACTAAGTCGGCCTTCAATACAAAATACATTTAATATAGTAAACACTAAATTCATATTCGACGCTCTTCCATACTTGATGTGGAGGTTATCAACAACCAAAATACAACTTTGATTGTCTGGAGTCCAAGCCATACTCCCTCAATCTTCACTACTATCAAACTGCTTTGTTTCGTTGTTCTGTTGCAGTCTGTCTGTCTTCAATTCTCTCTAACTCATCATAGACTCAACCAAAACAAAATTGATCTTAGGTGGAGGTCATACATACCGCATATTGTCTTCCTCTAAGCTCGCTTTCCCTAAATCATCGATCTCGATCTTCGACATCCAAAACACTTTTGTATCTCTGCTTCTACACTTAGTCGATTTCTAAATCACCAAAACTTATCTTTTCTGGAATTGGTCTGAAACCCAGATGTGTTGCCATAAATGACAACCAAAAAGTAAATCACATTTACACAAAATTGATTACTTGCCAACATCCTTCATACTATAAATTGAGACCATTTTCTTGCATTACATATCCTTTAGACCATCATTTTTCCTCGAGTATAATTATGTTTAGGCTAATTCTTAGACATCAAATTTGTATATCTCTTTTAGAATTGGTTCTAATAAAATATATTAATTTGTTACATAAGGAATATAACTGTAAAATGATAAGATTTATAAAAAAATGAAGTAATTTTGCATAATTATTTACAAGATTAGTTTATCTTCAAGGTCACATCTGATTGCCTATTATTGTAATTTACCAGCCTTTAAAAATTTACTAAATATAAATATTTTTAATGCAATATATGAGACGCTATAGATCATTAATTGATCACTAATAATCTCTTTGTAATTAATTAATAATTTTGTTTTGAGTTGTATTTGAATGATTATGTATTTAACCAAATAGGAAACTTTTATTTATATTTGAATATTTGATTAAATAAATTATAGCTTTATATGTGCTTGTTCTCAAGTTTGAATCTATCATGCATGCATGATGACACTAATCATAAGATGTAATTGATCTATTTATCATTTCAAGAATGTCCTTGTAGCATTGTAGCTTAACCTCTCTCAATCTATTCATTTTGAAGCCATAGTAAACTTGAATCTAAGGAACTACATGAAGTTATTGACAAAATTATTGAAAAGATCTTGAACTAGAAAATGATAATGGTCAACAATTTAAAAAATTAATATTTAACATGCACAAAGATCTATAGGAACAGCCTTCTAGATTAACAAATCTTAATGCATAGAAAGTTTATATCCACTATTGTTGATTGGTCTAGTTTTTTTTCAATTTGTTGATAAATCTTTGCTTGGTATATTCTTGACATGCCCCTTGAAGTTTTGCGTTAAGTAGGTTTATAGACTTACGATAAATGAGCTTGGAAAACCAACAAAGCACTGTTGAGAGACATTGAAATAGTACTATTGGAGAAGGGATTGGAACAATATATGTGGTAGGCATAGGAGTGGGCATGAAACTAGTTGAAGATATCATAAAAGGTAGGTGAAACAATGAAAATAGTTGTGTGAAGTGTTCAAGGTCAAAATGAGAAGAAGGCATCATGATAACATCTATTATGGAAGGATGAGGTTGTAATGAAGGCACACCATACTATGGGATGAAAGTTGAAGAAGGGATGACAAAGAGTAATGACAAGTAGATCCAATAATTAGAGAACTAGGGGTAGCAAGCTTAGTCTCAATGCTTGAAGCACTTATAATTTAAATTCTTTGTTGATAAAAAATCATGCATTGTCTTTGCAAGTTATGTACTTTTTATTGAAGCTAACCTATCAAGCTTTTGTATAAACTCTTATTATTCTAGATGTACCTCATAATCATAATTATCATCTTTGATGTGAATCTAAGTAGTACCAAGGGTAGTAGTACTAAATTCATCAACATGATCATTCTCAATAGGAGATGAGATGACATTTGTCATGGAAATAAGGGTTTTAATCAACTTACATAAATCTATATATTAATATTATAGATGCAATCAATCAACACAAATGTTCTTGGTATAAGAGTTAGAGTAGATAATTTAAAATAAAGTTTAAAAATTAAATAAGTATATAGGCATGCTTAGCTCTTGGCTCAATGATGCATATTTTTGCACTCACTAGATAGATTGGATCAATTTGTCATTGCTAAAAAATCATTTTCCTCTATCATACATGCTTCTTAGGATCCCTATTGCCTTAGAAATTGATGAACATTGATCCTATACCCTATTAGGTTAATCTATACTATTGCAAACTTAGTTATGCATAATTGATTTAATGGAAAGTGTGCCTAAGAATTTGTTCATCTTTGCCTTCTAGATATCTAAATCTACCAAGACAATGTACATAGATACCTTTGAGGAGCTTCCAAACTTGATAGGTGAATGAGTTCTCATAGGTCAAACCCCTTGGTATATCAAATTGATGGCAATGGGAAAGATCAAAGACAACTTTCACAAACATAAGATGGCCAATATGATGATGATGCAAATTTCCTTCCTTTATTGTACTATTATGAATTAAAGTGTGCTCTAGTGATTCTCCGTATTAATCTACCTTTCATCATTTTAAGTGCATAATGAATATTTTTAAATATGATGATATAGCAACAAGTTGCATAAGACTTGTGAGTGCATAACAATTAGGTGGAAGGCAATAGAAATATTGAAATTTGCATTTGATGTTTTAGTGCCCATTAAGAAATTGAAGTGTGTTCTAATGATTTTTCTTATCCATTCACCTTGCCTCATTTTAAACACAATGAATATCTTCAAATATCTTTAAAAAAGTTACATAATAACATATTATATAAAAGACATATATTGAGTCGGCTCACAACAATCACTTGCGTTAAAAGCTTTGAAAATTACAATTGAAATTTAATACAATAAATAGTATAAAATAGAACCACGGGATACTAGACCACTAGGTCCACAAAAGACCCCCAAAACAATGCAACCCTGGACATAGTTACTGATGATTGCTATTGCTCGTCCAGATAATACCCACCATTTTCATTCTTGCAAATAGAGATGTTGTTCCGACCCACGAGCTGTTCTGTATCAATATAGATCTTTAGATCTCTCTCATGGCGATCATCCAGCTTGAGCATCGCTCCCATCCGGAAGAATGTAGAGGGTGGCTTTATTGATATCTTCTTAGACTCCTGTGGCGGCAGCTCCATTCTCACCTGCCTCCATACATATCTGTGCATATCTCGAAGCACAATGGTGTCCCCTGTTTGGTTTTTAATAACAGTCTGCTTATCCCAACCCCTCTTCTCTCCATTCTCAGGTGCTGCCTCAGTGGATGTTATTGTCACATTTTGCTCCGATCTCCACAAATTGAAGCACATTTTTTTGGGCTCCTACGCACACTCCCTGCACAATTGCCACTTCAATTATAACTCCAAAAAATGTTTGCATTATGTAAACAAAACAATCAGCCCTCTGGGTCTGCTATCAAATTGGGTGAGGAGTTACCTTAACCAACCAAATTGGGTCTGATTCCAAATTGGATCTGCTATCAAACTGGGTCTGCTATCAAATTGGGTCTGATATCGAATTGAGTCTTAGCAGAGAGCAAACCAACAATAGTAGAAACCAACCAAGTTGGATCTGCTATCAAACTGGATCTGCTATCGAACTGGGTCTGATATCGAATTGGGTCTGATTTCAAATTGGGTCTGCTATCGAATTGGGGTCTTAGCAGAGAACAAAACAACAAGAGTAGAAACCAACCAAGTTGGGTTTGATTTCAAATTGGATCTGCTATCAAACAAGGTCTGATATCGAATTGGGTTTTAGCAGAGAACAAACCAACAAGAGTAGAAAATGAGTGCAGAGAAAGCAAACAAGAAGGCAGTGAGAGGCCCTGGATCACCCAACCAGTAGCTCCAACACCTCAACCCAACTTTGGATGCAGGAGGAGGGCTGCAATGCTGGGAGATTTTGATTGTGTTGAGATCAAAATCTGCACCTTTAGATCTGAGATCGGTAATGCAATTGAAGAGGGTCCTGCAATCCTGTTTCTCTTGTTGCAGGTGCTCTTCAATCTCCAACTGCTCCTGGAATTTGTAGTGGAGTGCAGCAAGAGCAGCCAAGAAAACCAGGGCAGAGAAGGCAAAGGGGCTCCACCAGGATTTGCAAGTATTGTGATTGGGGGCTTGCAATGTCTGAAACAGGGCAGTCAAAACGAAACCCTGCAAAACAAAATAGAATTCCAGTAATTGATATATTTCGTTCTGAATGCACATGCGCCTTGTGTCCTTGAGGTCAATCCTGCGGCTCAGAACCTCCTCCTCTTTCTCCCACAGTTCTAATGTCAATTTATGAGCCAAACTGCCTTCGATTTCTGTCAATTTTTGAGCCAAACTGCCTTCAATTTCTTCACAGGGATGAGAAATAGGGATACAATGCTGATCCACACTGGCTAATCCAACCGCCATCCAAAAGGAAAAAGGGCTTATCGATCTTGGATAATTGTTGTTCATCTTATAAAAAATTGAAGGATTCCTGTTACACACCAAACAGATCGAAGCTTTCCTTCCCCCTCGCTCTGTCACTCTCAAAGCAGATGAACAATTCATGCCTTCCCATTTCCCAGAAGCTTCCCTCTGCCTTCCTGTTCGTGGGAATTCCGCGTAGGTTTTGAAAATTCAATTGTTTTTCTCATCTATAGATTACAAAGCAGATGGATCGCAGCTTTCCTTCTCCCTCGCTCCGTCCTTGTCAAAGAGTACCCCCAATTCCCAATTCACGCCTCCCACTCCACCAGAAGCTTCCTGCTCTTTGCCTTGTTCTTGCAAATTCCGCGTGCGTATATATATCCTTGAAGATTTAACCATCCAATTACAGACAAGATCAGGGCTAAGCGTGGACCCAAACAGGATTTTCTCTGCAATTTCTGGTTCTGATTTATGAAATTTTGTTCAACTAAAGTATCAGAACACTGTATTGATAAGGTTCATTATGCTAAATATTGGAGGTAACTTGTTCTTCCCCTGATATTGTAGTTACTTCGAATGCACTTCAATCAACTGTGCAAATGACCTATTATATTGTGATGAATGCTGATAGTGATTCTATGACAATATAATGTAAAATATTGATATCATACTTCCTATCAGTTTTTCTAATTATAATGATTATCATAAATTAGTACTTGCATCAAAACGAGGGGTGTAAGGTTATTTATAGATAAAATGTAAGTTAACATGCTAAAGGTATATTTGT
Source organism: Thuja plicata (assembly GCA_018584345.1). Classification (NCBI taxonomy): domain Eukaryota; kingdom Viridiplantae; phylum Streptophyta; class Pinopsida; order Cupressales; family Cupressaceae; genus Thuja; species Thuja plicata. Next base: position 410,563 of record MU226597.1, read on the forward strand.
CATTTTCTATATGATGTTATAATACAACTTTGAAATGCATATCATAATGTGGAAATTGTTAGTAAAATATTTGTATTACAAATTTTCTTATAATTAATTGATGAAAACAATTGTAACTATTTCAATTTTGAAGTCAATAATTTCCTTTGCAAATTTGAAATGAGAATGGGAAAAAAATTTTACTTGTTGATTTCTTTTGTTTCTACACATTGAAATAAGAAATTAGTATATTTATATTCTAAATGCTTAAATTTGTCATGGTTTAGTTTGGCAGGCTATTAGGCTGATAATTATCAAATCAACATAAATGTTAAAGATGAATCAAAATTGTTTATATATGTTTAAAATACAACAATGCTTAGTAGTCAAATGTGCAATACATGTGGGGATGACCTCGTAACGTGATGGAAAAGTCACAAGCCTCCTTGCTAGGAGGTCAGGAGTTCGAAACTCGGCCCTGCGCTGGTACATTGAAAACAATTCTTACACCGTTGTTGAGGGCGGTCACTTCATAGACATGCTAGTCGATGACCCCACCGCACAGGTTGACTTCACACACTGGCGAATAACGAAGGACACGACACCACAGAGGAGGTACACACGTGCAGTCGGCAGGTTGATTTCAACCTCAAGGGAGACATAAGGACAAACCGCCAAGGGAGGTATAAGGGATTATCGACAAAGAGGAGAGATAAGGAGGATGTCGATAGTGATGGCCATCGCACAAGGAGCTATAAGGAGGGTGTGATACATCATTGGCGGTTGATTTGGGATATATAAGGAGAGAATATGAGGCCACAAAACGAGACACATATGAGAGGCGTTAATGCCGCAGATACTAAGATATAATCATGGGGATGGGATCCCCCAATGTGACCCTACTGGTTCATAGCTCCAGTCAAAAGTGATTACCAATAAAAAAAAATGTGCAATACATGTGTAAACAAAATACAAATCATCATATAGATCAATTGATTTTTAAAAAAAAATCTTGTGGGGTCCAAGAGAAAACTTTGATTGATTGTTTTTGTAGACGTCCAAAAATATTAATATTATTATTAATATTAATTCCCCTTTTGTTCATCTAACTATTTAATTTAATCAATTAAGTAGTTTCATAGTTGGTATTTATCAATGGTCAAATACTATCCTAATGTATTTTATTTAAATACATTTGCCCCACAAAATCCCTTTTTAATAAATTTATATTTATTAAAATTCCTTCATATCCCTAATTCTTCTAAGCTATGGTTTTATTCAAATACAATTTGAATTATAATCTAAACCCTACCTAGAGATCTATTAATCTAATCTAGAGGCCTACCCTATTTCTACTCTACACCCATCACCTCACTTCCTAAGCATACTTCCCCACCTAATCATCCTCTGATCCAACTTAAAAGGGTGATTCCTAACCCTTTTAATGCTAATGGAATGCTCACACATGTGTGAAAATTCTCTCCAAAATGGCCACTCATTCTTCTTAAATACTCTTACAAATTTGTCCCCCACTTGAATATCTTGAGCCACTCAAACATTAATGCTATATTTGACTCCAAAATGGCCATCCCTACAAGCCCATGTGTCCCTTATGTGGCTCTTATGTGGATGCCACATAGATGTCACCTCATTCAAGCCCTCCTCTTCTATCCCAAAAATCTATAAATAGAGGCCTTCTCCTCTTGCATTTTTATCTCTCATTCTTGTATTGTTATTATGTTATTTTAGTTTTAGAAGTTCATTGCTAGTTTCATGCTTTCTATGTTTAAATCATTTAGAAGTTACATGCTAGGCTAATTGGTTAATGAATCATAGTTTTTATCTTGCATGTTGCATGTCATTTCCATAGTTTTAGACATCATCTTTGAGAAGAATTTGAGACTAGTTCTTCATACTAGTTCTTGAATCTCTTCTTTGTTTCCAATCTTGCATCCATAGTTGCATTGCATTGGAGATCCACTCCATTTGTGTTTGAGAGAGCACATTCACAATCAATTCAAAAGAGCAAATCAAACAAGTAGTATAGGGTGCAATAGCTTGTTTTAGCTCAATCTGATGTTATGATGATGTCTTGTTTGTTTCTTGCTTATTTCATGAATTATATGTGCTAACCCGCTAACTTCTCATGTTTGAGCTTGCTCCCAATAGGTTGAAGATTTTCTCATACACATTCTGGCACGCCCGGTGGGACCCACGTCCCTAAAACCCTTCTAATTTATTGTCTTTTTCTTTCAAATTTTGCCAAACTCACAGATCAACGTCTCCGATTTGCACAGAGGCATCTGCACAAATATCAGTTCTTCCCAAACCGTCGTTCGACATCTGCGCTAAACCAGCATCTGCGCTAAACCAGCATCTGCGCCCTGAATCAACATCTGCGATTTAAACTATTTTTGCTTGAGATTTACAAAACTTAGCTTTTTGTTTGTCAAGTTCTATTGTGTTTCCCACCACTTTTTAGTGTTTTGACTTTCTGTTTTTAGCAGAAATCAATTTTACAAGCAGTTATAATGGCAAAATTTTATTAAAGGGAACAAATTCTTGATAAATCATTAAAGAACATCAGTTTTTAAGGGTTAATCAATCTCAGCATAGGTTTTTGGTTGATTTGGGGGCTAAGAGAGAAAGAACAATAACTATTTCTTGATATATTTGTTGTGTTTTTGGGCTTGCAGGTACATCAGTGTTTGCGCAAACCTTGGTTCATATTTCGGCGTATGCGCCAAAATGCCAGTTCAGACAAATCACTGTTCAGCATCTGTGCTACACAAACAGGCATCTACGCTGGTATAACATCTTTTCTGATTCTCTATGTTTTCTGGTTTATTTTACTATCTCTATCATTTTTGAGGTAAGAACACAAAATCGGTGTCTGCGCCCTGAACCAGTGTCTGCGCTCTATCAAATTTTTATTAATCACTTGCTAACAAATTTTTTGAGTGGTTTTTGTGTTTTCGACGCTTGCCAAAGGCTAATATTCTGAAACTACTAACTAGTTGTGTTGCAGCACTGCTTGCCAAAGATACGAATTCAAAAGACTACTCATGTTTGTCTTGCAGGTTGCCTCAAATCTAAATCGACCAAACGATCGTGTTTGTTATCATTTTCTTAGGCACCTAGACTAATTAGAAAGATTTCTTTTGTCTAATCCAAAGCAAGTGTTAGGGGATTATGCTCCCTTCCCTTTTGGGAAGATCAAAAACCTAAACGCGTTTGCTTTGTGTTAAACAATTAAATCTTTGAGGAATGAACTAATCTTGTCTTGCGTGTTTGTGGAGAAAATGATACTAGATAGGAGAGTATGCTCTTTTCCCCATTGTGGGAAAATCAGAAATCCAGACTCCTTTCTGTCGCCAATCCAATTTTTTTTTCAAGTTAATCCTTTAGATGAGCTTGCCGGTTGAGGGAAAAATCTCCTGGGAATGACCCACGTGAGAATGAGGTGTGAGCCACACCACTCCAACTCACGTTAATCCAATTTACTCTTTGGGGTTAAAGCCTTGGGAGTTGATTGAAATTTGATCTTATACTCGGCTCTCGTCTAACTTAAGTGCGGCCTCACGGTCTCAATCACGTTTACATGACCACTTTTGTCAAGACGCTCTATGGGGCTATACGCCTGAATTGTGCTTGCACGGACATAGAGGATACAATCGAACAGAGACCCTTGCTAAACACTCTAGGCATAGAAGCTACTTGATTCACCTCCGAATGGTGATTTATTATAGTGCAAGGGGGGGAAGAATCTCCCCCAAGATTCCCATCATATGTGTCCCAAGGTATTTTGTTGCGAAAGAGATCTTCGTAACATGACAACAATACCTGGAAAAAGGCAAAAAAATGGGCGCCCTTCCAGGGGTGACACCATTGTGTGAGCTAAAGGACTACCAAGCAATGGGCCTATAATATTTCATGTGAAGCCAGTTCCTTTGGTAGACTTGTGATTTAAGTGTTTGAAGAACATTAACAAATCCAAAACACGAACGGAATACCCAACAAACAACTTTGTCACTTGCTTGTATCCTTCAAGGTTGCTTTGTTCCTTGTCGGATTGTTTTCAAGACACATGCCTGTTATTTTCTGATTTGACTATGCTGAAACTGGTTCTTGCCATGGAACAAATCTATTGAAAATCATAAAGAAATCAATCTTTTATCAAATCATCAAAACAACATCCTTTTTCAGACTACCGTGAGCTTCAAAATTTGCCACAACCTTCAAAATCTGATCTTTTATGAGATATGTCCTACAAAACATTCAATTGCTTATCTAAAAACAAATCTTTTTATAGGACATGACTGATTCCAAGAAGCATAAGAAGGTAAAAATTCTGTGCATAAAGAGCAGAAGAATACAACCCGAGAGGCTACCAAGTACCAACACATTATTGATTCCATCAAGCAAGAAACTCACACATGGGAAAAATTTGACAAAGTAATATACAACAAGGTTGCTTGCTTCATGGGAAAATATCATCTAATCGCTGCTTTCATCACATTTGAGAAATATGACTAGCTGGTCTACCACAACAAACAAACATTCATCCTCTTCTTAGGATCACTTAGCTTGCATTTTTAGGACCTCCCTTAGGTTGTCATCTTTAGAAACACATCACAAACTCATCCTAGCATAATCCAGCATAACCCAATCCAATCCTAGTCAACCTAGCATCATCCTAATCATCATCCAAAGAATCCTTAATCGCATCCCTCAATTGGTATCACATCCCCTTTTGAGTTTCTTAGAACCTACATCTTAATCGAAACCCCATCCTTAATTTCCTTAAACTAAGCATTGTTTAGGATAATCCCCTTTGCCTTTGCAACCTCATCACCTTGATCAAAAGGTTGGTTCACATTGACAGAGAATCCCGTCCGCCGAAGACCACAAGTCTATCTTAGGTAGACAATCACATCCACTTGATCTTACACTAGGGAAAGCAATCCTTAATCCTTGCATACATCAAGTCATCCTTAGTCCTTAGGAGCATACTCATCATCCTAGACGCATCATCTAAAATCCTAATCCTAGTACCATAATCCTTAGCTTCCTAGGCACCTCCTTGCATTACATCTTGCATCTCATCTCCCTTTAGGGTAGTCATTTCATGCCACCTATTACATGAGCCACTAAGAAGAGGAAGGACATGAACCATAATCTTGCAGCTAGTTCATCTAATCCCGCAATTGACCACACTAATGCCATGGTCACCTATGCGCCTCAGCCCAACGAACAAATTGAGCACATCTAGGTAGATACTAATGTGACTCCCACCATGAGTACCATAGAGACATTTATCAATCAGCCAGGGCATGTCCACATGGTGAACGCCATGAGTGGACGTAACAACAATCAGGTACTCTTAGACATTCAGCAACAAGGACTTCAACTCCCGCCTTGGATTATACCAACACTTGTCACATGATCTATGGCTCTTCCAGGGGAACATTATCATCCCACTAGAAATGAATTTTTGATCCAGTTCAGCGAGCTCTACAGGTGGGAACCCTTATTGCACAAGTAGTTCAACCTTCCATCCCACCCTCCATCATGCACACAACACTTTCATCTACCTTAGGATCCCCACCTCCTAATCCAACATTAGTAGCACAAACAATACCTCCTATCGCTACGCAAGCACTTGCACCTCCTCAATCCATAGTTGTTCTTCTTTCACAAGCATTCCCAACATTTTTAGCACAAATCCCACCACCACCAGTCAGCACTCAACAAACCACCATTCCATCCATCCCCACTCAACCCATTCAAAATACAACAACCAGTTCGGAGCATCAAAGCAACCAAATCTCCATGCATGTTCCACCTTTTTCTTCCACCGCATACCCACAAAAAAAAACACACTTCACCATAGGCATGCCACCTACCAACGCCTATAACCAACCCTTATTTCTGCAAGGGCCCACCTTCCCCCCTCCACTAGCAATGCAACCGCAACATTTCCCAACAGTTCTGTCTCAAACACAATTCAACCCAAATCCTCCCATGCAGCCACATCTACCAATCCCTTCACCATAACACAAATTCCTATCCCACCTATCTAGCAGCAGCAACCTATCCAACATCAATAACCAATCCAACAACAACCTATCAAACGACAGTGACCAATCCAACAACAACCTATCCAACATCAGCAACCAATCTAGCAACAACAATCTATCCAACAACAAACCCAACAACAACAACAGTAGCAACAAAATGCCAATCCATTCACATCACAAGCACTACAACAACACACCAACCCCTTCGCAGTGGCACAACCAATCATCCAAACTACCCAGCAGCCAAAACCACAAATGCAGGGGGAAAATCCCTTCATGCCACAACCACTCCTACAGCTCGCTAGTCCTTTCACTAACACACATACTGTTCTCCAACCAATGTAGTAGCAATAAAATCATTTTGCCAACTACCTAGCCATGCCATCTTCCGCTACATCACAAATCATTCCACGACCATAGAAATCCAATGTTCCCAGTAACACCAATTACCTCGCTACAGCCACTGGGGGCATTCCACCTCAGAACACCTATCCTCCACCCTATGCAGGTGCGCAACAGGCTTAGCCCACTTTTCCAACGCCTCAGCAAATACAAGCATACTTCTAGTAGTTGCAACAACCCTATTAGGCGTCGCCACCTCCTCCACTACAATATTCCCCTCATTCACAGCTTCCACCACAACAACCCATATAGTGCACAAGTATTCTATTCAAGGTACATTATCACTACAGAACAGATGGTTGATATTCTCACTAAGTCTCTTGCTAGAGAAAAGGTTGTATACTTTCAAGATAAACTTGGTATGTTGGAGAATGAAGCCTTAGATGAAAAGGAGTTTCAACATCTGTGATCTATTATTTTGTATGTTATTGTATTCTTCTCTTTGAGAGAGAAGTCTAAGGTGAAATTCCTTGTTTCCACCCTCTGGTATGAGCCATGGTGGATCCACTCTTTGAGCTGAGTCAAGGTGGATGTCATGCGTGTGACTCCATGAATTTATGGGCCACCCATCCTGTGTACATTTCTAAGAGGTGATGACTTCTTAGACAATGAACACTTGTATTTGATGTTACAAGGTGATGATATTGTAATGGAGATTCATTATGGTAGACATTTTAATATGTCAGTGAAAATACCATAATAGGGTTATATGTAAGGGGAATGTAATGTTCTCTAATTACTATATCTTGGTATCATGATCTAAGGTGATATGAAAATAAAGTATCACGATCTAAGGTGATTCCTCATATGGAGATTCATTTTGGTAGACATTTTGATATGTCAGTGCACATACCATAATAGGGTTATATGAAAGGGGAATGTAATGTTCTCTAATTACTATATCCTGGTATCACGATCTGAGGTGATATAAAAATTAGGTATCATGTTCTAAGGTGATTCCTCATATCATGATCTAAGGTGATGTGAAAACTAGGTATCACAATCTAAGGTGATTCCTCATATCAAGTGTCAGGTAATATGTAAAACTTGGTATCACGTGTTAGGTGATCCTTCATATCACAAATTATGTAATTTCTTTGTATCCACATGGATCATATTAGGATCCTTCTAAACTTAGTATTACACATTGAATGGACCATATGAGAAATGTCATGTAGTGGCATATCTCTATGTAAAGTTAGTATCCATATGGAAGACATCATGAGACATAATTTCATTACACATATCATGGATATTTATGAGCTATGGTGAACATCATGTGACTTGATATTCCTGCATAAACCGTATCTCCTGATATCACAGTGAGGTGATATCTTCTCTCTTTCAAAATTAATGGATTTATTACCTTAATGGATTTTATATTCTCTAGTTAAGAGGGAGTGTTGATGTTTTGTGTAGCTATTGTGAGGGTCATAGGTGTTGACAAGGGAGATCACTACACATTCTGTTTGATCATCCTCCCTAGCTAAGAGAGAGTGTTAATGTTTGTAGCTTCAGTCTTATGATCATTTAGAATATATATAATACTTTAACATTGTTATATAATTGATTAATGAAACATTAACAATTATAATGAATAGACATGTCTCATGAAGGGACGTGTCTCTCCTAGCCTCTTTCCCAATATAAATACAAGAAAGATTGTTGCATTTGGAAAATACAAAACAAAACGAAAGTGTTATTATATTTGCAGTGAACTTAAGAACTTTAATACAAACAATAATGTCACTCTATATAGTTTGGTTGGTAGACTGATTTCATTTGAGATGAATAACTTTGATAACAATGTCTTACCATCTATTGAGTCTGCATTCAAATATTCTTTGAAAATAAGTAAGTCAAGTCATAAACACACTATGAGAAATGATAGTGAAAGTGATCGTGATGACCAAGATCTTGATGAGATTGAAGCACTAATGGCCATAAGATTGCAGAGATGCAAAGGTAGATACAAAGGCAAATTACCACTCATATGTTTTAATTGTAAAGAGATTGGACACTTTGCTGCTAGATGTCTTAACAAAAGAAAAGATGACAGAAGTAATGACAGATTGTATGAAAATAAGTTTGATAAAAGTGATAATAAAGATTACCAAAGCAAGCCAAAATCTGACAGAAGAGATACTCGAGACTACAAGGACAAAGGAAAGAAATCTTGTTACCTAGCTGAGAACAGAACTAGAGATACTGACACTGAATCTGATGAAGACATTGAGATGGTATTTGTGGCCATGAAGGATGATTCAGACAAAGAAGAAAGGTATGCAGAGACTGCACTCATATCTAAGGTTAGTAAGAATGATGTCTGAATTATAGATAGTGGTTGCACTCACCACATGGCTGGTGATAAACAAAATTTTGAAACTTTTGAGTATTACAATAGTGGATCAGTAAGAATTGGTAATGACACACCTTGTCTAGTTGAAGTTAAAGGAACCATAATTTTGAATAACCTGATCAAATATGAAAATGCATACTGGGTAAAAGGACTTAACTATAATCTATTGAGTGTTTCACAGCTAAATAACACAGGTCACCGAGTAAAATTTGAAAATAAGAAGGTAAAAATCTTTCATGAATAAGGAAGGTTGATCAGAAATAGTGAACAAACAAAAGGTAATGTATTCTATCTTGATGATATAAACACCACTTGTTTAATGGCTAGAAACAAAGACACATGGTTATGGCATAAGAGATTATGTCATGTGAATTTTGACAACATGATTAAGATAAGTAATAAAAGGAAAGTAAGAGGCTTACCAAGCATGTCAAAGCCCGAGCATATCATGTGTAAGAATTGTCAAAAAGGTAAGATGACAAAGTCTAGTTTCAAGAGAAAATCTCATACATCTAATATTTTTCTAGAATTAGTCCATACTGATCTATGTGGACCCATGAGAACAAAGAGTTACTATGGTGATAGATATTTCATTCTCTTTGTTGATGATTATTCTAGAATGATGAAAATTATGTTCTTAAAAGAAAAATCAGAAGCATTTAAGATGTTTAAATGGTATAAAGATATGGTAGAAAAACAAAGTGATAAGGAACTAAAATGCTTAAGATCAGATAGAGGAGGAGAATTTGTTTCTGATGAATTTACCAACTTTTGCAATGAGCATGGAATTAAAAGACAAGTTTCTGCACCAAGAACACCATAGAAAAATGGGATTACTGAAAGGAGAAACAGATCTATTGTTGATTGTGCAAGAACACTAATGATTGAGAAAATCATCACTCAAATATTCTGGAGGGAAGCTATCAGTACTACTGTCTACACATGGAATAGAGTACAATTGAAGAAAGACTCCAAGAAGACACCCTATGAGATATGGTATGGATACACACCCATTGTAAATTACTTCAGAATCTTTGGAAGTCAATGTTATATTTTGAAAGAAGATAGAAATGGAAAGCTTGACTCCAAAAGTGAAGGAGGTATCTTTCTAGGGTATTCCACCAAGAGCAAGGCTTATAAATGTCTTAACAAGTCCTCTAACAAAATCATTGAAAGTGCAAATATTAGAATAGATGAATATGTAGAGAAAAATGATGAGGAAAGCATAAAAGAACCAAAAGACTACAACAAGTTTTTTTACACTGAAGAACCTGACACTCTACCCGAGCAACAATGTATCGCTTCTGAGAAACAAAACATTGCACCCAAGCATTAGGTTGCAAATACCAAAAATTGGGAAATGGCTCTAAATGGTGTTCTAAGTGATGGAGATTAGAATGAAGGTAAAAATGATGAACAAAGAGCTGAACCAGTACTTTCCAAGTATGTCAGAAGACACCATCCACAGAACCAGATCATAGGAGACAAGAAGGCTGGAATGAGAACAAGAAGTAAGTCACTGAATACTAGATGTTTACTTTGTGATTTTGAGCCTAAATCTATTAATACTGCACTTGAAAATAAAGAATGGGTCAGCGCTATGAATGAAGAGATAGAACATATTGAGAAGAACAATACATGGACATTAGTACCTAGACCAGATGACAAGAATGTCATCGGTACCAAATGGATATTCAGAAACAACCTGAATGAGAATGGAGAAGTCAAAAGGAATAAAGCAAGATTAGTATGCAAGCGGTATGCACAAGAAGAAGGTATTGACTATGGAGAAACCTTTGCACCCATTGCTAGACTAGAATGAGTAAGAATTTTAGTTGCTTATGCTGTATTCAAAGTATTGAAGGTATACCAAATGGATGTCAAATCTGCATTCCTAAATGGAATACTAGAAGAAGAGGTATACATTGAACAACCAGAAGGGTGTGTTAATCCTAACAAGAGAAACTGATGACATGTAACTGATTGAATGTTTGATAATATTAAGTTGAAGATGATGCAAGACATTAAATCAGTTAATGGTTTGTATTGTCATTGATGTCAACTTGATATCATCTATATGGTCATATACATAATGCCAAAGACTTTAGAGAATCAATGGAATAAAGGTTATGCTTTCAACAATGCATAAAAGTCAAGTATTCACTAAGTGACAGACTACACCGACGAAGTGCACACCATCGGTAAATACAGAGATAAAGTCACAGTGTTGCCCGACGAAGAAAAATCAAAGGATGCCCGACGAGCTAAAAATAGTGTTTCCCGACGAGCAAGATCCAATGTTGCCTAACAGACAGAGATCCTGAAGCTAAATGAAGTTACACCGACGAAACTGGCAGTTGTCACCGACGATGAACTACAGAGTTGACCGATAGAATAGAGAGATTAGAAAATGACAAAATATCTAGCAGGCAGAGCTAAAGGATAGACTTAACTGGTTGTTTTATTTGTTTTATTCGACCATAGTTAAGTAAGTGATTTGTACAACTGGCAAAAAGATAACTATGAGATAAATCAGGAGTTAAAGCCAAAAATCAATTTGGCTGGATTGTTTTTCACACCAAGAATCAAGATTCAAGAACCTAGAATTAAGGAACATCATGTCTATATAAGAGACAAGTATAATTCATTCCCGGAAGCAAGCAATCAAATACACGGGGGAGTGAACTGATAGAAGATGCTGAAAAGAAACTAATGAAGGATAACCTTCATGCAGTCCTGATCAATCAAGCTAAGGGAGAGCTAAAGAATTTTGCACACACCGATGAACAGAAAAGTACAACATCACAGAGCAGAAAGAGTTAAGTACAAAGGAATTGAATTGATACATTGATCAGAAAGATATTGAAAGTAAATAGATATGAAAATCTGCAATTCAGTTGCATTAGAAACAGGTCATTTTGTTTCAGTTTAACCATTGAAGCATTAAGTCTTTTAACAGAGTAGGACTTAATAGTCTTTTGTAATTGAGGTATATCCTAATAGATTACCAAAAGGTTGACTCATGATAGTAGCACTGGTCTTACCTAAAGCCTATTGATAGTCTAAGAAGGAGACTGATTCAAGGATGGTAGTAAGATTTGCATAAATCCTATTGACAGTCATGAGACTGATTCAAGGATGGTAGCATAGATGCCAGATACTAAGTCACAACCTATGTATAAAAATCCTCTAACAAGGTTGCACTTAACCATTTGTTTGTAACCTTTAACAAGGTTGGCTCCTAACAGGGCTCACTTCAGATTAGTGAAAATTTGGGGTACCGGTCCCAGTGGTTTTTTCCATTAACAGGGTTTCCACGTTAAAATCCTTGTGTTATATGTGTATGGTTCATTAATTTATTGTTTTACATTCTACATATGTATTTATGGATTGATTGGTATACTCTGCATATTTACTGAGTATCGGTAAATATAATTTACTGCTTATCGGTTATCAAGGAGAATAAGGATAGATAAGGTAAACCGACAGATAGTTATTTGTTTCAAGTATTTAAAGGCATGCATCTTGTAGGAAATTAATAATTGGAGAAGTATTGATTGGTGGATTAAATTGGATAAATTTTTGAGGCCATTGATTCACCCCCCCCCTCTCAGTTATTACTAACAATTGGTATCAGAGATTGTGTGCTTAGAAGGAAGGTTTCAAGACCTAAGTAAAGATCACAAGATGAATAGACGAGATGTGCCCAAGTTGAACAAGGACAACTTTGCTTCATGGCAAAGCAGGATAAAGCTTCACTTATCAGG